>CM059220.1:839145-1231645 GCA_030347435.1 Clarias fuscus | reverse complement strand
AAAGCACAGCAGACAGACAGAGTGACTCGTCTATTCATCTTTGAAACCTTAAAACCTTACACTTGTGACGTGTCTAAGAGTAATTCAAGGTCAATGTAAAATGTATACTGTAGATTTATCGTGGATTTTATTGCCTCACTGTACTCTTAAACACGTCTTACTCTTGTAATCTAAAGCAGCTGTTACGCAAAACTGAGTTTCTGTAGATTTGCAGATGATGCGAGAGGAGCTTATAATGAGAATTAGTGTTTAATAGCAGTCTGGAACGATCGTCAGGTAAACGGGTTGAGACACAAGAACAGTCCGGAAATCTTTATTGCTGAGCTCCTGGGCGTGTGCGGTGTGTCTCAGTACTGACTACATACTCTCTCTATTAATTTTTTTTTATATTAGCATATGACAACTGAGAAATATTAGTAAATATAATATAGTATAGTAATAAAAGAACCAGAACCTGTGATTGTTGCGTTTTCTTCTACAACCCTGATTAATGATCAGCTTTTCCAGTTGGTCTGACTCAAATGCCTTGCCGTGTAATCAGACGTGACGAATCTGCGCTCTATCACTCCGTCTGTTAAAGAACTTAACCGAGTCTTTGTTCTTCTTTCTTTCTTTTTTATTTATAAACCCACGCGATGTTCTCACTCATCCGTTCATCTGTCTTGAGTCATCGCTTTGATGTTTCCATGGAAACTTCAGCTGTACTTTAGTGTGAATAAAGCGTCATGTCCGCTGTGTGTATAAATGGAATTTATTAGGAATTTATCAGGAATTTATTCTAACCCTAACCTTAAATGGAAATAAACAGATCAGAACAATAACAAATCAGAATGATGGGAAAGAATGTAAACATTCAAACATCAGAAAGCTGCTTTGGGATAATAACTACTGTTAAAAGCAATATATATATACATATATATTAAACATTATTACATTATCAATAATGTTTAATTAAGTTAACATTATTAACTTAATTAAACATTATTGATTCATTTGGGACTCAAAAGAGTCGACTCTTATGAATGAGTCAGAGTCAGACTGTCTGAAAAGTCTGATTAACACTCAACACGGAATTCCCATCACAAAAAAGTGTTCACTTTTACACCACAACCTTCGACCTTTAAGTTCTATGTTCTTCTGAGTCAATAGAAATCAAGAGGGCGTGGCTGCAGGACATTGGTTTTATAAAAAATAAATAAATAAAGAGCTGCTTATTATTCAGTAACATCACATCATACAGCTGGTTTATCTGATTAACTACAACAACAGCAACAATGAAAATATTTGTTTTCTGTAAAAAGATCATAAGGAACTGCCTTTTCAACCTTTTAACAGGGATAAATACAATAGAAATACATATTGATCCCAGGTCTTGTGTGTTTCTTTACTTTCCATTGTTAAAATACATATAAAAATAACTTAATTGAATCGAATTTACTTTCACACTAAAGCTATAAACATTAGAAAATGAAAAGCTAGTGCACTATGTAGCGTTTAAAATTAAAAATGTTATTTGTCACATACACAACCATCCACAGTACGATACGCAGTGAAATGTTTGTGACCTTGAAAAGGAAAAAGGAAGCAAAATGCTTATAGGAGAGAATAAAATATAAATATACTAAAATATTCCTAAAATATACATACAGTGGAACCTTGGATTACGAGCATAATTCGTTCCGGAAGCGGGCTCGTATTCCAAAACACTCATAAACCAACTCAAATCTTCCCATAAGAAATAATGAAAACTCAAATAATTCATTCCACAGCCACCCCCCCCCCAAAAAATACAGAAAAATAATTAATACAATATATAAAGTAAAAATAAAACAAATTAATCTGCACTTTACCTTTAAAAAAAGTAAAAATTAATCCCAACAGATAAGTGTTTCCATTTGTGTGCGCAGGCGCCGTGTATTTGTGTGTGTATGTGTGTGTGTGTGTGTGTGTGTGTGGAATTAGCCCCCTTCCCTCGCCTCGTCTTACACAGTAAAACTCCTCCTCCCTCCCCCCACCTCGCTTTTCACAAAAAACACACACACAATGGAAACACTGTTTTAACGGGAAAAAAATAAATCTCTCTAATGACACTCGTGTGAGCGCAGACTAACGGAATCATTGCTGTAAAGTAAAAAAAAAACAAACAAACAAATGAACCAGCATCTTACCTTTGAAAAGAATCGCGACAGAGCAGAGTTTCTGTGTAGAGCAGAGTGTGTGTGTCTGTGTGTTACCGGGGAGGGGGGGGGTGTAAAGGCGAGAGAGTGTGTGCGTGTGTCGGTGTCAAAAAACTCGGCACTCGTAAACCAGGACATGCTCGTTTTTCAAGTCAAAATTTATTAAAAATCTTTGCTCGTCTTGCGGAACACTCGTAAACCGAGTTACTCACAATCCGAGGTTCCACTGTCTAAACTTTTGTGACAATAAAATAAAATAAAGTAGAAAGTAGAAATATTTAAAGTATATAAAAATATAAGTATAAATAAACTGTATACAGTACGCTGGTCATGGAGTGTCAGGGAGTGTGGAATGAAATGAGACGCAGCAGTGATATTGTCCACTCATAAAGTGCAGTAGTGAGACAGTATCCTAAGTCCTCTTGTTCCACACAGGAAGTAGTGCCCTCGATCAGGGATTAGAGAGGGATTTGGGATTCAGCCTCGTGTTAGAAGCTAGAAGCTAGTTAGCTTTGTGTGTAAATAAGATAAAATTGGGGCGATTAAGGACGACTAAGAAGCGTGGTGTTTAAGACGACATCACGTTATCAGGTGTGTGTTCTTGCCGAAAGTTCTTCTGAAACTGGTTTTGTCAGGCAGCTGCTCTCTCCTCAGTGCGCTTATTAGAACATCTGGAACGTAGTGCCAATAGTTAAACACCCCAGTGCTGTTACTATCTATTATCACCGCTTGTGGAATGTCTCTCATCCAATCGGATTACTCTGTCGGAACTATAACAAAGAACAAAACACTTTGTCTTTATCTATTTATGAGTGTATTTACAACATACAGTTATATATCAGAGCGAGTGCATTAATATAAACCTGCACTGCTGTTAGAGCTGAAGAAAATGAATCAACAGAATTCGGTGAGTATTTAGAGACGGTGTGATATAAACTGAGCACAGAGCTGGTTGTGGCTCGCTTGTTATTAATTTCACATCAAATATAGCATTTACAAAACTGGAAAAACAGCCCTCATACCCTGAGCTTAGAGTGTGTAATGGTACACGGGTTAGGTGTGTGTGTGTGTGTGTGTGTGTGTGTGTATATATCCAGTAATCAACCGAATTAAACATTTTTCCTGCGTGAAGTTAAAGTGAAGTTTTCTGTCTGTCTGTCTTTTTCTCGGCCCCTTTGTTACGTGGCGTCGGTTCGACAGCCGCACCCTGATGCAGGGCTTGTGAGCGTGGTGTGTGTGAAAGTGGTGTGTGTGAAAGTGGTTGTGCAGTGTCGGGAAGACCTTCCCATTCGGAGATAACGTTCTATTCTTACTATTCGTGAAACTCAAAAAGGAACTGAAATAGAAATGTAAACAAAAAACCCCCCGAGCTCCCTTGTCTCCTCGAGGGCGGAGCTTTGGTAACTTAAAATAAAGTCTACCGAGACAAGGTTCTCTCTTTAGTGGGTTTATCTCTTTAGCGTTTGCTTTTACTTTGGTTTAAATGCGGCACCGCGTGCTGCTCTCTCTCACACTCTTGACGTGGGTTTTTCTTTGTGACTGCGTTTGTCTTTTCTTCGGCCTTGTTACCGGAGCGATGTGATCTCCACCTGCTGCTCGCTACTGATCGCACGTCGCGCGCCGGTTAAATAGCGTAAATAGACACTCTGCTGGGTATGGCGCGTCTCCACTGATTGCCCCCCGTGGCGGCATCACCTAGCAACCGCGCATGAGGGTGACCGCGGATCCGCTTGTTCAGGACAGTGCGGCACATTTCCTCACGGATCTGCACCTCGCCAGACTCACGTCATTATATTCATTCTTTCTTTTCTTTGTTTTTGTTCCTTCTCTCTGTATGTCTGTTTTCTGTTTGGCTTCCTGTTTTTCTTTTTTTTTCTTTGTTTGGTTGGTAGGAAATGTAAAAATACACACACACACACACACACACACACACACATATAATGCAGTGTATAAATATAAAACATCTCGAATCCTCTCCATCCTGTAATTTAGCTGCACTTGGCCGTGTCTCATTCCGTTTCTGTATTTAGCCCTGAGAAGGAGAGAAGAAGTAAGTGTAACCCTCAGACTAACCGTGTGGAGGCACGAAAGAGGAAAAACACAGACGGTGAGGACAGCGGAGTCTGAAGACAGAGTTCTTATTGATCCAGATTTATCATTCCTTCACCGTGCCTTGTGTTCCAGACGCTGCTGTTTGGGTTCAAATCTGTCCTGAGTCACAGCCAGAGGAAATGACTCGGGTCAGGCTGTCCACACACACACACACACACACACACACACACACACACACACACACACACACACACACACACACACACGTCAGCAGCTGACTGTTGCCCCTCCCCCCCTGCTCCCTCATGCCCGGGGGTTTTATAGCTGCACCTCTTTCACCGTGACTCACGTCTCTCTCTCTCTCTCCATCTCCTCACACAGCATCGTTTTTTCCTTTTCTGCACATAATCCTCACTGGAGACACACCGTGTTCCCCACAGCTGCTTACAACACACACACACACGCACACACACCGTTCCTCACCACCATGACTGATTCATGAGTAGATCAATCTCATCATCTCTTCTTTCTTCACACGTCTCTTCCCTTCTCTTTAATTAAACCCGAGACACTAAACACACCTGTGTCTAGACCAGTTTAGAGTTTAATAACGCACCAGTTATATTTCTCTCCTCCTCGGAAGTCGAGCTCCAGCAAACAGAAATAAATATTCATTTAAACCATCGCTGCTGCCTGATAACCAGCTCACACACAGCTGACTAAAACTAAATACTGGTTTTAAAACCCCAGACTTTAATTTTGCACGTGTTAAAGGTGTTAAAGTTTGAACCCTGATTAGTGCAACCGTTAAGAACTCTTTGTTCCATTACAGACCAATTTAGAATCTGTAATGGTTTCCAGTGCGTGACCTGAACTGGTTTAATGAGTGTTAATGTCACACAGTGGAGTCTGTGCCAGGGAACTCAGGGCACAGGATGTGGTGCCAACCCAACACACACACACACACACACACACACACACACACACACACACACACACACACACAATTTAATTCAATTCACTATCATTTAATTTGTATAGCACTTTAAACAAAGTTAAAAAGCAGCTTCACAGCATTAAGGCAAAGTTATTGAACTGTGTGTGAGATGCGAGTGTGTGTGTGAATCAGAATGATCAGATGGTCCCTGATGAACGAGTCGAGGGCGACGGTGCCGAGGGAAAAACCCCCTGAGATGGTAACAGGAAGAAACCTTGAGAGGAACCGGACTCGACAGGGAACCCATCCTCATCTGGGTGATAACGGAGAGCAGGGATTTGATCTGCACTCATACTGCGTGTTAGGAGGCTGGAAGTTCAGTATAACAGGAGACGTGTTTAAGTTCATATGGAGTCCAGTTGGTTATTGGAGACTCAGGTAGACTGTAGGAGACTCCAGTCCTGAACTATCGAGCGACTGCAGTCACGAGTCCTCAGAGAACAGCTGTCTGCATCAGCCGAGGACAGGAGCGTCTTCATGGTGAAGTGGAACCGTCCCCAGTCACCACACGCGTCCCAGACAGACCACACGGGGTTGTCGGAGGAAACCGGAGCGCCTGAAGGAAACCCAAAACAGGTTTTTATGATTATTGATAATGATAATGATTAATTAATGATAATTATTTAATGATACATAAATGTGCCATAATCAGGTGGTTATGTTCACGTGATGTGCAGTGATGTGGGCTGACTGATATTTTGGCCCTTTTTGTAATCAGACTAATCAGGTCATCAGTTTTTTCTTGTTTTTCTAAAATTTAAATTCTAAATTCTTTTTTTTTTTAAATTATATAATCTTTATTTATAAAATATTAATTATCATATATTTTACATTTCCTCAAATACTTTTATTGTTTCTTTTTTCTTAAAAAAAATTTTTTTTTTACTTTTTCATATAAAAAACATTAACTCTCTTCTGCTTATAGTTTTATTCTTATTATTTTGCTCATATTCTTTTCTTCTATGCTAATCTTCTTCCTATTGTTCCTTGTACCCTTATTTATTTTTATATATTATTTAACTGTCTTTATATTACTTCTTTTTACTCAATAACTTTTTGACATTTCATTTTATTCCTCTTTTACTTTCATTACTCTGTTAAGACAGTTTTTTTTAAGTCATTTTTCCCATGTTTACTTTTTTATACTTCTGACAGTTTTGTTTTTACCAGTTGACTCCCCTCTTTTTTCATATTAATTGACTTTATTGTAACAGCCTTCAGCTCTTAAACATGTTATAGTTCGGCCTGTAAAGCAGGAGATAAAACACAGTGAGTAGAAACTCTTTAAAGCATTACTTCAGTAATACAAAACATTAAACACTTTTTTGTTTACTCCATGTTATGAGAATTCACAGATTTTTTTTTTTTACATATGTGATTATTTGTATGCTCACATATACTTATATATATATATGTGTACTTATAGACATCAAACGTGTAATTTTCTCACACAAGAACAAGAGCAAATTTCTGTCCATTAGCACAATGAACACACACGTCTGTTTTTAATATTAAAAATCTTAAAATCAGAACAGCTGGACGTCTAGATTGTTTTTGTAAAGAGAATAAAAAACGTTTTCTTGCTTTTGATTTATTGTGACTGAGAGTGAATATTTGGTTCTTCGAGGCTGCTGCTGAGGGAGGCTGTTTATCAGGAAGCTGCACCTTGCGAATGAACTCACAGGCTCAGGATTTACACAGAAGTGTGTGTGTGTGTGTGTGTGTGTGTGTGTGTGTGTGTGTGTGTGTGTGTGTGTGTGTGAGAGAGAGAGATTAGGGTCCACACCATGGAAACCACACTGCCATCTCACCCCCCCCCCCCCCCCCCAACCCCACCCACCCTAGACCCAACGCCGCCTCCCCTCACAACCCCGTGTGTTTCCGGGTGAAGACATGTGATGAGAGACAAAGAGAGAGAGAGAGAGAGAGAGAGAGCGCGCGTGCTGTTACTCCCTGTGGAGACGCCGCTAATGTGATTAGAGCTGAAAGGATGACCTCACTCCCTGGGGTGGGGGAGGGGGGGGGGGGGATGGAGGGTTTGGGGGAGTCGAGGAAGAGACGATAGGTGTCGCATATAATCAGTGCTAATTAGCATGTGTGCTAGGTAGCAGCACCAAGTAGCAGTCCAAGATCAACTTACAATCAGTGAAATCTAAAGATCAAACTTCTACCTCAGTCTCACTGTGACGAAAAAAAAAAAAAATCTAAACACACCATCATGAGACTGAATATTTATTTTACACACACACACTCACACGCACACACACACTCGCACACACACACACGCACACGCACACACATTCACCTGTTACGTTTATTACTGTACATTTACAGTTGACTGAGGATGAAAGTCCACATTGCCCGTGACAGTTAGCTGGCTAGCTTGTTGCTAAACAGTGTGCAGTTTTTCTCACTTTGTAGCTCCAAACATACAAAGTTTGAAAAGGTCATAATTCTGATCTCCCGCTTCCTAGTTAACTCTGATGCAACTCTGATCGTTTTCAAGCAATGCGCTGCTGAGTGCAGAGGAATTTTAACTATATTTTTAATCCATCAGCTCATAAGAAATCATTATAGAGGCGGTCGATCCAAATATGGTCATGTTTGAGCTTGATGATTTGTCCCCAGCTGTTAGTCGTCTCTCCTCACTGTCTCACTACCACACACTGATCTGTGCTGGACATTCTCTTCCTGGAAGCTCAATTTAGCTCCCCGACCCCTCGCATTCCTCGACCCCCCCCCCCCCCCGTCCCCCCCCATCTCCCCCCACACACCCCCACGGGGTCACAAACTCTGCAGTTGGTTGGTTTAACATCAGGAGCTCGTCCAAGGCGAACACACATCTCCAGGGAACTCTGACCAGCACACACACACACACACACACACACACACACACACACACACAGAGCTGCTCGGATTGTTTCCTTTTCCCGTGCAGTAACAATGGGAAGCTGTATCCCGTGTCGTTTACTCAGGCTGCGGCTTTAACTGTAACATACATGAATAAATGAGGAAGATAAACGGCCGCGAGTTCAAGAGGTTTCAGCTCCAGAGTTCGGATCTGCGGTTTAATTCATCAGGGTTAAGCATATGTCAGTGGGTTTGTGGTTTATAAACAAAAACCAAACTTTACTTCATCTCCTGCCTCTGAGCTTTAATAAATTTACAGCCTGTAGTCCAGACACACACACACACACACGGACACAAAGATTAGTTAACTGTAGTGTTAACTGAAGGTACTAAGGACATTTTAGGATGGTTGCTGAGATCACCTGACCGCACAGACTGGTTCATTCTGATCAGTGTGTTGTTCCTAGCTTTGGTCCGAGTCAATCGTGCCTCATAGCAAAACACCAAAAGTCTACAACATTAACTGAAACTAGTAACTGATAAACATAAAAATGCCTCTGTTTAATAAATAAAACATTGTAAGAGTTTATAAACTGTAACTCTGCTCCATCACATCACTCTGTTGTGGATTGTTTTCCTCCAAATGCACAAGCTGCGTGTTTTATCCTTCACTACACTTTATTCCTAATCACTTAGATTCCTTTCACTATTGTTAAATAGGCAAATAACATATAATATTATGAAATGGATTATTACTAAAATGTGATAGAATTATTTTGTGAGCCATGTGTAGATAAATATTATTATTTTTTATCAATGTCTAAGTTCATAAATTATAATTATAAAATATCTGGTACTTTAAGATTATAATCTGAAGCGCCAGAACTTTGAGATGAAACTTTTATATTAGATGGAGACCTGAACACTAGAGGGACTTGCTTTAGTTACACTTTAGTTGCTTTATGGAAACGGTGTGAACACTTAAAGGTTTACATTCATGGTTCTGATCATCAATAAGCCTTTATCCTGACCGGGGCTCAGAGCCTGAGCAGGAACGTGGAGATGTGCCAGGGTTACGCTGGGTAAACCTCCGAGAGCCAGGTCACATCCTGGAAAACGAGATGTGTGGAAACTCTGCCGTGCCGAGGAAAGTCAGCTCGGTTTTAGTTTAAACAGGAACTCCTGTTCAGGTAGCTTACACGAGACTCGTGCTGAGTCCGCACTGAGCCAGAACAGCGTGTGCTTTTCTCGTCCCCGTGAGAAAAGTGCCAGCAGGTCGGCATGCCGAGCGCATCACCCCCGGGTTCGGGATGTTTCCCCGCTGCCGTGGATACAAAAGCTGCCATTGAGGCCGAATGAGTGCGTCTTTGTGCTCGCCTCGTCCCTCTCATCATGCTACGGGAGAAAATACTGTTTCAGGCCAGCACACATGCCGCTCCTTCTCTCAGACTTACAATTAACTCAGCGCACAAAGAGCTCAGTTTGGGGCGGAAAGATGGCAGGTCGACGTGAGGAGCGTCGGTTAGTCTGAGAACTGCACGATGGAGGACGAGGCTTTGTCACAGATCAGGAGGAAAAAAAAAAAAAATATATATATATATATATATATATATATATATATATATATACAGTGGAACCTCGGATTGCGAGTAACTCGGTTTATGAGTGTTCCGCAACATGAGCAAAGATTTTTTTTTTAATTATTTGCAAAAAACGAGCATGTCTTGGTTTACGAGTGCCAAGTTTTTTGACACCGACACACACACACACTCTCGCCCTCCCCGGCTTCACATAGACACACACAATCTGCTCTACACAGAAACTCTGCTCTGTCGCGATTCTTTTCAAAGGTAAGGTGCTGGTTCATTTATTTGTTGCGATTTTAAAAAAATAACTTTTTTAAAAGGTAAAGTGCAGGTTAATTTTTTTTTACTTTACATATTGTCTTAATTATTTTTCTGTAATTATTTTTTTGGGCTGTGGAACGAATTATTTGAGTTCTCATTATTTCTTTTGGGAAGGGTTGATTTGGTTTATGAGTGTTTTGGAATACGAGCTTGCTTCCGGAACGAATTATGCTCGTAATCCAAGGTTCCACTGTGTATATATATATATATATATACACTGTGTATATATATATATATATACATGTTAGCAGGTTTGTGTTTATGGCTCCAGGTATTAAGGCTTATTAGTCAGTTATTCATCATCAGTAACTCCTGATGAAAGCTTAATGACGTAAGTGAAACAGTCTTGTGTGGTGCACTCACTCGCGACCGGGATACACTCCAGGGAACAGTGCGTCATTCAGGGAGAGGCATTAACACACTGTCATTAACACTCATTTAACTCAGTTTAGATCAGAAATGATTCTTTCACTGATGTGTTCAGTTTTCTTAAATATGATTCCTTAACAACAACAACAACAACATCAAACAGCTTGAGCACGGGAAAGGTATGCAGTAATTATTGCAATATAAAATATATACACTTTTGTTTTAGATTTTGTGATATTTATGTAAATAGTACTAAGAATTTATTTATCACTTAATAGGACAAAAAATGGAAAGAAGTAAAAGCTCCTCAACTCTGAAGATGACAGAAAACCTAAAATTTAAAATTTGTACTCACTTTTGTTGCCAGGGGTTCAGCTATTATTGGTTGTATTTTTAGTTATTTTGAGGGGACAAAAAATTTACACTGCTATACAAACTTGACTACTGACTCAATGACTACTGTTCATTGTGTCAAAGAGTCATTTATGCAGTGTTGTCCTATGAAAAGATAGAACTAAATATTTGCAGAGATCAGAGGGGTGGACTTACTTTTGTGACATACTGTATATGTGTGTGTGTATTTATTTATTTAAAATTAAATATATATTAGTATTTATGAATATGAATAAATAAATAAACATATAATAGTTCCCCGCCGGTGTGGAAACAGCTGTAGACTTCATTACACACCTAGAGAAATCCATAATATGATGAAAAGTTTTGCATTACTTTATGGACATTCTGTTGCATATTCACAATAAACTAATGTCCACCTTCTCTAATGACTTTTATGAACTTTACTTGACATTTAATACATAAATGCACTAAAGGACCAGCTGCAAATCATCTTTTACACTCAATGCAGTCTAAACACAAACACCAGTGCTGGAGTGCCCTCTGCTGGACGACTTGATACAACAGTAAAAACACGCACTACACATTGTACATTATTATCTAACAGGTCAGCAGTAACTCATCCTGTATTACAGGTCAACATTTACATCGTCTGCCTTTAGCCAAACGTACAGAAAGTAAATTATGTTAGAAAATCTCATGTGAAAATCAGGGCTGCCTTTGATGCATAATCTGCAGCCTAGGGCCTCACCAGCAGGGGGCCTCAGTCAGCCACACGCCGGGATACTTTCACTTTTCATTTTTAAATGTTTAAAAAACAAATCACGTATATTG
This sequence comes from Clarias fuscus, assembly GCA_030347435.1. Lineage (NCBI taxonomy): Eukaryota > Metazoa > Chordata > Actinopteri > Siluriformes > Clariidae > Clarias > Clarias fuscus. Next base: position 1,220,105 of record CM059220.1, on the reverse strand, counting down.
CATATCCATTTATTATTTAACAACTTTAACTTCTGATTATAAGCTATAGCTTTCAATAACATCTATCATTATGGTGATGTGTATGTGCGGCAAAATTAATGACACCCCTAGTGACTGTAGTGAACACAATGTAACTTAAACATGTTAAAATGTAAATGTCTGAAGTGACTGGAGGAACATCAAGCTCTTAACCATGACTTCCTGATTAAAGGAGAAGTGTGCTGAACTTCATTTGTCATCAAATGGTTATAAAACCACATACTGAAAATGCCACAAATTAATTATGTGAAGAAGAGAAACTGAAAGCTGTTAAAGTTTCTTTCCAGTGGTTATCCCCATCTCATATCTACTGTGATTCAATTTCCCCAAATTAAATCATTTAGCTTTAGCTCAGCTCTTCAAATATCCGCTCATCATCGTTATTTCTCTAACTGGAGCGGTTGTTTGCGCTCTCCCATGGGCGTAGCGGCGTGTGCTATTTCCTGTCCTCTGAGTGTTTCCTGTTCACTGCTTTTTCCTCATTCACAGTAAATCCATTTGTAATTGTTTTACATTTGTGAGTGTGTAAGGAGACGAGCCTAATCTCTTCACTCAATCACATCACTGAAAAGGCTACAGGACAGCTCAGTGCTCAGTGCAGAGACTCTTTTATGATGTACACTTGTGAAACTGATGTGTAGCATTGCACGGAGGTACAGCATGTTAATAGAACGCAGTAACACAGAGTGAGCTAGTTCATTAGTAAGGCCCAGTAGCTAGTGTACAGTTTAGTGCACATAGCGAGGGTTTAATACTAGAATTGTTCACATTAATATTCATACATGACTACAGCGTTATTCAGAAGTTAGAAAATAGTGATGTACAGTCTACGTCTATAAGCATTTCACTGAAAATCATACTGTGTATGACTGTGAACAGTATGTGACAAATAAAATTTTAATTTGAAGAAGAAGAAAGTACACCTGGAGCCTTTCCCAGGACACTTAGGGCATGAGGAGGGGTACACCCGGGGACGGGGTGCCAATACATTGCAAGGCACACAAACACACGCGCACACACACACACACACACACACACACACACACACACACACACACACATATATATAGAAAAAACATGTCATTTTGTGAAAACCCTCATCCCTAAGCACGTCTACTAATAATTTGTGTTTTCTTTTTCCTGGACACGTGAAAAAAGAACTACAGCTGCAGTTACTCATCTTGTCACCTGGATTTTTTTTTTCTTATTTTGTCTCTCATAGTTGAGGTATACCTATGATGACAATTACAGGTCTCCCTCATCTTTTTAAGTGGGAGAACTTGCACAACTGATGGGTGACTAAATATCAAGGTCCTAATGCTTCTGCTGAGGCTAAAGGGCTGGAAGCAGGAGCCATGGATCGAGCTGAGGCTGGACGTGTATCCGCTGTAGCAGGTCCGGTTGGACTGAAGCTGGGACTGGGATTTGATACTGGTCTCAGTGTTAGTCCTACTAAAGTAGAAGTAAAGCTTCTAGGGACTGGAGTGATACTGGGCAGCGAAATGGGATTTGCTCTTTTTGGGAATGAGTCTAAATAGTCAAGTCAAGTCAAGTCAATTTTATTTATATAGCGCTTTTAACAATTGACATTGTCGCAAAGCAGCTTTACACAATAAAAAGAAGTAAGTTTTTAAGCAATGTATATGAATCAAAATGACAAGATTGTCCCTGATGAGCAAGCCGAGGGCGACGGTGGCAAGGAAAAACTCCCTGAGATGGTAATAGGAAGAAACCTTGAGAGGAACCAGACTCAACAGGGAACCCATCCTCATCTGGGTGATAACGGAGAGCAGGGATTGATCAGCATAATAATGTGTAAGACTGGAAGTTCAGTATAACAGGAGATGTGTTTAAAATTAAAATTAAAAGGAGTCCAGTTTGTTCCTGAAGGCTCAGGTAGACTGTAGGAGATTCCGGTCCTGAGCTATCGAACAACTGAAGTCACAGGTCCCCAGAGCATCAATCGATGACAGGACAGTCTTCATGGAAACCATCCCCAGCCACCACACGAATCCAGGCAGACCACACGGGGCATCCATGCGACGAGATCTCCAACCAGAAGCAGGACTCCAGGACGGGTTAGACGGCTCCAGAGGGCAGAGGGGTCTGGATCACTGGCAACTCAGGAGCGAAACATGTATAGCTCGACAGAGAGACAGAGAGGGGGAAAGAAGAGAGGGAGAGAGAGAGAGAGAGGAGAGAGCAGAAAAGGAGAGAACAGAAAATAAGGAGAGATGGCAGTTAGGTCTGGTCACAGTCAACATGTATAGGTGAATGTATATTTAGTGCAAAGTGCAAGCAGAGACTTCGGCAGGACTAACTATAACAGCATAACTAAAAGGGAGAGCCAGAAGGAAACACAAACATGAGGGGGAACTGAGATGTAAAGCAACCAATCACCTCACCGTCAACAAACCTGAGTGATCAATGAGAGTGGGGAGGACAGCATCTAAACATACCAGTTCACCAGAATACTCTACGTCCATGAGTCCCCCAGATCTGCTCCTTTACCTAAGGTTCATCTATTTACAAACATGCTGCGCTAAATAAATAGGTTTTTAGCCTAGACTTAAACACTGAGACTGTGTCTGAGTCCCGAACATTAATAGGAAGACTATTCCATAACTTTGGGGCTTTGTAAGAAAAAGCTCCGCCCCCTGCTGTAGTTTTAATAATACGTGGTACTGACAGGCAGCCTGCATTCTTTGATGGAAGTAGGCGTGGCGGATCGTAAGACACTAACAGTTCACTCAGATACTGTGGCGCGAGACCATTTAGTGCTTTAAATGTCAAAAGTAGTATCTTAAAATCGATGTGAAATTTCACAGGGAGCCAATGCAGTGTAGATAAGATAGGGGTGATGTGCTCGTATCTTCTGGTTTTAGTGAGGACTCTCGCTGCTGCATTCTGTACTAACTGAAGCTTGTTTATACACCTAATTGAACAACCAGACAGTAAGGCGTTACAATAGTCCAACCTAGACGTGATAAAAGCATGAACTAGTTTTTCTGCATCATTTAGTGACAATATGTTTCTTATCTTGGCAATATTTCTAAGGTGAAAGAAAGCTATCCTGGTGATATTATCTACATGAGCTTCAAACGAAAGGCTGGAATCTATAATCACACCGAGGTCTTTTACTGTTGCACTTGATGGAACAGAAAGGCCATCTAAAGTTACAGTGTGATCAGAAAGCTTACTTCTAGCTACTTGTGGTCCTATGACCAAAACTTCTGTCTTATCAGGATTAAGCAGAAGAAAATTAATTAACATCCAATCTCTTATGTTCTGCACACACTGCTCAATTTATAAAAATTTAAAATAAAAGTTTTGCTGAAGATAACATGAATAAATGTCATTTGTATTTGAAATAAGACTGATATGGTAATTATTCTTAATCTTTATTCATAGCATTAACTAAAATTCTTATGTTATTATTATTATATTTCTAATATTAAAAAATATTTTCCATGATGCATTAATCATGGATTAATTAATCAGGACATTTGCAATTTTTTTTTTTTTGCAAGTTGTGTTTTTAATTTATGTATTTTTACAGGTTGTCTAACTTGCAGTTTTACCTTTATTAAAGGTTTCAAGCACTATTGTTGTTATTGTTTTAGTCTTTGTCACGATAGTCATGGAGGTAAATAAATGCAATGCAGATCAGTCGTGGTTTATCCATCAATAACTGACAGTAAAAAAATGTGAGACAGCATCGAGGTCGAAAACACACAAGAGTCAGACGAGACGCAACCAGAATGTCACAACCGATAATCAGAGTAAAATAAACAGGCAGCATCAAAATGAAAATATCACAGACAAAACAGCAGCTTGGTAAAGTTAGACTAGAGCTTGGATGGGTGGATATTTTATTAATCCTGAAGGAAAATCCAGATACACAGCTGCCATAGAGACAGTAAAAGACAGGTTGTAGATTTTACATTACATTTACATTACATATAGTCTGTACACATAATGGGATGTGAGATTACCAGAAGTAACTAGTGCAATGAAAATCTAAAAATATATAGTAGAGTATATAGTTAAGCATATAAATCAAAAATCAAAAGTAAAAAAAAAAAAAAAAGGTTAATTGCAGTTCAGTCATGATGTGTAATTTTGTGAAACAATGGAAACAATATTAATTGTGCAAATACGTAAGTAGTTGCGCAAAGAGCAGCATGAAAGTGACAAATGTAGTCTGTGTGTAAATGGCAAAGTATGCAAAAGTTAGAGTACTGGAGCAGACCCTGATGCCAATAAATGGGAGTTATGCATCTAACACCATGATAACACGCACACACGCACACACACACACACACACACACCGTCTGCGCACACAAATGGAAACACTTATTTGTCTGGATTTATTTTTGCTTTTTTTTTTTTAAGGTAAAGTGCAGGTTAATTTTTTTTTTTTTTTTACTTTATAGTTTATATTAATATTTTTTATGTATTTATTTTTTGGGGCTGTGGAACAAATAATTAGAGTTTCCATTATTTCTTATGGGAAAATATGATTTGGTCTACAAGTGTATTGATATACAAGCCCGCTTCCTGAACAAAATATGTTTGTAATCCAAGGTTCCATTGTATTACTTCTTGTTCAGTACTTTGCATTGAAACTACGGATCAGAGTCTCTTTAATTAGGTGTTGCAGGTTAGTAATCAGGAGATCCTGAATGGAGAAAAGAGTGTTGTTGGGAGTTTTAGTTCATGCCTTCCATGATTAAAGGCTGCCTGGACGTCTGGGAAATTAAGTTTACTGTTGATGAAAGAACTTAATGATTAGTTAATATATAATAGATAAGTTAATCTCCAGCACAAGTGACCTGTAACTAAACCTGTAGTTTTCAGAACTTGAAAAATAGAGACATTGTTTAATTCTTTTTCTCAGGTGACTGCGATGTGCGTGCATTACTAAATTTCTGGATTTGCAAATACACCTTTTTCACTCATGTGGCACCAATAACTCCTGGAGGGCGCTCGGTGACAAGAGTCTTGTGTTTTGTGTTAACTCAATGCTCAAAGTAATTAACCACATTGAGTACTGTTAACTTAAATAACTGCAATTAGGTCAAATTAATAGACCTTTTTGAGTATTCAGAACTTTTTGGTATTTATGAGTTTGTAGAAATTACACTTTTCAAGTTAGCTGAACAAATGTGATATTTTCAAAATATTTTCACTTTTACTTAAGTAAAAGTTCTACCACCTTAGGATCTATAGAGCACTGGTGGCTCAGTGGTAGGTGTCTTGTGTGCCATGCGGGCAGCCCGGGTTCGATTCCCGCTCTGGGCTGTCTGCAACAATTTATTTGATTTGCAACAAGTTCAACTTGTTGAACTCAAAAATTGATAGTTCTGTTTCCTTAAAATTGGAAAGATCATTACTTAAAAAATGTTATGTAACTGATTACCTGAGTTTTGCCAACTTAATCGGGTTTACAGTGCAGTTGTGTCACTATGTTTGCAGTGACCTGAGTGCAGTTTAGTTAATTAGTTTGTGTATAAATAGAGCTGTTGCTGAATTTGTCTTTGTCTTTGTCTTGTACCCGTTTACAGTCTCGCGTATCGCTGTCTTGTTCATCACTGCTGTATTCATTACTGTTTCTTGGCTGCTTTTGATCATCTTGGGTTTTGTTCTTAATTATGTCCTTGTGTTGGTTTACATTTTCTTATTTTTGTTTTGTTACTTTTATTATCTTTAATAGTAAAAGTCTTAATGTCTGCACACGTTATACGTTGTGCTTGTGAGTACACATTTTCTTGATGAAAAGATGAAATTTTCTCCGAAGGCTTCTTATTGTTTAATGGATGCAATACTCTAGCTTTCACTTTAATTCATATCAGTGCATGTGGAGTGCAAGTGTTCAGTGAGAGATCACTGTAGTAACATTAGGCAATATCAATGACCAATTCTGCCATAAAGCCATATAACAACTCAGCTGGACAATAAAATAAAGGTCAAGGTAAATAAAGTTATTCAATAAAAATGAAAGTAAAACAATTACACAGCTTTTCTTGCTAGTGTAGCACTCCTTTGCACAACTTTATCTGATTATGCCATGCTGGTGGGGCGCCAGGGAAATACTCTCAATGAGGACACAGATACGTTTTACCAACATGAGGCAAGGGGGAAAAATGCAGTGAGATGTGTGCAACGATACAAAAAATATATATATATATTTTTTAAGATAACATTAATAAAATGGTCAGTCCTCTAAGACAGACACACAGAATGATAAAAGTAATCTTCCCTGGGACCAAACCTGAGTGGTCGTCTAACCCCACCTAAATCCACACTCAACCATCACAAAGAATTCTTCGAAGAAAGAGCAGCTAGCCTCCCCTGCTCCACTGGCTTTCAATAAAACAAAAGACGGAAAAAAAAAATAGAGAAAGAAACACACAATAACCCCTAAAACATACAAAAGCACTTAACAATGAATAAAGAAAAATAAACAAATCAAACTAATGGTACAAACACTGAATGGACTAACTTCAGTACTCAGTCTTCATACAAAAAAATGCAGATGGCTATGCCCATAAACAAAAATAATAAATACAAACAAAATTATCTTTATGCTATATGGTTATACATAATATAACCAACTAAAAAAATAACGCGATACAATGAAACTTAATAACAAAATAAAATTTAAGAATAGTCTGGCAAGAGCAGACTATTAAAAGCCTGGGTACTAACTCAAACAGCAACCACACCATAAGCAATGTGGTCCAAATGTCTGTAACCACCACAAAACAAAATGTCCATAGGCAAAAAATAAAATAACAAAAATAATACAAAAAATAACTGCAAAATAGAGAATGGATATGTGCAAAACAAAGGAAATATCTATAAACAAACAGAAAATAACTAAAAGCAAAACAGAAAGTATTGAAAACAAAAAAAAATTGTCAGGAGATCATGAGATTCCATTTCTCCTTTATGGTTAACAAAGAGAAAAACACCCAAGAGTTAAACTAAATTTTCTAAACCCCATATGGAAGAAAGGGGACAGAGTACTTACAATTATAACTGGATGCAGACCAAAAGCAAAGCTCACTCCAACAAGCGCCATGGCTCAATACATCAAATAGCCTCCATACGGCCGGATTTTGTGTGTATTACTGCAAACAACACAAACAAAATATCAAGCAAGCAACCAAGAAGTTTAATACAATCACCAAACATATCTGAAAGCAAACTCCACCACAAACTTGCCGCAGTGCAGACGCCAACATCCCCACTCCAGTCAACCTATAATTGGCACAGATTAACCAAGCTGCTTGAGAACCCACCTCTATCTCTTTGATTTCTAATTAATCTAACTTAATTAGAAATCAAAAACGGCCAGTTATGCAGCCCACTGCTGCTCAGTGGCCACAAGCTGGCAGTAGTCAGGTGTCAGAGGGGGGTTGTTATTCGTGAAAATGACATACATAGAAATAACATACATAAACTGTTCGTTATCAGTTTGTAGATTTAAATGGTGATTATTCTGCATGTATTACAGTGGAGTTTGATGTTCCACAGGGTTCGGGTTTAGGCCCAATGCTTTTTTCCCCTTACATGCTTCCTCTGGGCAACATAATCCGTAAGCATTTTATTAGTTTTCATTATCATGCTGACGGCACTCAGTTATACATCTCGTCAAAACCAGATGAGAGAAAACAGCTTAATAAATTGGAACAATGTGTAACGGATATAAGAGACTGGATGCTAATTAAGTACCTTCAGCTTAATCCTGATAAGACAGAAGTTCTAGTCATACAGTAGGACCGCATGGAGCTAGAAGCAGGATTTTAGATCACGCTGTAACTTTAAATGGCCTTTCTGTTCTATCTAGTGCAACAGTAAAAGATCTTGGTGTGATTATAGATTCTAGTCTTTCATTTGAAAACCATGTAGATAATATCACCAGGATAGCTTTCTTTCACCTCAGAAGATACGAGCACATCATCCCTATCTTATCTACACTGCATTGGCTCCCTGTGAAATTTCGCATTGATTTACTATACTGATGAATACTACTTTGTACATATAAACCATTAAATAGTCTCATGCCACAGTATCTGAGTGAACTGCTAGTGTCTTACGATCCTCCATGCCTACCTAAATCAAAGGATGCAGGCTGGTTGTCAGTACTGCGTATTATGAAAACTATAGCAGGGGGCAGAGCTTTTTCTTACAAAGCCCCAAATGTTACGTGGTGCGGTATGGAGAGCCGCACCACGCGATGTTTTTAATGATAAGAGCCCTTATGCTGGGCGTGAGAGTGGGTCAATGAAATAGGAGTGTGTGAGAGTGCTTGTCATACACAGGGGAAGACCTTCCCGTTTAGAGATAGTGTGGGATTATTAATTAAGAAACTTAAAAGGAAAATAAATTAAAAGTGAAAACACAAAATAAACAGAGCTCCGCCGTCTACGGACGGGGCACTGGCCAACAAAACAAAACTGGTCCTCTTGGGGCGTTCGCCGTCACCGAGGACTTATGGGAGAGAGAGAGAGACACTAATAAACCGTATTGAGTGCGCACGCTGTACTGCTGCGTGCCGCTCTCTCTCTCTATCTCTCTCTCACCGGCGTTTTAAACAGACAGAAGCTGTCTTTCTGTCTGTCTGTCTTTCTGTCTGTCTGTCTTTTATTTATTTTCTTTCTTTCTTTCTTTCTTTCCTTTGCCCTGATACCTTCACCGGTGCTGCCTAAATGATCGCACGAAGTGCGCTGGTATCAGGACCCTTAAATAAACACGCCGTCAGGTGCGGCTCGTTCAGGCTGATTGCTTGACGGCAGCATTGCCTAGCAACTGTGTGTATAAATGGCTGTGCTTTTGCCTGTTCAGAACTCCGTGTGGCAACAGCTTGCGGATCTGTCCGTTCTGAACAGTTTAAGCACGGCTCTGCCCCTCTACACCAAAGTTATGGAATAGTCTTCCAATTAATGTTCAGGACTCTCAGTGTTTAAGTCTAGGCTAAAAACCTATTCATTTAGCTTTGTAAATAGATTAGCCTTAGGTAAAGGAGCAGATCTGGGGGACTCATGGACGTAGAGTATTCTGGTGAACTGGTATGTTTAGATGCTGTCCTCCCCACTCTCATTGATCATTCACACACACACACACAGACACACAGACACACACACACACACACACACACACAGATAAGTATATTCAGCGTCTGGCCAAATGTGTGATGGACAAACTGGAGATTCTTAACCCTCGTGCTGTGTTCCGGCCAAATCTGACCAATTTACAAGTTTCCTCTCTAAAAATGTGCAGTAAATTTGATCCATTTCTCATGAGGTTCAATGACTTTGTTTGCACATGGCATCTGAACACATCAAATACATTTAAAATATTTTAATAAAAAATTTGTGTGTTTTATGGAACTTATATACACTCATGGTGTTCAAAAATTACCGGTCAGTGGAAATAAATAGGTAAGACAGAGTTCGAGCACATTTCTACACTCCTCTCCCACACCTAAACATGCAGGTGTCTTTATGCAGACACACAAGAATGCATGCGCGCACACACAAACACCCGCACACAAACACGCGCACGCGCACACACACACACGCGCACACACACACACACATTATGCCCCTTTTTGGATACTATAACAACCCACACGGGAACCTCTTGACAACACAATTTATACCACACCTGTTGAAAAACAAAATTGCAACATCGTTTCAATCATACAACTTTCTTGCAGCTCTGGTATACAGAGAGGACTTACTCAAAGGTCAGTCTTTGTCAGCATGATATACTGCACGTGAAGCTTTGATATTATATTTGACAATGACAGTGATGAGGAGGAGAGAAGTCAGGCTGACAGTGAGGAAGGTTTGGGGGAGGAAGAGTCAAAGACACAGAGTCACAGAGTATAACATGAGGAGGACGACTCTCACACTGATAAATAGCTGAAGTTGTGGTCTCCTTTCATCCAAAAGTGGAACCTAACCCTAACCCTAACCCTAACCAGATATGCCATATCCCGAGTGGATGACATTCAATTCAATTCAATTTTATTTGTATAATGTTTTTAACAATTGTCATTGTCGCAAAGCTGCTTTACACAATCAAAAAAATTATTTAAGTTTGTATGAGATGTGAACGTGTATAAATCATAATGGTCAGATCGTCCCTGATGAGAAGCCGTGGGCGACAGCGCTAGCTCTAACTCCAGGCTAGAATCACATAAAGAGTAAAAACACTACAAACACAATAAATAAAGCTGTAACACATGAGACTAAAGTGAAACTGAATAGAAGTGCTCAGGATGCACATGGCCATGACATGGTTCAATATCTAATTGTACATATTTACCACAATATTCCAAAACGATTCACTTAGGTCTTGATAACTTTTGTCCTGTCTTTTATTTGAAGTACATGATAATAAAAGATATCTGTGTAACGCGTTATCATCTAAATGTACACAGAGCACACCCACTGGAGAATCAGGGGAATTTGATGAACAGATGACTGAAAAACACCCATCCGTAACAAGAAGAGAGAGAGAGAGAGTGTGTGTGTGTGTGTGTGTGTGTGTGTGTGTGTACAGTACTTGTTTTTTTATCTAAAATTCCCCTTTTCAGTGACCGTCTTCCTATAAATCACCTGGATGAAATGAAAAGAAAAGCGAAAGTTATAAATGCTCTTACACGCACCTCTTTATAAATGCCTCAACACAAACCTTCAAGACATTTGTTTAACCCACACTGAACTGAAGAAAGTCAAAGGACAGAGAACTGGTAAGAATCAGCACATTTCTTTTTAAATGTAGCGCTAATATTCTAATTCAAGAAAGAAAAAAAAGGTTTAAAGGTTTTTAAGCTTTTTAATATAATAACAAATTAAATAAAAACTAACAGTTTGGGTGTTATTGGTCGACTGATCACGTGTCCTAAAAAAACATCAACAGTGTGTAATGAAAGTAAAGGCAGTATGGTAGCTTAGGTGTAGCATTATCACTAACATGAGTTTTCAAATTGCCCGTAGTGGGTGAATGACATTCGGACACGGAGCTGCAACCCGACCCCTTAAATAACTGCCATAGAAATGACGAATATATACCAAACACTAAACAGTAAACACTGAGAAAAGAGGTGATAGAGTGAAATGAATGTCACCACTGTCAGGGCAATCGCTAATGCATTTTAAAGTTTTATATTTTTGCTTAGTAAGGTTTTGTTTTGGCTAAATAAAGGTTAAGTAAACAATATAAAAAATACTATCAAGATTTTAATATGACATTTAAGATTTAATGTTCACTCAGATGCATGTCTTTAATAGTACAACAATTTGCCAACAATACATTTTTTATTGATTAATAAATCACATCATATATTTTTTCCTGTTTATAATCACATTTGATGTTTCTAAAACAATTAGTTCCCGTTCTCATTTAATGTATGTTATAGCAGTTATAAAAATTCATTATTTCACCAGCCTCACTTATAGTCTATACACTGTCTAAGAGCGTTTTCACATCAGGGCCCCGTTCCCGTTTCAGAGAACACTTAAACCCAAAGTCTGGTTAATTTTTTTCCACATTAATGTCACGTCACATCAAGCCACAGCCTCGCCATGACCACCTGAGCACGCCCGCTCCATGCTCCTAACCACTCCTTTCATCTCACCGCCTCAATTCCCGCTCTCCACACCTGTTCTCTGCATCACTGATTACTTCACATGCCTATTTAAGTCACGCTCTGACACCACGACGTCGCCAGTTTATTGTGCGCCTTACCAGCCTCAATTTACCAGCGTTTTCTCTCGTCTCAGTCTGTTGAGTTATCGACCTCGCTCAGTTTTTGACCACGTCTTCGCCTCTCGTTATTGGATCATTGTCATTTGGATATTTCCCGTTGCCGACCACTTACCTGCCACCAACCACGAATCTGAATCACGGACCTCCTCTCGTCACTCCGGCTTCGACCCTCGCCCGTTTCATGACCACGATTATCGCTCGCTCCTTGCCGAGCTCACGCTCCCTTTTCCCACTGGCTCAAGCTCCTCCAGCCCACGCCGGCATTCATCGCGAGGCTCTCCCTTTCTCCTCCACGCCGGCTCTGCACGCTCCTGCTTCTCAGCGCTTACACGCCGGCATACATCTCGGGTTATACGGCGGCGCTGCGCACTTCCGCATTCTCGCAAGGCTGACGTCACACACACTGCCGGTCGCCTCGACGCACTCGTGCTTCGATCTGTGCTTCCGCATTCCAGTGAGGCTTTCCCTGCTCACACCGCAGCTTGGAATTCACGCCAAGGCTTCGAACCACCACATTATCAACTCAGTCAGTCACAAGCACACCAAAATACCTCTTCTCCTCGCAATACATTTCCAGCATCTGCACTTGGATCCACCACGCCCCCTACCGAGCCTGACAGAATAAACTGGCCAAGGAATGGATCCAGCAGTGGCAGCTCGCCTGAGGGGGGCATTAGAGAGCCAAGGAGCCCTCTTAGGTACTCACCAGCAGGAAATCACCCACATCGCCAATACTCTTCAAACCATCACAGAAACTCTGCAGTCTCTCTCCGCTCAAATTCAAAACAAACCACCTCCAGCACCCGCTCCTCAACCCCCCCCCTCAGATGCTCTCCCACGCCCAGGAGCCACGCCTCCCTGCCTCGCCTACTTACGATGGGAACCCAGCTACATGTCGCTCTTTTTTGTCCCAATGCTCTCTCGTTCTGGAACTGCAGGCCACGTCCTTTCCCACAGAGCGTTCCAAGGTTGCATATATAATCACCCTCCTTACCGGAAAGGCCAGAGAGTGGGGGACAGCATTATGGGATGCCCAAGTTCCTTGCTGTTTCACGTACAAGACCTTCACAGATGAAATGAGGAGGGTGTTTGATCACTCCTTTACAGGTCATCAGGCGGCAAGTCATATTCTCCAACTTCGCCAGGGGATACATTCAGTCTCTGACTACGCCATAGAATTCCGGACCCTGGTTCCATCTTGTGACTGGAACGAAAAGGCACTCTTCGACTGTTTTCTCCATGGGCTCTCAGACCCAATTAAAGACGAGCTGGCGGCTCGGGAACTTCCCTCGGACTTACAAGGGCTCATTGATCTAGCAATCCGTATTGACACCCGGAGGCGGACACGGCGAAGTGATCGACAGCCATGTCTCGCATCACACACCTCGGCCCCTGCCTTAGTCACTTCCGAGACAGCCCCTGAACCCATGCAGATAGGCGCACACGCATTTCACCAAAAGAGCGTCAGCGCCGCAGGGATGATGGTGCCTGCTTCTATTGTGGTCAGACCGGCCATGTTGTGCGATCCTGCCCCCTAAAAGGTCAGGCCCCCCCATAGTTCTGGGGATGCAGGAGGGCCAGCTTCTAGTTCTTCCCCGGACCAGCGATCATGCTTTGCAATAACCTTAACCTTTGGTGACCGATCATACGCCACTCATGCCTTAGTGGACTCCGGGGCTGACCAGAACCTAATTTCCTCCTCTATTGTCTCGGACTTCCAAATCCCTCTCACACCCCTGTGCCAAAAAAACTAAACCCACGCCTGGCACAGTGGTAGCTATTCTTCTCCCGCTTTCAGTTCACGTTGTCATATCGCCCTGGTTCCAAGAATGCCAAGCCTGATGCTCTTTCCCGACAGTTTTCTACCCCTCAAGACACGTCCACACCAGAAACGATTCTTCCCCCTAACTGCCTCGTGGCTACTACGCGACTGGACGTGGAGAACCTTGTCCAACAGACTCTCAATCAAGAACCAGGCCCAAGCGTCGTTCCCCCCAACAAACTCTTTGTTCCTGCCTCAGTGCGGCTTCAAGTGTTGAACTGGGCCCACGGTTCCAGACTGGCTTGCCATCCGGGAGTGGCACGCACCCTTTTCCTCCTACACCAACGCTTCTGGTGGCCCACCATCAAGGAGGATGTCAAAAACTTTGTGGCGTCCAGCGATGTCTGTTCCAGGAACAAAAACATAAACCGACCTCCGGAGGGTCTACTTCGACCCCTCCCCATTCCTCACCGCCCCTGGTCTCACATCTCCATCGACTTGTCACCAGACTACCACCGTCACAGAATAACACATGCATCTTGACCATTGTGGATCGTTTCTCCAAGTCAGCCCATTTCATCCCATTACCCAAGCTTCCGTCTGCCAAGGAAACAGCTGAACGTCTGGTCACCGATGTCTTCCGACTTCACGGGCTTCCCACTTCCCGTTTCAGACAGGGCCCCCCCCCCCCCCCCCCCCCCCCCCCCCCCCAGTTTTCAGCCCAGTTCTGGAAGGCATTTTGCAACCTCATCGGTGCCACCCCCAGCCTCTCATCCGGATTTCACCCTCAAACGAATGGCCAATCTGAACGAATGAATCAGGAACTAGAAAAATCCCTGAGGTGCATAGTCTCTCGGGACCCATCTTCTTGGAGCCGCTTCATCCCCTGGGTTGAGTATGCCCATAACTCACTCCCGACTTCTTCCACAGGCATGTCTCCCTTCCACTGCTGCCTGGGTTACCAACCACCCGTCTTTTCTGCTCAGGAAGAGGAAGCGGCCATTCCTTCAGCCCTAACCTTTGTCCGCCGCTGCAAGAGGACATGGCAGCGAGCCCGTAATTAGTTGTTGCGCACTGTGAGTACCTTCCAGCGTCATGCTGATCGTCACCGATCATCTGCTCCAAGGTATCACGTCGGCGAAAGGGTTATGCTGTCTACACATGATCTCCCCCTCAAGACCACCTCAAAGAAGCTCTCTCTAAGGTTTGTCAGCCCCTTTACCATCAATCGGATTATCAACCCATGCTCTGTCCGACTGTCGCTACCCCTCTCCATGCGCCGAATCAACCCCACTTTCCACGTCTCCCAGATTCGCCGCCTGGTCCCTTGCCCACTGTCTACACACACCCCCCCCAACCCCCTCCACCCCCCCCCCGTCTCATAGATGGGGGCGAAGCTTTCACTGTTTGCAGGCTTCTCAAGTCCCACCGCCGCGGACGGGTGCTCCAGTACTTAGTAGACTGGGAGGGTTACGGCCCTGAAGAGAGAAGCTGGGTGCCTGCCAGATTTATACTAGACCACTCTCTAATCACCGAGTTTCATAGACTTCACCCTGAAGCACCAACGAGTGTCACGTCACATCAAGCCACAGCCTCGCCATGACCACCTGAGCACGCCCGCTCCATGCTCCTAACCACTCCTTTCATCTCACCGCCTCAATTCCCGCTCTCCACACCTGTTCTCTGTATCACTGATTACTTCACATGCCTATTTAAGTCACGCTCTGACACCACGACGTCGCCAGTTTATTGTGCGCCTTACCAGCCTCAATTTACCAGCTTTTTCTCTCGTCTCAGTCTGTTGTGTTATCGACCTCGCTCAGTTTTTGACCACGTCTTCGCCTCTCATTATTGGATCATTGTCATTTGGATATTTCCCGTTGCCGACCACTTACCTGCCACCGACCACGAATTTGAATCACGGACCTCCTCTCGTCACTCTGGCTTCGACCCTCGCCCATTTCACGACCACGATTATCGCTCGCTCCTCGCCGAGCTCACGCGCCCTTTTCCCACTGGCTCAAGCTCCTCCAGCCCATGCCGGCATTCATCGCGAGGCTCTCCCTTTCTCCTCCACGCCAGCTCTGCACGCTCCTGCTTCTCAGCGCTTACACACCGGCATACATCTCGGGTTACACGGCGGTGCTGCGCACTTCCGCATTCTCGCAAGGCTGACGTCACACACACCGCCGGTCACCTCGATGCACTCGTGCTTCGATCTGTGCTTCCGCATTCCAGTGAGGCTTTCCCTGCTCACACCGCAGCTTGGAATTCACGCCAAGGCTTTGAACCACCACATTATCAACTCACAATACCACTTCTCCTCGCAATACATTTCCAGCATCTGCACTTGGATCCACCACGCCCCCTACCGAGCCTGACAATTAAGGCTACAACCATTTAGTTCCTCCAAACCACGTGATGTCACCAACCACATCTTTTCGAACTGCTCTCTCATCCACAGTTGGGGGCGGAGTAACACACTCGGAGGACGGCGCTATCCGCTCCTTCTGCTTGCGTGAGCTCACAGACGACCCTGATTGGCTGTAGAGCCGTGATTAATGTGGGAGCACTAAGTACCTTTCACCCCTCCCCTCTGAGAGATCTCGGCCAATCAGCTCTCTCTAGACCTCCGGCTGCGAGAGGTTACAGCAGGGAATCGAACCAGTGATCTCCGGATGATAGGGCGAGCACTTTAGTGCCTAAAGTTACTTCAGTGAGAACACAAGCATTCCCCGGTCACAAACTGCACCCACTGGAAAAGTTGTTCTTGGGAATGATACAGCATTTTCAGGTATGAATTGAATCAGATATGGGAGCCAATCACACCTGGAAACGGAATTGGACGTGACATCATCAGTGGCATCTGTCTCCTCTGACATTGCTGTGTGATGTGTGTAGCATGCACCGATCTCATCCTCTGACCTACACAACCAGAGCTGATGCAGTATGAAGGCACGCGAAAGTGTTACTCTTGACATTTATTCTAAAATAACAATTGGCATCCTTATTCTCTAAGTGCATATCGAAGTGCATATTCACCTGCTGTATCGAAGGTTTTATCTCTGACTACTACAGAATGATGACACTGGAGACTCCGCCCATAAATGTTACCTAAACTTCTCCTTATCAATAAAAACATTTTCCACTATATTGTGTCTTTTAAACTGTTTTTTTTTTGGTAGTGTAGTGTGCACTGTACACGTCCTTGGAAATGAGCTGTTATACTATAGGAACTCCACAGAAATTTTCTGCTTTGTAGAATCATGGAAGTCGACACAAAAAGTAACAGCAGTAAACAGTGGGTTCTCCTGGCAGCAGGTTCTAAAGGCTGGGAAGATTATAGACACCAGGTGAGAATATTAAATATAGCTGCTTACAAGTAACCTAAATATTGTAAAATACTTTATAATATTACAAAATATAATATTTTATTTATTTATATAATAATATTAATACTATAATATTATACAGTAATGTTTTACTTCATGCCTTTCTAGAGATATCTTTCTTTGCGTGTGCTTGCATGCTTGTGTGTGTTTATAGTTCAGGATAAATCTAAATTAAATGATTCTGTTCCAGGCCAATGTGTGTCACGCTTACCAGGTTTTCCACAGGAACGGGATTCCAGATGAACAGATTGTGGTGATGATGTATGATGATATTGCTTATAATAAAGAGTGAGTGTTTGAGATTAAAACATTTAAGATTAACATTTTTCACATACACATCCTCATTCTTTTGGGTCAGTGCCAAGATTTGCAAGTCATGTACAGTCATGTGAATGAGAAATTACACACTTTTTTAATTCTTTTTTTTTTTAAATTTTCTTAAACAAATGCCCTGAAACAACAATGAACAGAAGAAGTGTTGTGAAGAAGAGTGGGGCAAATCTTCTCCAAAATAATGCAGAATAATAAACTCCTCAAAGCCTATATGTCAAAATATTAGAATGTTTAATTTTAAATTTGAATAAATTACTCCACATGTAATGTATCTCTCAGTCTGGTTCAGTACACACTGGGGAAGGTGCTGCATTGAAGCATATTCATGGAAAGTTGACTGGAAGGGAAAAGTGTGTTAGGAAAAGGTGCATTAGCGACAGGGATGACCGGAGCCTTAAGAAGACTGAAAAGCAAAACCAATTCAAGGACCTGGGAGAGCTTCACAAGGAGTAGAGTGAGGCTGGAGTCAGTGCATCAAGAGCCACCATGCACAGCTGCATAAGGAAATGGGCTACAGTGGTTGCATTTCTACTAATAAGCCACTCCTGAAGAGGTAACGCCAGAAACATCTGGGCTAAGGAGAAAAAGGACTGGATTATTGCAAAGTCCTCTTTTCAGATATAAGTAAATTTTGCATTTAATTTGGAAATCAAGAGTCTGGAGAAAGAGGGGAGAAACACTGTTTCCACAGTTTCTGATGATTTGGAGACCCATGCCATCTGCTGCTGTTGGTCAGACATCTACCAGGAGATTTTAGAGCATGCTTCTGTCTGCTGACAAGCTTTATGGAGCTGCTGATTACCTTTTCCAGCAGGAATTAGCACCTGCCCCATAGTGGCGAAACTACCACTAACTGGTTTGCTGGCCATGATATTACTGTGCTTGATTAGACAACCAACTGTCTTGACAGGAACCCTTAAGAGAATCTATGGACTAATGTCAAGAGGAAGATGAAACACCTTGACCAAACAATACAGACAAACTGAAGGCTGCTATTAAAGCAATCCAGTTTTTAATAAATCCCCAGCAATTCCTCGGCCGATCATCTCCATGGCATGCGGCATTAATGCAGTAATTCATGCTAATGTAATCCAGACTAAAATATATATATTTTTTATTTCGGTAATTTAAATCCTTTTATCATTGATTTTAGAAAATAGTCTAATATTTGGAGACATTAAATTAATGATAGTTTGACTTTTCTAATTAAATTACAAAAGAAAATAAGCTTTTTCCTAATATTGATTTTGTTTTGAGATGTACTGTGTGTATGTACAAAAATCCTATAAAGCCCAGTAAACAGTAATTAATGAAACAAAACGAGAAAAAGGTGCAAGGCCACAGTGTTGTTTCACAAACTTTCACAAGTTTGAAAAATATGGCAAAAAAAAAAGAAGAGAAAATATATCGTGAGGGGGCAAAAAAGACAACATATGTAGAAATGTTTTTAGTTGTACCATTGCTGTCTTTGCTCATGGCATTTTGTTCCCAAGATGTTTGCACAATAAGTACAGTGGAACCTTGGATTATGAACGTATTTCATTCTGGAAGCGGGCTGTG
The DNA here is from genome assembly GCA_030347435.1 of Clarias fuscus. Classification (NCBI taxonomy): domain Eukaryota; kingdom Metazoa; phylum Chordata; class Actinopteri; order Siluriformes; family Clariidae; genus Clarias; species Clarias fuscus. The sequence continues at coordinate 1,201,232 of CM059220.1, read as the reverse complement.
TTTCGTACTTCAAAGCACTTATAAACCAAATCATATTTTATAAAAAAATAAACGAAATTAACCTGCACTTTACCTTAAAAAAAAGTAAAAATAAATCCAGATGTTTGTGCGCGCAGACCAGTGTGTGTGTGTGTGTGTGTGTGTGTGTGTGTGTGTGTGTGTGTGGAATTAGCCCCTCCCCTCTCCCTCTTCTCATTTTACACAGGAAAAGTTCCCCTGATTTTTCCCCTGAAATCTCTCTAATGACACTCGACTGAGCGCAGACTAATGGAATGACTGCTGTAAGGTAAAAATAAAACAAATTACTGCGACAGAGCAGTGTTTCTGTGTAGAACAGAGAGTGTGTGTGTGTGTGTGTGTGTGTGTGAAGGCGACAGGGGGGCCGCGGTGATTGTCTGTGTGGCATGGTCTCAAATGGCGCACAAACGTGTTATAATAAACAGTACACGTGCGCTGTACACACACGCTTACAAACACGAAATTAAAGATGTTTTACACACACGTGGTCACAGTGTTATAGTAAACAGTACACGTGTGCACGGACAGTAAGAGACGCGCACTAAGACCCAGCAGGGGAGACGATTACCCACCATTCCACAGCGCAAGAGAGAGAAAAATTGGCTCAGTTGTGATCACGTGACGCTCGGCGTCAAAACAAGAAGTGCCTGCATGATACATGATACTAGGCACTCGTAAACCAAGGCTTGTTCATTTGCAAGTTAAAATGTATAAAAAATATTTGCTCGTCTTGCGGAACATTTGCAAACTGGGTTACTTGCAATCCGAGGTTCCACTGTATTCATTTATAAAAAATATTATATTTTTCTGCAGGAATCCTATTAAAGGTGAAATTATTAATGTACCAAATGGTGTGAATGTTTACACTGGAGTTCCAAAGGACTACACTGGAGAGGTACTAGGATTATACTTTTTTTTTAGTTTGTTTGCTTTTTTTTTTGTTTTGTTTATTTTGGAATCCACCTGTTTTAAATTGTTCATTATCAGGATGTATCAGCTGAAAATTTTCTGGCTGTACTGCGTGGAGATTCTGCTGCTGTCAAGAAAACAGGACCAAAAAAAGTCATACAAAGGTACAGTAGTCACCTCCCAGGCCAGTTTCTCTTTTATATACTGTTCAGCTTTTTTTTTAAAATGGTTTTCTGTTGCAAAATCCAGCTGAATTTTTTTTTTTTTACCTCTTCAAACTACTACTTAAAGTGTGCTTGGGTCATTTCCTAACATCCTTGCACAATGTTGAACTCTCCTCAAACCGTTCTTTAATGATTTTGTGTCAGGGGCGTTATTCTGCTAAAAGAGAGGACTGGTATCAGGGAATTCTGTTTCCATGAAGAGATGTAACTTGGGCAGCAATAATGTTAAGATAGGTGATCTATGTGAAAGTAACATCCCCATCGATGGCAGGATCAAAGGACAGAACATTTCCCAGAGCATCACACTGCTGCCACCAGCTCACCTTCCTCCTGTAGTGCACCCTATCTATTCCCTAGATGTCAAAGAAATTGTAATTCATCAGACCAGGCCGCCTTCTTCCATTGCTCTGTGGTCCAGTTTTAAGGCTCAGATGCATGGGCACTCTGGCTGGCCTGCGCAGCTCCATATTCACCAAACTGTGATCCACTGTGTGTTCTGACGCCTTTACACCAAAGGCAGCATAAACATTTTTAGCTCTTCTATTGGATCAGACTACACGGGCCCACCTTTGCTCCCAATAGGCATCAATGAGACTTGGTGGCCCATGACCCTGTCACTGGTTCACCAGTTTTCCTCCCTTGGAGGCTATGTCCTGACCACTGCAGACTTGGAACATCCCACAAGACCTGCAGTTTTGGAGTTGCTCTGGCCCAGTTGTCTAGACATCACAATTTGTTCCTTTTTTAAAGTTACTTTAATCCTTACAATTGACTATTTTTTCTGCTTCCAACACAACAACTTAAGGGACAAAATGTTCACTTGCTGCCTAATACACTGTGTCCCACCCATTTCCAGCCACCATTGTAAGAAGAAGAAGTTCTTGAAGGAATCCCACTAAGCAAGGGGAGAACATGCAAACTCTATGCACACAGAACCGAGGCAGCAATCAAACCCTGATCCTGAAGGCGCTAGGCCACATTGCAGCTTAGAAACAGTAGAACTCATGGCTATATATTTAATAGTGAAGGTAAGAGTATTTCCACATGCACAATGTGACAAGATCTCAAGGGACTAAAAAGCTGTGAGGCCTTAATACTGCCACCTATCAGTAAGGCTACTCAGAAAAAAGGCTCTTATATATCACACACACACCTACATATAAGTGTTGGCATATGGTGACATTTATTATTTTCATTATGTTGTCTTTCAGTGGGGAAAATGACTCTATCTTCATCTACCTAACGAGCCATGGAGGTGTTGGTTCTTTTTCATTTCCTAATTCCAGTGTAAGTTTAGTAAATCTCATCTTTCTGTACTGTGTTTAGAGTTGACTGCTTGTAATTAGGATTTAATTCAGAAACTTTATTTAGCCAGAACTGAAACATACAGTACTGCACACCTGTAATGGGTGCTGTGCGTGGGTAGAAGGAGAGGCATATGTGCAGAGGTGACGTGCGGGTGAAAGTCTTGATACGGCAAAACCCAAAATGAACAGCAACCCAAATCAAACTGATGCAAGACCCAGACTCGTGGAACTCAAGAACATTTATAATCAAACTAATGAGCAACCTCGGTTCAGGTGAGCGCTCCCATCACCTGACCGAGGTGCATTCTGGGACATGGAGTTTTACACAGAAAAAACACAAAGAAAACAGAAAACCAAATGAGGTCTCTGGGCGCTCTGGCGCCCTCTAGGGGTTATCCCTGACAACACCTTAAGCATTTTACACAATTTACAGGAGAGTTACACAAGCTCAGGCAGAGAGTCAGTAAAACAGAGGTGTGTCGTGGTCATGTGTGATTCTGACCTTTGGTGCATTTTTATTTTTCTCTGACCTGCCAGATGTCCAGTGCCACCGTCTGAAATTTGTAACCAATGTATTTTACACTAATGTTATGTTTACTCAGAACTTTATAACGCTGAGGTCAGGTAATGTAATAATGTCTTGTTCTCTATTACAGCTTTCTGCGCGCAATCTCACTGACACAATACATGCCATGTCGAGGAACCGCAAATTTTCAAAGGTAGATTTTACAACTTTTACTTTTTCCATTTCATCACTTTTTAATACTTAAATCAATCGTAGATCACAGATATCACAGATTATGCCGTACTGCTGTTAAATTCTGTCAGAAGCAGCATTAACAGTACTGCAGGTTTAAATGCTCTCGTTCTAATACATTATGGTTTCTGTGGTAACCGCGAATTTACATCCTCCCATCATGTGTGTTTAGTTTTCATAATGTTGTGGCAATGTTCATTTGGTAATGCTATGAGCTATAGTTGGAAGTGTGTGTGTGTGTGTGTGTGTGTGTGTGTGTGTGTGTGTGTGTGTTTGTTTGATTGTTTGTTTGTTTGTTTGTGTGTGTGCATGTGTGCATGTGTGTGTGTGTGTGTGTGTTTGCCATGTTCACAATGAGAATTTTGCAAATTTCTGCTCGATGTCTGCAGATGGTCATTTACATGCTGGCGTGTCATTCTGGATCCATGTTTGAAGAGCTGAGAGACACGAAAAACGGTTAGTAGGATTTTCAGTCTCAGAAAATCTAAAGAAACTGTATGTTGTGTTTCTGTACATTTTCCTCATATGCCTGAAAGTCCTTTAACCTTTTCTTTCAGTGTATGCGGTTGCATCGTGCAGGCCTGATGAATGTAGCTATACTTATTCACATGATGGAAAAAGAAATGTCTTTCTTACAGACGTCTTCACCTTTCACTGGCTACAGCACACCAAGACAGTTAGTGTTATATTTACTGAACATACATATGACAATTCACAAAAATCTACATATTTCTAAGATTGTTTTTCAGTTTTGTTTTGTTAATTTTAAAGGTAAACCTCGACAGGACTTCATTTCAAGATCAATTTTCCTACTTGATGAAAAATGTCATAGCGTGTAGGGGAAAGGATAAGCCTCAGACACCATGTAACTATGGTGACATGGTATGTAAAAATAAATAAATAAATAAATAAATAAATAAGAACATTCCTAATTGAAATGTTGAGTGAATTATGTCCTATAATAGCTACCATCGCAGCAATGACCGTGCATGTGTGGACCGTGAATGACAGTGGAACCTTGGATTACGAGCGTAATTCGTTCCTGAAGCGGGCTCATATTCAAAACTCTCATAAAACAAATTTTCCTATAAGAAATAATGGAAACTCAAATTTTTCGTTCCACAGGCCAAAAATATAAATGCATAAAAATTATTAGTACAATATATAAAGTAAGAATAAAACAAATTAACCTGCACTTTACCTTTAAAAAAAACAAAAAATAAATGCCAACAGATAAGTCTTTTTGTTTGCGCGCACAGGTGCTGTTTGTGTGTTTTTGTGTGTGTGTGTGTGTGTGTGAAGCTAAAATAAGAGGAGAGGAGGAATGAGCCCCTCCCCTCTCCCTCTTCTTGTCTTACGCAGTAACACTTCCTCCTCTCTTATAATATATAGTCTCACACCTGCTCCTGGCGATGAGTCGCCACAGCGGTTTGTCACAAGTTTTTACGCCAGATGCCGTTCCGAACACAACCCTCCCATTATTATCTGGGTTTGGGACAGGAAAGATTGAAAGATTTTAAGTTGGTGGAACTTTAAGGAGACAGTTACTGTGGCTTAAAATATCACATTTGTTCAGCTAACTTGAAAAAAGTGTAATTTCTACAAACTCATAAATACCAAAAAGTTCTAAATACTCATTAAGGTCTATGTATTTGAACTAATTGTAACTGTTTAAGTTAACAGAACTCAATATGTTTAATTACTTTAAGCATTAGGGTTTACAGTGTGCTGAAGAGTTTCTCTAATTGACTAAGTAGGAGGTTATATCTAAAAGTGTCTGTTATGTAAAAGTGTAGCGCAGCCACATAAAGGGTTTTTTTGTATAGGGTTTTTATAAGCAGATTAACATAAAGAGGACAAACTTCTTGCACCCGATAAGTTCGTCTGTCCCAAAAACTTTTGGTTCCAGGATAAAGTCTTGCGAGAGTGCGCAGCCGCATCGCAAGGTCATCCTGATGACGTAACAGGGTAATGGGATTCTGTTAAAAGGACACCCAGGGAAAGTTAGGAGATACAGTGTGCTGTTTATGTGACAATTGACGTTAAGTTCAAAGAATATTGTGGAGTTACAAAAGGTTATACTAAAGAACTGTTTTATAAACCTGTATCACTAAATGTGTGCAAAATGCACAAAAAACATAATGCACAAAAAACAAACCCACCAGGACACACTGGGAAATTACTGTACACTGGCATCAAAACTTAGTAAACATGTATTAATTTCTGCTTCTCTCTCTCTCTCTCTCTCTCTCTCTCTCTCTCTCTCTCTCGCACACACACACACACACACACACACACACACACACACACACACACACGCACACACTTGTATTCTCACCTTTGGTGGGAATATAAACGTTACACTATGTTCTTCACGATGCTTTTATTTTATTTTTTATTTTCAGTGTGATTCTCCGTTGTTGAAAATGCTGGTGAAAAATCCGTCAGGAGGTTTGAATGATGTGAAAGGTGAGTTCACAATAATCAGCCTTAGTGGTGTTTATTTTACAACATTTCACACGGCTTTATACAGCTTAATGAGTCTAGAAGGTTTTATTCTAGTACTTCCAAATAGTGTTGCTTGATTCAGCACACACACACACACACACACACACACACACACACACACACACACACACACACACACACACACACAGTGTGCTGGTTCACTTAGGTTTCTCTCTCTCACTTTCTCTCTCTTGTCCACACAAAGGGAGATCTATAAATCCAAAAAAAATAATCTCATAATCAAAAATCCATAATGAGCCACAGGTGGAAATCACTTAGTGTCCACTGCTGGTTTCACCCACCTCTCACCATCCGCAGGTGGCGCTTGACCACGCCCTGACTGCCACATGTGCTTAACAATTTCACAATATTCAAACCAGAATTGTATTCATGCAGTTGAAGCCTTATAAGATCACCTGAACTGCAGCCTGTGACGAATGACATCACTGTGGGATAGTAATCAGCTACTGGAGGTGTCAAATTCTTATTCTTACTTTAGAATAAGTTCTTGAGATTGTTTCTTCTTTTGCCTCTGAGTCGCAGAAGTTAGTGCACTAAGCTCACAATTGGAGGTACAGTGGAACCTTGAATTACGAGCATAATTCGTTCCGGAAGTGGGCTCGTATTCCAAAACACTCGTAAACCAAATCATCATTTTCCATAAGAAATAATGAAAACTCAAATTATTCGTTCCACAGCCCCAAAAAATAAATACATAAAAATAATTAATACAATCTATAAAATGAAAATAAAACAAATTAATCTGCACTTTACCTTTTAAAAAAAGTACAAATAAATCCTGACAGATAAGTGTTTCCGTTGGTGCGCGCAGGCGCCGTGTGTGTGTGTGTGTGTGTGTGTGTGTGTGTGTGTGTGTGTGTGTGTGTGTGTGTGTGTATGTGTGTGTGTGTGGAATTAGCCCCTTCCCTTGCCTCGTTTTACACAGTAGCACTCCTCCTCCCTCTCCCCACCTCGCTTTTTAAGATTCACAACAAACACACACACACACACACTCACACACACACACACACACACACACACACACACACACACACAATGGAAACACCATTTTAACAGTAAAAAAAGAAATCTTTCTGAGACTGGCATGAGCGTATATTAACAGACTCACTTTTTAAGTTTCACAACAAGCGCATAAACACAGCGGAAACACTGTTTTAACGGGAAAAAAGCGAGACTGGCATGAGCACATACTAACAGAATCACTTAAGTTTCACGACAAACGGACGCACACAAACACGGAAACACCGTTTTAACAGGAAAAAAAAGAAATCTCTCTGACCTGGTGTCAGGTCAGACCTGACCTGGTGTGCATACTAAGGGAATCACTGCTGTAAAGTAAAAAAAACAAAAAAACAAATGAACCAGCACCTTACCTTTCAAAAGAATCGCGACAGAGCAGAGTTTCTGTGTGTTTGCGAAGCTGTGGGGGGAGAGAGGGAGGGGGGAGGGGGGGAGGGGGGGAAGGTGAGAGAGTGACTCTCGGTGTCAAAATAAGAGTCGCATGTGTGAAGCATGATACTCGGCGCTCGTAAACTAATACTTGCTCGGTTTCCGAATAAAAAATTATTAAAAATCTTTGCTCGGTTTGCGGAACACTCGTAAACCACGTTACTCGCAATCCGAGGTTCCACTGTAGTTCTTATATTTACATTTTTGTATGCAAGCAGTTACAACTTAATCACTTAAAATCAATATAATATATTCATGGATTACTAAGCATCCAATAATGGTTCTACAGAAAACAAATGAGTTCAAGGACTTGTGTACCCAAAGGCTTCAGAACAAACCTCACTACAACAGAACTCCTTTTATACCACGGCCCTGTGGCTCCTGTTCTTACACCATGACATTAACAGCTTTTATATTGTGTTAGTTTCAATAACAGAGTTGCAGACTTCAGTTTCCTTGCTGTTGCTGAAGATCAGGACCATAAAAGGAAGTTTCTATTAAAATAACAAGCTGTGCAGATCGTCTGTCTTTGTGGGTGTCCACAAGGTGTGAGACGCTTTACAGATTCTCTGTGCTGCTGATTGCATCATCGGTTTCCTGTTTTCCTGTTGCAGATGTTGCTCCAGCTTCAGGAAGCAGCATCTGTTGAAAGCACTTTGCAGGGGTTCTGGAGAGCTTTATTTCCTGCTTAAAAGCTTTCCGCTGACGATGCATTTATCCAGGTGAGACGTCTCCTATGATGAGACGGGACAAATGACAAGTCAAGACATTAGCCTGATTTACAACAACCCTGACATCACAGCATTGCTGTCAAGGCATCACAGAAGCTCATTAGTTTATTAAACCACTGAACTGCTTCTCGTGGAATATAATATAAACACTGTACACTGCTTCTTGATGTCATCCTACAGTCATATACAGAGTCCCGAGCAGATACATCTTACTGCAGCAATTAGCCAAAAACTACAAATTTATTAAACTTTATTGAACAAAACTTCATACTTTTAACCTGTAACACCATGTGTGCTGCCTTAGGCACCTGAACAGGTTTGTATGGCAGGTCTGATGCTGGGTGTGAGGCTCCTTTTCAGCTCTGATTGAGGCTTAGTCTTACTATTGCATCTCGCACACACATAGATACACTTCTATAATTCATAATTACATTGTTATAAATTATATTATATTGTTATCTCATTTACATTGTTATTGCATTATAAGCCCGAGCAGTTGAAGGTTAAGGGCCTTGCTCAGGGGCCCAACAGGGGCAACTTGGTGGTGCTGGGGTTTAAACCTGGGACCTTCTGAACCTTCTGTCAGGGAGAAGGGACCTCACTTGGCACTTCATCATCTCAAAATGTATGTGTTTTTAAATCATTAATGGGACCCACCTGCTGTACACGTCCCTGTGAATAAGCTGTAACCATAAAAACGACGATGTATTAGGACAAGTGCAACAATATAACATGTGATGTGTTGATGATTGATGCAAGTTTGTCTTATAGGATTTGGACTTAAATGTTGTGTTTGTTTTAATTGTATTCTAGAGCATATGTCAGGTTTTGCAGGGTTAGGGTTAGGGTTAGGGTTATTTAAATGTAATTTTAATGTAATTTTACAAATAAACTGCAATGATGTGAAATGAAGACATATGAATTAATTCTCAGTTAGATGGACTATCAAAGCTTTTTAACCATCACTATGTGGCCCTTGTTAAAGTCTCTCCTTATGCTGGCCCATTGTTCCTGTTTCCATCACACCATCTTTGAGAACTGACTGTTTACTTGCTTAATACTGTATATCTACTGACGTGCCAATATGAGGAGGTAATCAATCTCATTCATTTTACCTGTTAATGTTTTTAATGTTATGACTGATCAGTGTACTGTATGTGCAAATCATTTATGCACAGTTTACATCTGTTGATCTATGAAGTAAACCCTTGCTGTTTTTCATGTTTTTTATTTATTTATTATGGTCTTTGAAAGGTTTTGTGATTACTAAATGTTAAGTACAGTCAAAAATAAAGGTTCATTTTATTTTCATCCCGAATACAGAATGATACTTTTTGCTTCATGAATAAAATGAAATAAAAAAAGTAGAAAAGCAAAAAAATTGCTGTTAAAACCATGATCTAAACAACATCCTCGGTTTCTTCAGAAACGTGTCTCCTGGCTCACGTGAGTGATGGCTTCAGTGATGCTGATGGAAACAAACAGAGAAAAAATATTTTAATCAGCAATGACATTAGAAATAAAATGAGAAATAAAGTGAAAACTCTACACATACTGTACCTCTCAAGCGCTAACCCGCTCTCACACAGATTGACTAAAACCTGCAGGTGTGAACGAGTGACAACAAACTGCAGACAGAGAGAGAGAGAGAGAGAGAGAGAGAGAGAGAGAGAGAGGTTTAAGTTATTATGATCTGCACGACTAAATATTCATTTATTTCTTGTAAAACTTGTTTATATACCAATAAGAAGTCGGAGCTGCTTGTTGAACTCGAGTCAGAATTAAATTGATTCTTTTGTCTGGGTTGGTGTCTCTTCTCATTTGGTTTCAAACTTTTAACTGGATTTTGTAGCTCTACAGCTCTGTCTTTTAGCTCAGTTTACTTTGATAACTTATTATTGTTTTTTTTTTTAATGCAAGCAACCTCAGTAAATATAACTGCATAAATGAGTTTTATTGCATAATTTAGCAAATTTTACTTCCTTATATTACTATCAGTTATCACTCATCACATGTTTAAGTTAAATCAATGTAAAACGTCACTTTTTGGCATATAATGATGTGTATATTTTAAGATGCCTCCTCTATGGATCCTGGGAAATAGACTAGGGATTAAAACACTGGGCAACTACTGAAACTTCAGTGTCTGAACTTTACTATAAGATTTTACATTTGCTGTGTAAGACTTTTATTGTTATAAAAGTAAAGTGTTTGTTTTACCCCCATGACACTGTCGCACTGTGTCTGATCAGATTTGGGTGAATGCGGTGAGAACTTGAAAACCAGTAAGAATGTTGTATTGTTGAAAGAAGGATGGTGAGGATGTGATTGAAGGGTAAATATTAGAAGATTGTTTATGCTTGTTTATACATTTTACAAGCACAATGTCTAATAAGGGAATAATTCAAACTGGATGTTTGACTTGGTGAAGGAAAAGTCTTATAGATTTCTACTGTATATTCTATATTTACAGATTTATTGTTTAAAATAATCTTCAGCATTCTTACTCCATTACGTTTAAAGTCATTTTAGTTAAGCAACCAAGCCAACACACACACACACACACACACACATACCGACTCCTTTTCCCAGTCGAAGACTTTAGTCCTGAAATGTTCGGCCACGACTTTGAGCTCGTACGTGTGAGACACATCACGTGTTTCAGTCAGAGCTCCTAAAGCGTTTGTGCGCTCAGCGATCTTCTGCAGCGCTTCATCCACCGTCTTCCTCTTCTACAAATATGGTCATAATACACACACTTCATCTAAAGTGACTGTTTCTAAAATAAAAATACCATGCTGTGTTACATAATAATATTTAATTCATCTTAACATTTTCTAATTTTATTACTGAAATATCAGTCTAACATGTATGTATGACTTGGGGGTGGGGCATATCATATGATGGGCGGAGTTAAGACATGACCCAGAGAACTATTGGGCGTTGTGTCACACCTGACCCTTGTTTCCTCTGATAATAAACACTGCTGAACTTATTACACTTTTCTGTTATACAGACTGATGCTGTTCATAATCAGTTACACAACCTGCTGCACAAAATCATCTAAACTTTAAACAAAGACTTAGTAGGACATCTAACAAATGTAACTGGCAACAAATAAAATATAGGCGTGTCAGTCTTTACTGAATAAAAAAATAATAATATTGACAGATTGCTGTGGTTTAAGAGGAATTAAACACTAGGGGGCGTGCTTCTATAGGAAAAGAATCCATTTTTATGTCTAACAGCAACTCATCAGCTTCATCAAACCACCCAGAATTTTAATATACAGTGTTTATTACTTAATGTTTTGCTAATGAATGAGACTCAGGATGTGGATACAGTGAATGTATTTTTTATTTTTATGCAGAAATAAAGTCTGTATATATAACAGTAGAGTAGAAGAGGTTTACTCACACTTAGAAGATCATCATATTGTCTTTGCAGTTCCTGTCTTTTCTCCGCGTCCTGTTCATTTTTTATTTCATTTTCTTGGATTATCAGTGGAACTTGTGTAATCTCTACTACATCAGACACTCGGAGGTTCAGGAGATGAGACGTGTCGGTCTCACAGACAGAGGACGGGGAGTCTCCAAAAACATCACTCAGCATTAACTCCAGCGTTCTCTACATAATGTCGAGTCATGAAGAATAAACACATTAACATTTATTTTCCATAAATAATACAATGTTTGTCATGTTATAATTTGTTATGGGACAAAAACTTTACAAATTTGTGCTTATATTATTTAGTTGTACGTACAGTACCTTGTCGCCATAGTTACATGGTGTCTCAGTCACTCCTGCCTTCTTCGCATCCTTACTCACGTTTCTCTCCAGGTAGGAAAACTGATCTCCAAACGAAGTCATGCTGAGTTTTACCTTTAAAGTGAAGTGAAGGAGAACAGAAACTGATTGTTGTGTAAATCATACAGTATTAAAGTATTAATTCCTCACTATAACAGTGTGAACCCTCACCGTGTCCATGTGCTGCAGCCAGTTAAAGCTGAAGAGATCAGACAGGAAGGTATTTCTTTCCTTGTCGAAGAAACAGGCGTAGGTATACTCATCAGGCCTGCAGGATGACACGGCGTACACTGAAACACACACGTTTAATGCCGTTTCAGTCACGTGAGAAGATCGAACCCGAACATGTCAGAACTGGGGGTTTACAGTCAGTAGATATCACACTGACCGTTCCTCTCACACAGCTGATCCAGCATCGATCCAGAAAGACACGCCTCCAAATAAATCACCATCTGCACATATCAGCGCACACACACACACACACACACACACACACAATTTATTAGAAATACGAACATTTGCACAGATTATAAGTGTTAATGACATGGAGGGAAAATGTGTATGGAACAGCACCGGCCGACACACATGTCCACCGAGGACACAACAACAACAACAACAAGTAAACACTGGAACAGATCAAAGAGCAGACGAGCTTGAGATTGAACTTGAATGAATTTGTTGAATTGAGTTTTTATTGTAGAAGATACTTGGAACGCCAAAAGTAAGGAGGCAGGAGGACATGAAAGAATGGAGACAAATTTCTGCATCTGGTTTGTTAATCACGGGGTAAAGATGTGCAGCATTTCTGATACGAAAAAAAGTTTTATAACAAATAATACACAAATTATAACTGTAACTGCTGAGGAAGGTGTAACAGCGACCTCATTGTCGTGTTAGTGTGGTGTAGCGGTGTGCGGTTCGGTGCTTAAACCTGATCTGAGCATGATTTAAAATATTATTACATTTTACTTTTAAATATAACTATACATAATTTGTACTATGAATTATGACATATAATAGTTTCAAAACAAAACAGCAATAACAAAAAATGTAATTAAATTGACAGCTAATTAATAAATTGCTGTGGTACGTCCCATATAGAGAGCGTGATGTATACTGTATGTACATTAACTATTCAGTGATAATGAAACTTTACAGTCTGCCAGGTATTTGTGTGAGGTGTGAGCTGTTATTTTATAATTAATCATTTGTGTAAGACCTTCATGACCGTCAAGACCTCATGCTCTGATTCCAATAACTGAGATTTTGAACGTGCCTTTTGATGAGAATTTTTGTTGTTGTTGTTGTTGTTGTTGTTGTTGATTAGAGTGTTTATAAAACTTGAACTGACTTGACTGAGTGTAACTTGACTTGCCATAATGTAAATGTGCTGAAATGTACACTAGAAGTTAAAAGATGTACCTTTGAAAATTTGTGACCCTCTGACATCGCCTTCACTGTCTCGATGAGATCATGTGCATAAAGCTGTACCAGGACAAAAGAAAAAAGAAAACAGAACAACGATACACTGTGTGCAAAACATTTAACAACATATGAGCTCTGAATACCGAATTCACTGGTATTGTATTACTGTACATGCATTTTGCACAATGATGATAATAAAGTTGAATTTAGTCTAATTTGACCTGGAAAACTTATTAAACTTACTGTGGAATTAGGAAAGTGAAAGATTCCTTTATTTCCGTGGTCTGATAAGTAAACGAAGATGGAATCATTTTCACCACTGAAGTAAAATAATGAAAAAATATATCATTATTGACAAATTATCAACAATCAATGACTATAAGTATGCAATATAGGTTCCAAAGTTTGGAGAGTGTAAATAGGCTCTTCATCTTTCTTTAACATTCACAGATTTTGTGTTCAGTATAAGATCCTTGTTTTGCTACTCACTCAAAAACACACTATATTTGCAATAAAACGGTTGATGTGCCATCATGTGAATAGTTGAGTAGCAGTAGCTTGTCGATCGATTTCAATGTTGTAAAAATGTCCCAGTCTGACTACATCTCAGTATCTCAGTATCTCATGTTCACCACTAAGGAGCTCCAACCAGGCCATAAAAAAGGCTTTACAGAGGAGACGGATTTATATTTAGTGCACAAACATTTCTCACATATGGATATAAATTACTGCTTCCCCCCCCCCCCCCCCCCCCCCACACACACACACACACACACACACACACACACGCACACACACACACACACACACACACACACACACACACTATTTCTATATAACATGCAAATGACTTAAAGCTGGATGGAATGGATTAAAGCTTATATACTGTACTTTTATTTGTGTGAATAAACCAGAAAGAAAATTCAGACACCATCATTTTAGTTGGTTTTAATTTTCTGCCTTTAATTTAAATTATTTCTATTTCTATTTTCAGTGTAAGAGTAGAAAATGTTCTGTGTTTTATTCACACAGTCCACACTTGATTAGATTTAATCCTGATTATTTGTTATAAAACAATAGTTTTCGAGCAGTGGAGCAGCTCCTTCAGTCAAACCTGTTAATAACTTTAAATCAAGTACTGAAATGTGATCCATGCTTCTGTTACATCTTGTTGCAGTTCCCATTTCTGACCACTAGGTGCCCAAATTACTCTCTGAAGCTGATTGGGCAGTACATAATTACACCAAAGTGGATGTAACATGCAACATCAATTTATATCTGTCACATAACAAATATTGTCAAATGATTCACTCCAATTGTGTTGGTAATGAAGTCTTAGACATTGAATGGTTTGAGCATGACATGAGGCCGGCCGGCTTGAGTAGAACAGCTTCATTAATATCAGTTTCATTAATATTATTTGTTGCTGCACTGCTGTCTGAGCTGCTGGTATTTCAAAATTCCAGAATGCAACAGTGTTTAAAGAAGTTTAATAAAGTAAGCAGTAAAAGGTCACCTGATTTAAACAGTGAACTGTTTTTTTTTTTTTTTACCTTTCTATGACTTTTTTTGGTCCTGTTTTCTTGACAGCAGCTGAATCTCCACGCAGTACAGCCAGGAAGTTTTCAGCTGAAACCTCCTGATAATGAACAATTTCTAATCAGACTTAACAAATATACCATAATTAGTGTATTTATTTATCTATTTATTTATTTATTTACTTATTACAGGACACGTCACCTCTCCAGTGTAGTCCTTTAGAGCCCCGGGGTAAACATTCGGGCCGCCTGGTACATTGATTAACTTTCCAGGAGTTGGATTTCTGTACGGGAATATAAGACAGATAAGTAATGTAATAATAAAACAAAGAAATAATTATTTTTTCTTTCAAATTAATTGTTTCTTTCATTTGTCAGACTGGTTTTTTTTTTGTTTGTTTAAATCTAAAGAACTACAAAATCAGTAAAATACAGTACTTGATTTTTTTGTTTTTCTGATATCACTTTAATAGGATGAATCATTTACACACTAAAACTGAACTGTTACCTAAAAGACTAAAATAATAATTTAAAGCAAAACAACATTTTACTTCACAGGATCTGCATTAACATACTGTACATTTTGGTCCAGTCTCAGTTACACTAGTGACAAAAATAGAGAGAAATAGATGTCTGGTTTTGCATGAATCATAACTAGTAATATTCTTTGTATTATAAACATTTTATCTAGCACTCAGATTTAACTTAGTTATCATTCCTACTTAACGACATTATTTTTAAATGGTCTTCATCAGAAGCAGAAACAGACACATCGAAAATGTAATTTCTTTCATGTTTTAAGAAATACGTTTTGCATTTTTGTGTAGTCATTTGAGAGTTGTTTTTCACTCGTTGGCCCCGCCCACTCCTACAGACACGCTCCACACTCACTTTGGATTATAAGCGACATCATCATACATCATCACCACAATCTGCTCGTCAGGAACGCCGCTGTGGTGCGCGACCTGGTAGGCGTGGCACACGTTGGCCTGAAACAGAAACAGTACTTCATGAAGAATTAATTATTAATTTCATTAATTTTGAGGGTGAACATCTTCTATCACCAAATTTAACTTTTTACTAAACTAATGTGTTTAGTATTCAGACCTGGACACTGTAGTCTTTCCAACCGTTAGAACCTGCGGCCATGAGAACCCAGCGTTTGCCCTGACTGGCCGTGTCCATGTCCCTACAAAGCAGGAAACCGAAACTCAGGCGTCATTGAACCAGTAACAATATTAATAAAACTATACAAACTTATTAATGAAATAAAACTAAATAACTAATTTTAAAGCATAATAGCAGAGTTTCTGATGATTGTGCAAGATTAAATTCACTTTATTAATAAGGATAATAAACTGCACACTGATAGAAATGTGATAAGCTGCCGTTTTGCTGTTTTTTTTTTTTTACAGTGACAAGGAAACGTATGTGCTCCTTTTGAAATTTTCATGGTTTTACACATTAATTTGTCATTAAATTCAATTCAATTTTATTTATATAGCGCTTTTAACAATTGACATTGTCGCAAAGCAGCTTTACACAATAAAAGAAGTAAGTTTGTATGAGATGTGAACATGCATGAATTAAATGTAATTTGATTTTCATCTACATCAAGAGTATTGACAAATATATTGTGGAGTGACTGGTCGCTTTACATCTCAGTTCCCCCTCATGTCTGTGTTTCCTTCTGGCTCCTCCCTTTTAGTGATGATGTCATAGTTAGTCCTGCCGGAGTCCCTGCTTGCACTCTGCACTAAATATACATTGACCTTATACATTATGTGACTGTGACCAGACCTAACTGTCTTCTGTCTCTCTCTCTCTCTCACTACACGTCTCTCCTGAGCTGCCAGTGATCCAGACCCCCTCTGTCCTCTGGACCTGTCTGACTCGTCCTGGTGTCCCTCTTCTGGTTGGAGATCTGGTCACATGGATGTCCCGTGTCGTCTGTCTGGGACGCGTGTGGTGACTGGGGACGGTTCCACTTCACCATGAAGACGCTCCTGTCCTCAGCTGATACAGACAGCTGTTCTCTGATGACTCGTGACTGGAGTTTCCTACAGTCTACCTGAGTCTCCAATAACCACCTGGACTCCATATGAACTTAAACACATCTCCTGTGATACTGAACTTCCAGCCTCCTAACACACAGTATGAGTGCAGAGCAAATCCCTGCTCTCTGTTATCACCCAGATGAGGATGGGTTCCCTGTTGAGTCCGGTTCCTCTCAAGGTTTCTTCCTATCACCATCTCAGGGGGTTTTTCCCTCGGCACCGTCGCCCTCGGCTCGTTCATCAGGGACCATCTGATCATTCTGATTCACACACACTCACATCTCGTTCATCATGATCATTCTGATTCATACACACTCACATCTCACACACACTTCTGTAATTCTTTTGATTGTGTAAATCTGCTTCGCATCAACCAGGCACTTCCTGTAGCTGTGGATCAGACCTGTCATTGTTCAGGAGGAATTTTAGCCGATTCTTCCTGGCAGAACTGCATTAGCTCCATCATATTCTTCGGACGTCTCATGTGTGTGACTCTGTTCAAGGTCATTCCACATCATCTCTATTGGGTTGAGGTCTACAGTACATAAAACAAAGTCAGAACGTAGATTTTGTTTTTCTGAAACCGTTCTGTTGTGGACTTGCTCTGGTGTTTTGGGTCATTGTCATGTTGCATCAACCAACTTCTACAGAGTTTCAGCTGATGTACCGACATTCTCATATTATCCTGAAAACTCTTTTCATACGCCTGGAAATCCATCATCCCCTCTATGACTGCACGCTGGCCACACCCTGATGCAGCAAAGCAGGTCCAAATCATGATGTTTCCTCCACCACACTCTACAGTTGGGATGATGTTTTTATGATGACATGCAGTGCTCTTTTTACACCAGATGTAATGCTGCGGATTCCTTCTGAATAGTTCAGTCTTGGTTTCATCAGCATGAAAAACATTTTGCCAACACCACTGTGGAGTGTCAGTGCGCTCTTTCACAAACCCCAGGTGTGCAGCAACAGGTTCTTTCGTGGTGTCCTGCCATGGACACCCTACATTTTCAATGTTTTATGTACTGTAGACTCATAAACACAGATGTTAGCCAGTTCCAATGATGCATTAAAATATTGACCTCTCTGATGAGTCTGTGTCGGGAGCTCAGGGAACTCACGCACTCATACTACAGGCAATAATTCATCTGCAGTCCAGGGACTGTGGGAGGAAGCTGGAGTAGCTTGTGGAAACCCACCAAGCATCAAGAACATGCGAAAGAACATGCAAACTCCACACACAGAACAAAAGCAATAATCAAACTTTGACCCTGGAGGTGTGAGGTGAGAGAACTAACCGCTAATCCACTGTGACACTAATGTTTAGCGGTTCTTTATATATATATATATATATATATATATATTGCAAATAAATTGTAAATATTAAACTTCTTTCGTTGCTTCTGAAACCAGATTATTGCCGCTGAGTTAAAAAGTAGAAATGTGTCGACTCTTACCTGAGTTCTCTCCTTCGAGGGCTTCGGTTCAGAGTTAGTTTGTGTGTCTGAAACGGTGCGTCTGGAGTTTTATATCCAGTGAACTTTCCACTTTCACTTCGTGTCCTGAGCATCAGCTATCAGCAGGTTTTATTTTGACCGGGAAACACAGTGGAGCAGAAAAAAAAAAATATATATATATATATATATATATATATATATACAGTATATATATATATATATATATATATATATATATATATATATATATATATATATACACTGCACTGGAATTACACTGGACATGTGTAATGATACTGTATAATTAAACTCCCTGTATCTTGTGTATTTTTGTAAACCGTATACAATACAAATATTATAAGACATTTAATTAACTGTCTTTTCTTTCAATTAAATGCTACATGTAATAAATGTAAAGTTGAGACAAAGATATAATATACAGCACGCCCCCCCCCCCCCCCCTCGCCGCCACCTCATCTGGAAAGATTTATTTTCAAGCTCAAGCTTCTTTGACTCTTTTACTTTCTCACTCATTTTTTCATTTTGCCATTCATAGAGTGCGATTCAGTGTTCCCATAGAAACGGTCATTTCTTACATTATAATAAATAGAAAAAAAAAGGAGAAGAAAAAGAAGGAGAAGGAGTAGGTTTTTGCTATGATTCATTATCCATCGGTTTTTAAGGATCAGGCGTTCCACTCGCTGAGTGCCCCGAGTCACCTCGGCCGGGATCATCATTCGGCTTTCTTTAAAACATCTGCATCTGTCATTCACCGTACTGTGCTTGAAGTCGTTTGTTAATGTTAATCACTTTTACGCCTTCATGCACCAGAAATCTCATCATAAGTCCCGGTTTGAGTTGAACGTCCCTTGTGCTAAACTCTTACTCTCGTTAATCACCCAAAACTGATCATTAATATCTGTTAATCATCAACAAGTGGGCCCTAGTTATACAGTATATACAGCAGATCCTTTGTCAGTTTGGTGCTCTGGGCCTCTCAGGTGTGTGTCGTCATTACATCATCCAGAAGAGATTGATTTCAATTAATGGGATTGTCAAACCAATTTGTACCTAAACTATAAAGATTCTTTATTTATTTTTGGTTTTCAAGTGAAGGGGATCAGAAGATGTTTTAAAATGAAAAGCTGCAGCTACTTTGACTTTCCATCAGACTTGAACACTTCCTGTTTCTTATTATTAGTCTGTGACAGAGTGTTTTCTATGGAAACACTGAACCGTACTGTAAGAGCGACACACGACACTGAAGGAGATTTAGAAAGTAAAAGAGTCAATTAAGCTTGAGCTTGAAAATAAATCTTTTCACAGGAGGGGGCAGGCGCTGGGAGGGGGATATTATATTTTTGCCTGGATGTCACTTTTATTACACATAGCATTTACTACACTGGCAGAAAAGTGAAGGAAAAAAAAAACATGTAGTGGAGTATATGGTTTATAAATGTGTAAGATGCTCAGGACAGGAAGTGAAAGTGGAGTGTTTGCTGGATATAAAACTCCAGACGCACCGTTTCAGACACTCATTCAAACTAACTCTGATCTGAAGCCCTCGCAGGAGAGAACTCAGGTAAGAGTCGACACATTTCTACGTTTTATTCAGCACCAATAATCCAGTAGACTTTCAGTTTCACAATTTACTAGCAGAAACCTCCAAGATTATTGATGTCATTTAGAAGTAATAAAGTTTGCACACTTGTGTGTGTGTGTGTGTGTGTGTGTGTGTGTAGCCGTGTTACAGTCAGATGCTAAATGCCAATGCAGTGTAATATATTTTCCAAGTGTTTTATTCCTCTTATATCACTTCACTTAATTACATACATTTTAACAGATTCAAGTTCATGTTGATGCTGTGAAACGTCCATGAAACCAGTTATGTCCTGATCTTATCATCTAGAAACAGTTGTCTCCTCACCAGCCTCTCTTTTATTCTCCCTTAAAGTTGATATTAAAAGCGAATCATTTCTCATCTTACTGAGAAACCACAAAGAAACTCCTCTCTCCTGAAGACGACCGAAACCTCAAAGTTGCCTGTAATAAAGCGCTGACACTGGAGACTCCTTACTCCTGTTAAATTAAGGTCTTCTAATGTAACATGTGTGCAGATGATTACTCTCATCAATATAATGATTGTAACTTTATGATGCTTTGATATTCCATGTAATTTCTTCCTGTAGTTTTGTGAATCCCCTCACAACCGACACCTGATTTATATATTTTTTTTCTGCTTTGCAGGAACATGGACACGTTCAGTCAGGGTAAACACTGGGTTCTCCTTGCTGGAGGCTCTAATGGCTGGGACGACTACGATGTTCAGGTGAGAATATTAAACACACTGGGTTAGATTTTGTGTTAGATGATGTTCACCCATAATGAGAATATCTTGTATGATAATTTTTTTTTAGGTGAAGCTCAATAGCTTTTCGTTTTTGTTTCAGGCCAACGTGTGCCACGCCTACCAGGTCGCGCACCACAGCGGCGTTCCTGACGAGCAGATTGTGGTGATGATGTATGATGATGTTGCGTATAATCCACAGTGAGTATAGAGCATCATTTCTCTGTTTTTATAATTACTACATTTTATGTACAGCGGCACCTCGACATACAAATTTATTCTGTTGCAGGGATTTGTAAATTCCAGATTGCAAAGCGTATCTTCCCATAGGAAATAGTGCAAATGCTTTGAAATGCATATAATTCAGCCAACCAATTTGTTATTAAGACATGTAATTTAAGTACAATATGAAATAAATAGACATTAAACCTCACTTAACTTTAATTTATGATTCCTCTCGTCACCGGCTGCTTTAAAAATGAAACTGAAAGTGGCTCTCTTTTCTTCTTGCTACCGTCCTGTCACGATATGCGGTGCGAGGCATAATTGCAGGAGTCCAGGTGGTAAAGGAAAACGATGTTTATTTAACAAAATGTCAGGGAAACTCAACAAAACAAAGATACTTTATATGATAACTGAAACTAAAACACGTATAAAACACTGAAAGACACGAACTAAACGCAGAGACATGAACGAGGGGAAAATTAACAGACGCAAGACCAGAAACTCAATGAAACCAAACTATTTATAATACAACCAATAACCAACTCGGTTCAGGTGAGTCACCTGACCGAGTTGCCACATGGGACTTGAAGTTTTAAACAAAAGGAACTACAAACAAAAACCACAGGGCGCTTGGGCTAAAAAAATAAATTTCAATTCGATTCAGTTCAATTCAATTTTATTTATACAGCACTTTTAACAATGGTCATTGTCTCAAAGCAGCGTCACAAAATGAAAAGTGAAATGAAAAAATTGTAGACAAAATGCAAAAAAAAAAAAAAAAAAAACCTGTAAACTGTTAAATTCGTTTGGCTTTTCATTGAAACAACTTAGTGGCGTTCAGTTCGGCTCGGTTCTGTCGCTCGTGTGCTGAAAATGCTTTGTATGCAGAGACAATTCTCTGAAGGTGAACATTTTTTAGGCAGGGTGTTTGTATGCTGAGGGACCACTGTATATGATAAGTATATGATAAGAATTATTACATTACTTATCTGTCTTATATTTCTGTACAGAAATCCAACTCCTGGAAAATTAATCAACGTACCAGACGGTCCGAATGTTTACCCCGGGGTTCTAAAGGACTACACTGGAGAGGTGACGTGTCATGTGATAAATAAATCAATCAATCAATCAATCAATCAATCAATCAATGTTAAATTATAAATTGTTCATTATCAGGAGGTTTCAGCTGAAAACTTCCTGGCTGTACTGCGTGGAGATTCGGCTGCTGTCAAGAAAACAGGAACAAAAAAAGTCATACAAAGGTAAAAAAAAACATCTCTGTTACCTTTATTCAACAGGTCAGTGTTTAAATCAGGTGACCTTTTACTGCTTACTTTATTAAACTTCCTTAAACACTGTTTCTCATCAGAAGGTGATGATCGATTGATGTTCGTAAAGACTTAATTTACATTTTATTTGTTCACTTTACTAAGTCTGGGGCAGCGGTGGCTCATAGGGTTACGGCACTGAGTTATTAATTGAACGGTTGGTGGTTTGAGTCCCAGGTCCACCAGGTTGCCATTGTTGGGCCCTTGAGCGAGGCCCTTAACCCTATCTGCTCCAGGGGGCGCTGTATCACGGCTGACCCTGCGCTTGACCCCAGTTACGCTGGGATATGTGAAGACAGAATTTCACTATGCAGTGTTTGTATATGTGACAAATAAAGATTTAAACTTAGTTGTGTAATGGCTCCATTAGCTCTATAGTGTTTTTTGTATTATTATTATTAAAATTGGACAAAAAAGCACGAATCGAGGCTTATTGAAGCAGGAATTTTCATTTTAACAGGTTATAAGAACAAATCTAATAAACTGAAGACAACGTTATTTGTCGTTGAAAGTTAGTCAGGCTGTGATTATATCTGCACTGAGTTGTGATGAAAGCAGTGAAGTCAGGAATCTAAAGGAAAACGAGCTCATCTACTGTACGCGCTCCAAACTCTGTAACATCAAATAGTTCACATTGCAGATATATTTAAGATTTTTATGATATTTTTCTCTTCCAGTGACGAAAATGATTCTATCTTCATCTACTTATCAGATCATGGAAATAAAGGAATCTTTCACTTTCCTAATTCTACAGTGAGTTTTATAGGTTCTTCTTCCCACTGAGTCGTATTCAAAAGTTCTTACATGACATTCTTTCTACATTTGTAACATTAATGTTTGTTTAAGTTGTTTTGATTTCATCGACATTCAATACCAGTATAAACTCATTTTCAGAGTATCAGATGCTTACAATCATATAATTCTGATTTAATGAGCTTTTCTTTCCTGTTACAGCTTTATGCACATGATCTCATTAACACAGTGAAGGTGATGTCAGAGAGTCACAAATTTTCAAAAGTACGTATCTTAACTTCTAATTTACATTTCAGCACATTTACATTATGGCAAAAACCCTGATCCGTCCTTAAACATTTATAGTTTTTTTTTTTTTTTTTCTTTTTAGCATTTTTGCTTTAGAGGGTTAAGGGCAATAGTGGCAGCTTGGTGGTGCTGGGGTTTGAACCCATGACCTTTCAGTCTGGAGGCCAAGGTCTTAACCATTGACATTTCTGTAAGCCAGGGCTCACAGAAGAAGAGGGGCAAATCAAGGTCAACACAATCCACTTCCTTGTCAAAAACACTCTGATAGAGCAACAGTTTTGGGGGGTGGGGGGGGGGGGGGGGGGGGCGGTATGTTTGTGTGCCCTCTGGTGGTCAGTTGGGGAAGAGGCCAGATATAAATGTCTTTTCACTGCTACCAAGCACTAACACTGGAGACTCCTTTTGCAAATCTTAAATAATGTCTCCTCAAAGAAAACTTCATCACATTAATCTACAGCTGCAGTACTGTCAGAGCCGCTGTTTTTAACAACAAATTAATTAAACAACAAATTAACAAATGTTCCAGTTACGGTACATTATGTAAATGTCTTTATCTGTACATGGAGGTACATACGGTCCATAATTTTAAGTAGGTTTGTTTGAAAATACTTCACAGGTTTATGTTACAAATAAAACAGTGCAAGAGTTTGTAATGCACACTGCTTTAATAAAATAAAGCAGTGTGCTTAATGCACTAAAAGAGGATTAAACCTCAGCACTTACTAGATGCTTGACATCCCTAATGTACTGTACAGTATGTGTAATAATCATGAGGTTATTTTTATTCATTCAAAGCAAAATAGTGAAAATAATGAGTGTATTCACAATGAACTGGAGCAGTAAGAGGTCTTATATATATATATAGCGTGTGTGTGTGTGTGTGTGTGTGTGTGTGTGTGTGTGTGTGTGTGTGTGTGTGTGTGCGCTGATATGTGCAGATGGTGATTTATTTGGAGGCGTGTCTTTCTGGATCGATGCTGGATCAGCTGTGTGAGAGGAACGGTCAGTGTGATATCTACTGACTGTAAACCCCCAGTTCTGACATGTTCGGGTTCGATCTTCTCACGTGACTGAAACGGCATTAAACGTGTGTGTTTCAGTGTACGCCGTGTCATCCTGCAGGCCTGATGAGTATACCTACGCCTGTTTCTTCGACAAGGAAAGAAATATTTTTCTGTCTGATCTCTTCAGCTTTAACTGGCTGCAGCACATGGACACGGTGAGGGTTCACGCACACGCCAAACACATGACTAGGTTAATTGGAGTTTCCAAATTGCCTGTAGTGTGTGAACGAGACTTTAAAGGGACTGTGTCCAGGCCACTGTACAGAGAGAATGAGTGAGAATACATTCATACTTTGGGTATTTTTTTAAAAAATATTTGTTATAAGGTTTTTGAATTGGACAACCTTTTTTTATTAATGTTCTTCTTCACATCACTTTAAAGGTAAAACTCAGCATGACTTCGTTTGGAGATCAGTTTTCCTACCTGGAGAGAAACGTGAGTAAGGATGCGAAGAAGGCAGGAGTGACTCAGACACCATGTAACTATGGCGACAAGGTACTGTACGTACAACAACAACTATAAATGTAGCATTTTAAAGGGTTCTTGTTGTTGTTGTTCTTTTATTATTAGTAGTAGTAAGATTATGTAATAATAATAATAATAATAATAATAATAAAAACATTTTTAGGTTTTGTTCCAGAACAAAAGGAATTATAACACTGGCAAAATGGCTAAACGTTAAAGACGATATTTAAACGCTTGCTGTTTACTTTAGTCTGTTTATTCTTCATGACTCGACATTATGTAGAGAACGCTGGAGTTAATGCTGAGTGATGTTTTTGGAGACTCCCCGTCCTCTGTCTGTGAGACCGACACGTCTCATCTCCTGAACCTCCGAGTGTCTGATGTAGTAGAGATTACACAAGTTCCACTGATAATCCAAGAAAACAAGATTAAAAATGAAGAGGACGCGGAGAAAAGACAGGAACTGCAAAGACAACATGATGATCTTCTAAGTGTGAGTAAACCTCTTCCACTCTACTGTTATATATACAGACTTTATTTCTGAATCTCCATCCTGAGTCTCATTCATCAGCATGAACCTGTTTAATAGTAATAATAAACATGGATGTAGCGTTTGAAGTGAAATACTGTATGACAGAGCGGCTTAAATTGTTCACGATGTTCTTACAGTATAACAGGACGCCCCCTAGTGTTTTATTCCTCTTACACCACAGCAATATGTTCATGATTATAATTTTTTATTTATTAAATACTGACACACCTTTATTTTATTTATTGCTAATTACATCTTTAGATGAAGTGTGTGTATTATGACCATATTTGTAGAAGAGGAAGACGGTGGATGAAGCGCTGCAGAAGATCGCTGAGCGCACAAACGCGTTAGGAGCTCTGACTGA
Organism: Clarias fuscus; assembly: GCA_030347435.1. Taxonomy (NCBI): domain Eukaryota; kingdom Metazoa; phylum Chordata; class Actinopteri; order Siluriformes; family Clariidae; genus Clarias; species Clarias fuscus. The sequence goes on along the minus strand of CM059220.1, from coordinate 1,175,654 downwards.
AACACGTGATGTGTCTCACACGTACGAGCTCAAAGTCGCGGCCGAACATTTCAGGACTAAAGTCTTCGACTGGGAAAAGGAGTCGGTATGTATGTGTGTATAATATACACAGAGCGTTTGTGCGTGTGCGCGTGTGTGTGTGTGTGTGTGTGTGTGTGTGTGTGTGTGTGTGTGTGTGTGTGTGTGTGTGTGTGTGTGTGTGTGTGTGTGTGTGTGTGTGTGTGTGTGTGCGACTAACATGACTTGCGAAGTTAGAAGTCTACAGATGATTTCAAACAACGTTACCGTTCCACTGCGCGGTGTTCTCCTCACACTCTCATTAAAACCTTATTATTAACATTAACAAACTAATTGAGGTTTTAAGCACTCGCACACGTTATTGGGAAGCCATGTTTAGGACATGTTTAGGTTTATTTTCCAGATATACAGTATTATCCATACTCTCGGGATATTAGGCAACTCTGTTCCTCAGAATGTCTAAAAGTAGAAAGTGTGTAATAATCAGGGTTTACAGACGTGACATAAACAGTCACAGATGCTCAAAGTTACTGTTTCTGCTTAAACTACGATATAAAAAGGTCCCAAAATGAAAAGATATTGACACAACGTCTAAGACTAGCTTAACAAATGATGTAGTATTTTGTCATGTCCGAGCGGATGAACAAATGTGAGAAAGTGTGTATTAGACATTTAAAGCGTGATGATGTTTCAGCTTTCAACGTTGTCTTTCTTTTGACACTAAACACGATATCAGTTCATGAACAGTCAGTGAGCATCATAATGATCATCATCTCACCACGTGGTGCACATCAGCACTGTCACGGTCATTACATAAGCAAAAAAACTGAGAACAGTGTTTATACAGTGTGTAGGTCGGATATTACATGCAATAACGTATGTTTTAAATGCAATATTATTCCTGAGACCAAAACTTATACTTTAATGAAACCAATAAATAAAGGTTAATAATATTTAACCCATTTTTAAATATTTAGATTTAATTCCTGTGGTTCTTTATAAAGTCATGTTTTTATTTATGTCTATTTATTATTTTGCAAATGTGAGCTGCTAAACTGAACTAAAGAGCAGAGCTGTTACAACAAGCAGCTTATACTTTATTACTTCCTTATTAATCTTAAAGTTTATGGATTGTTGGTGTGTTTTTAGTTGTGCACATCATACTAACTCTCTCTCTCTCTCTCTCTCCTTCTGTGTAGTTTGTTGTCACTCATTCACACCTGCAGGTTTTAGTGAATCTCTGTGAGTCTGGTTTGGAGCTCGACAGGTGTGTCATGAGTTTCACTTCTTCAATGTCTAATTCAAATAAAATTGTATTGATTTTTAGATAATTAAACTATTATTTAAAATATTATTTTTCATTTGTTCGTTCCATCAGCATCACTGAAGCCATCAGTCATACGAGCCAGGAGATTTCTTTCTGAAGACCTCACACACACACACACACACACACACACACACACACACACACACACACACACACACACACACACACACACACACACACACACACACTGTAGCATCTCAGTCCTGCGGAGGTCATTTGGATCATCATGTACCAACAACATGTTTACTTTTCCCAACTTTTAAAATATTTCTTACAGGTGAAACTAAATGTATCGTGATGTATTCTGTGATCACAAATGACATAATAAAGATTTGTTTAAAATGAAATGTTTGTTTGTTAAATCTGTGTAAACAGCAGCGTACTGCATAGATTTGTGCATATATTATGACTCAAGATACAAGGTAGTGTATCTCTTTAGTGTATGTACTATAGTATATGTACTAGTACTAACAATAAGAGCTCTGTTAACTTTAGTTTGTTTTCAGTAAATTGTTAAACAGCACAACTGTTTCCATTGCATTGTACTAGAGGAATGTGCTGCAGTATCGGCTTTGGCCACCAGAGGTCACAACTGCCCGGGTTTTAGTTAAATACTCATTGCATGCACGTGCAGATCATTTACTGTCCTGATACTCAATACTTTTTATTAATTCATTCATTTACAAAACTTATTCAGTCAAGTGTCAAACCCTGGAGGACAACCCATGGAACTCGGAGCACACACACACACACACACCAGGCACACACACCCGGCACACACACCAAGTCATACACTACAGGAAAATTTGCTAATTTAGTCGTCTTCGATTCCTACCTGTCATTAGGCCACTCCCCCCATCAAGGCTACTAGCACCAGTCAGGGAGGGCCAGAGACTATCACGTATTTCCATGTGACACCAGCTGACCGCATCTTTTCGGACTGCTCACTTCTGTACCGTTGTGAGCAGCGTAGCACATTTGGAGGACAGCTCACAGGTCATCTCTTAAATGATGTGAGATCACAGAGTACCTGGGAATTAAACAAGTGATCTCTGGATGATAAGCAAAGCACTTTACCACTGCGCTGGTTTTAAACTGAACATATTTGATTTATATCATTCTTACCCGGTCACATGTGCTGTGATTCAAATTGTAAAGGTCTGTGAAGAAACATTTAGTATGTGATTTTTGTCTAATCCTCTTGATTGCATATTGGTGCAGGTCCAGGGGACAGTGCATCATAAACGACGTCCAGCACCCGAATCACAAGCTGTTTCAGTGGAGCCATCTGGTAAGAGACTCCGGTCATTTAGGGCTGTGAATGATGTACTGAAAGACTGAGCAGCAGCGTTTCCCATCAGGCTATAAGGGCCTTAAACACACAACCTCACCAATGACTGACAATTTTAGCACAGACACACAGCGACTTTAACACACATCATTGCACTGGTATCACATATTATAACATCATTCTGTATAATTTATATTTATATTCATATCATATATTACGCATATCATCGTGTTCTTAGTCTTATTTTTATTTTGTACTTATTCGTTTATTTCTTAAAAGTATGGAGTTTGTTGCAGTTGCATTTCACTACTGTTGCACTTGTACAACCATGTATGTGACAAATCAAAGTCTTGGATTCTTTTAACGTTGTACAGATTGTTGTCTCTGACCACATGCCTGCTGTTTTTGAGATCTTGTTTCTTGACAATTTGAGTAAATTTAGGAAAAATGGTATATAATTAATCATGCACTATTTATTAATATTCATTAAAAATGGGTGTAGATTGGTTTAACAGTGGACCAAGATAACTGTTTGGATCGCACATGTTATTATGGGGTCCATAAACACGAGCCAGTCGACTACTTAGGCCTCGTTTGGGTTCAATGCAAACCAAATGTCTTGGCTGGATTATGGAAGACCTGTAGGGGTTCAGTTTAATGGGATTTGACACCCATGCAAAAATATGTTGCATATATTTGCAACGTCGTAATGTTATCTGTCCTCTACTTTTTAAAGAGATTTTTGACACTGTTGGATTAGTGGCTCAAATATTTGAAAAGGTTCAAGATAAGATAAGATAAGATAAGATAAGATAAGATAAGATAAGATAAGATAAGATATTCCTTTATTCGTCCCACAGCGGGGAGATTTCTTTGTTACAATTGTGCAAATAAAAAATAGCGACAGTACAGTGTATAAATACAAGAGAAAAAGTAGAGACAACACAATAATTGCACTTTCAAACAAACAAATTGCACTAGTTTCAACAAATTGCACAGGGGTAATATTGCACAGTTTAAAATGTTATTGCACAGTTCTGTTGTAATGAATTGCACTTGGATAATGTTGCAGTTTCAAATGGTGTTATTGCACCCAAATCTAAGATATTATAGCTGTGTTGTTAGAATATATTGTAATGTCATATTTAAGATATTGCAATTATTGTAAATTGTAAAAATTCTGATATTGTAACATTATGCAGCGGTGTACAACAGTGTGGAGTATGGAGACTGGCTCACTGGGAGCAGCTCTGATTGCACAGTCTAATAAAAGACCTTCGATATCGCTGCTTCAGACACGTGGGATGTAACAGTCTGTCGCTGAAGGAGCTGCTCAGAGATGTTTCTTACAGGTGGTGAGACTCATTCTCCAGCGATGATGATAGCTCAGCTACCGTCCTCCTGTCTCCCACCTCCTGTACAGCGTCCAGGGGAATCCCCAGCCGCACCAACAGACCGCTCCATAGAATATGGCTGACGCCACCACTGAGTCAAAAAAGATCCTCAGTAGTGCTCCCTGAACTCCAAAAGACCCCAAAAATAATAACTACGGACTCAAGGGAATTTCACTATTCTTCTGCTTTAATATCTCACACCTGTATAACTCCACTCCCACTTACTGGTTCTGCTCCGGACTGTTTCAGATAATCCCTGATTACGTTTCTGAGCTCGGTGACTCTGTGTCTTGCTCAGCTGTGTGGTCGCATGAGGGTCTATTCTCAGGCCTTTGTTATGATTCACTTTACTCATTGACATTGGGGAGGGACACAGGGGGACACAAACAGTTCAAATCCATTGGTGGAGTGTCTTGAGAATGTGAAAGTCTTAATGGGAATAAAACTGAAACGCTGGTATTTGGTACCAGTGGAGCCTGTACTGAGACTTAAACAGAGACATGTTCCCATCATTTGTGTGTCAAACCAACTGTTAGAAACCTGGGTGTTTTACTGGATAAACACATCAATTCTGTAACTGATGTCAAAACATCAGCAGGAAGACATAACTCCTGTCCTGGCATCCCTACACTGGCTTCTTGTGCAGTTTAGGGTCAGGTTCAAGGTCATGTTAATAGCCTACAAAACCCTGGATAATCTAACACCACAGTATGTTTCTGAACTTTGGAAGTCCAGGACGGTGATCAGCTTTGACTTACAGTTAGCAAATTGAGGTTGAAGACTCAGGATGCTTCTGTCTTTTCGGTAGCAGTCTCTTAAATGTTCTTAAATGTGCTTTATAAGTCAATTTAATTTTGGTTTACAAGAATTCATGTAACCAACCAGAAATGGGGCCCACTTTGGGCGGGTCACGTTACTGCTTCTCTGTTTCTCAGTAATGCGTCATTAGAAGCATATGGAACAGGCGGTGCTTCCTGGGTGGTTGTTGGTTGTGTGGTTTGTGAGAACATGAAGTATCACAGAGGTTAACTTAAAAAAAAAAAAAAAAAAAAAAACCTTGTGGGAGGTGGTGGAGTAATAAACTGTTTTAAGTCAACAAACATGTCAACACTTTTGTGATTTCCCATACAGTGTTTTCAGTTATTAGTGATAGTGATAGAAAAAAATAAAAATGAGTACTATTTATTGCATTTGCTTTTTTTGTCAGATGCAGCCAGTGAGAAAGATTTACTGTAGGTAATATTACCCCGTGAGGGGGATCTTTTGATATGTTCACTTCACATAAGCGGTGAACATCTGAATGATTTTCTTGTTGTCACTTTTATGCTCACAATAATTATGACAAACATTATTTGCATTCTTATTCATATTGCATATTTACTTAATTAAGGTGGAGTGCTTGTTGTGCCAGAAAGAGCTATTGTGTAATTGAAACTGCGTTAAGTGAACTGGTATTTGGCTGAGACAAGCATTCCAAGAACTGGGGATCCACTTACTGCACATGTAACTTGTGAAGATGTACCTCTGTATCCTCACCTACACCAGTTGGCTCTGGTACACCTGGACCCTGGTTTCCGTGGGAGAGGGTGTTCTTCAGAGCTGATGTTTAAGAAAAGGAACCGCCTCAGCCCAACTGCTGCAGCGAAAAAACCTTTTATAAAACTCTAATATATTTTCTTTGCTTCCTCTTGTACCATACGCAGTGCAGTAGCAGCAGCAAGTCGCATCTCACGAGCACTGAATGCAAATCTCACACACTTTTTATTTAGAGACCATTTCATCCTTGATTTGTTTGATGAAAATTGCCATTTGCATCGCCATCACTGACACAAAGTATTTAATTGAATACTAGTGAATAAAAGGAGAATAGTGTGTGCTGAGTGTGTTAGAAGCACATCAAACGGTGTATTGCAACATCCTGTATTATCCTGTTTTAGGAAGGGTAACAGAAGAACCTCTACATTACATGTAGTTATTCTTGAACCACAATTGATTTTGCTGTGATGCTTCAGCGGTAGGGCTGCTAATAAACCGTGTGCTAAATTAGACTACGAGTAATAAAAGTCTTGTGTAAGTCTTGCGTAAAATTTTTAAAAACACCCTCCCCCCTGCCAGACTGACGCGGTCAAGCTGAACCAAAGAGATGAATATGGCCGTTTGAGGATGATTTACTCAGGGTAAGTATTTATTCATTTAGTTATTTCAATAAAATTGTTTTGCTTAGTTTACAGGTTATATACAGTAGGTGAGGTGTAGTGGTTACCAGGCCCCCGCGACCGTGAATACAGGATAATAAAGAGGTATAGAAGATGAGTGAGTGAGTGAGGGAGTGAGGGAGTGTGATACAGTAGGTGAGGCTGGTGAGTTTCCACTTCATAGGTGAGCTTAGCTAACGTTAGCCTTCATGTTACTGTACTATAGCTGGACTGGAGTATTTTTTTTATTAGAAAAGTCTTTCTGTCTCCAGAACACGCCTTCAGAATTTGGCTGAGTGTTGTCTAGATTTAGAAAAAAAATTTGCATGAATTTATTTTTGGGGTAACAGTTAATCTGCAGGTTATTTCTTTGACTGGAACGTAACATAAGGCAGTACACAAATGACACAAACTGCAGCTAGATTTACAGGAGTTAGTGAGCTAAACTAATAGTATCTGTCCTTTGTCCCACTTTTCTCTGACTTTTTCCCAGCAATAGCATCATGCTCCACCCCAGGGCACACAGTCGCGCGAGCACTTAACTGGTGAAAGGTTGAGAAAAACCCAGAAGTGTTTAACAGTTAAGGAGTAGCGGTGTTGGTAAGTTACCAAGTTGTACTTGGTAAGTTATGGGGTCTAAATATGTCCATGTTAGTTTACATGGACATTTTTAACATCTACGAGTGTTATATCTGTTAACTTAACTTATCTGTATGAAAACCACATTGAGTAAATGTCCAGTTAATTGAATACAATCAGACAGTGGCTAACAGTATTATTACAAATCTATGAAGATGCATATACACACATGTGGACAAAATTGTTGGTACCCTTCGGTCAATGAAAGAAAAACTCACAATGGTCACAGAAATAACTTTAATCTGACAAAAGTAATAATAAATAAGAATTCTATGAATGTTAACCAATGAAAGTCAGACATTGCTTTTCAACCATGCTTCAACAGAATTATAAAAAAAAAAAAAATGAACTCATGGAACAGGCCTGGACAAAAATGATGGTACCCCTAACTTAATAGTTTGTTGCACAACCTTTTGAGGCAATCACTGCAATCAAACGATTCCTGTAACTGTCAATGAGACTTCTGCACCTCTCTGCAGGTATTTTGGCCCACTCCTCATGAGCAAGCTGCTCCAGATGTTTCCGGTTTGAAGGGTGCCTTTTCCAGACAGCATGTTTCAGCTCCTTCCAAAGATGCTCAATAGGATTGAGGTCAGGGCTCATAGAAGGCCACTTTAGAATAGTCCAATGTTTTCCTCTTAGCCATTCTTGGGTGTTTTTAGCTGTGTGTTTTGCGTCATTGTCCTGTTGCAAGACCCATGACCTGCGACTGAGACCCAGCTTTCTGACACTGGCCAGCACATTTCTCTCTAGAATCCCTTGATAGTCTTGAGATTTCATTGTACCCTGCACAGATTCAAGACACCCTGTGCCAGATGCAGCAAAGCAGCCCCAGAACATAACAGAGCCTCCTCCATGTTTCACAGTAGGGACAGTGTTCTTTTCTTCATATGCTTCATTTTTCCATCTGTGAACATAGAGCTGATGTGCCTTGGCAAAAAGTTCCATTTTTGTCTCATCTGTCCATAGGACATTCTCCCAGAAGCTTTGTGGCTTGTCAACATGTAGTTTGGCATATTCCAGTCTGGGTTTTTTATGATTTGTTTTCAACAATGGCGTCCTCCTTGGTCGTCTCCCATGTAGTCCACTTTGGCTCAAACAACGACGGATGTTGCGACCTGACACTGATGTTCCTTGAGCATGAAGTTCACCTTGGATCTCTTTAGAAGTCTTTCTGGGCTCTTTTGTTACCATTTGGATTATCCGTCTCTTTGATTTGTCATCGATTTTCCTCCTGCGGCCACGTCCAGGGAGGTTGGCTACAGTCCCATGGATCTTAAATTTCTGAATAATATGTGCAACTGTAGTCACAGGAACATCTAGCTGCTTGGAAATGGTCTTATAGCCTTTACCTTTAACATGCTTGTCTATAATTTTCTTTCGAATCTCCTGAGACAACTCTTTCCTTCGCTTCCTCTGGTCCATGTTGAGTGTGGTACATACCATGTCACCAAACAACACACTGACTACCTGGAGCCCTATATATAGGCCCACTGACTGATTACAAGATTGTAGACACCTGTGATGCTAATTAGTGGACACACCTTGAATTAACATGTCCCTTTGGTCACATTATTTTCAGTATTTTCTAGGGGTACCATCATTTTTGTCCAGGCCAGTTAATTTTTTTTTATAATTCTGTTGAAGCATGGTTGAAAAGCAATGTCTGACTTTCATTGGTTAACATTCATAGAATTTTTTTAAATTATTACTTTTGTCAGATTAAAGTTATTTCTGTGACCATTGTGAGTTTTTCTTTCATTGACCGAAGGGTACCAACAATTTTGTCCACGTGTGTATGTGATGTATATGTGAATATGTAACAATATGTAGCTTTAACCCACCATTAGAATTCAAGAAACAGTCTTTTACACTCTCAGGTGGTATATAGCTTTATTAATATATATATATAACATATATAATGTTATAATAACTAAATATTCTATGAATAAAATTTATTCATCTTTGTCTTTACAAGACTTCTCTTATTTTCTTTAACCAGAACTCTGCTGATGAGGATTGGGGTCAGAGGGGTGACGGTTGGCCATTTGGAGCTTCTGGAGGAGCGTGAACAAGCTGTTGGAGGGGACTGTAGTCCTTGCGGGGTCTATACAGCAGCTTTAGGAGTGATATTTTCAGACAACCAAAATATTGTAATGTGTTCCTAGTGAATTTTCCACATTTTTAACCTCCCTGTGTACCCTTTCACCCAATATTATTCTACTGTTTGGGATCTTCTAACACTCATGTGTATACCATCAATAATGCATTTAGAAGATACCCTGTATCATGTCTTGGTGGTTTTAGACCCCAATAATTTGTTGGAGTGTAAAACCAATATTATTATTTACCAAATCAATCATATGAGTGAAATACTGAAGTAAATATTTACTTTAGAATTTCCAAGAAATCTCAAATGAATAAAGACCGCTTTCCCACCCCTGCTTCTCACTTAGTAACACACAAAAACTGAAGAGTCTTCGCCCTAGAATATTGAAACACAAGGGCTTACACATGGAAAAATAAAGATGAGACAACTGGAGAAAATAGAGACAAAACAGGAACCAAAGGAATATGCACATCAAGAATGCAGAAACAGTGCAATTTGTGCTGACATCAGTGATATGTGTGCTGAGAAAAGCAGCATTTACTGGCACACACAGACAGCTGAGAGGGGAAATACTGTATATGATGGGTTTCTGTGTTTGGTGGGGTTAACACTTGAACAAACCTTTTATTTTGTTTTATCCTCAGAATTTCAGGTTAACATTCTACATATAAAGATCAGACTGCTGATCAGACCTGAGTTAATGTGTGGGGGTCCTGAGATTGATTGGTTTATGTAATTTATAAATATACATGTAACACTGTTCATCTAGTACAGATGTATGAAACATAGACATGAGCATAAGTTTTTTTTTCTTCTTCCGATATTTAGGATAAATGAAATGCCCCGACAAAGATACAGCATATAGAACTTTCAGATAAAAACTGTAAAAGATATTTTAGTAGGTTTCCAGATGGCAGATATAGATGCATGTATACAAAAATGTATATAATGTATAAGAGCTTTCATACACATCCAGTTTATAATACAGAAACAAAATTAGAGAACAAGCAATGGTTAATCAATTGGCAAAAAATTAACCTGGACTACGTAGGCGCAGAGCAAAAACAAAAAAAATCAGAAACAAGACCAAAACCTTGAAGATAATCGTTAACTAGGCCAGCATTTGATCATCCCAGAAAAATCAATACTGTTGCTTTTTTAACTTAAAAGTTGCAGCTAATTCTTTTTTTCTTATTGTTATAATTATTGCAAAATTCTGATTGTAGCATAGACATTATTCAAATCACATGTAGTCTAATTCCACATCAAGAATTTTTGTTGTTAAACAACAATTTTAAAACACACCCCTACTGTCAGTATTTGTAAGTATTAGTGGTATTGCCCAGCCTTGTCACAAAATTTAACACACCTACTCTTTGTCAGTTCAGGTCTTCCACACTATAATCATTACTTTTTGTGGGAACCTTAGAAACTCCTTGATGTTCCTTGATGTTCCTTGATGGGAATGGAAGGGGCCAGCTGGCCAGATCACCAGGAAGAAGAGTGATCATGAGGCACACAGGAGCCACTGCCCACGCGGGCCCATTCCACGCGGGCTGTCATTGCTCGACAGTTTGTGCTCGCATGGCGGCTGGGCACTACACCTTTACAACTTTCTTTTTCTTTCCTTCCATCCTCCCTCCTTAAACTTTTTCCTTCCCTATTCTTCTAAATAAATTGTTCCTTTTCTAAAGGATGCAGACAAAGGCCTCAGCTCGTGTCTGTGTTTGTGGTGCCGTCCATGCATCAAACCCTTTACAATATACTGTATACACAGTCCTCCAGTTAGTCAATCACGTAGCAGCAGCACAATGCATCAAGCCATATGCACACGGGCCAAGAGATACAGCAAATGTCCTCACCCAACATAAGATGGAGGGAAGGGAGGCCCCTAACCCGCCTGCAGCATAACCAGAAAGGTCAGCCCAATGTCCTAAAACGGCCAATTCTCACAGGTCTCAACACAGAGTCTGCAGCTTATAATACCATTTCGCAGCTCCCAACAGGATGAACTGACTGGTTTGGCCTTGGCTTACAATTCAGATAATTACTCTCACAACCATGGTGAGCAGAAAAGGGTGCACCACACCACAAAGCTGAGCTGGTAAGAGTAGAAGACCATATCAGGCTGCAGCTCCTGAAACACTCAAACCAACCCATTCGGCACCAACATCATGGCTCTGGGGACCAGAAAAACCCCTGTTCCCATCACAGTGCTGGGTAGAACCAAAGCCTTGTCCCTCCACACCATGCTGCCATGAGACCAACCAGCCAGAACACCACACAAATGCAAAAGCAATGAGCTTCTTTAACCTGGGCTCAGGGGTTTGCTCAGTGGTTAAGGCTATGAAAATTGGACTATGGTTCAACAAGGCCCAGGTTCAAACCCCACAACCAGTAAAAGACCTTGGTGTGATTATAGATTCCAGCCTTTCGTTTGAAGCTCATGTAGATAATATCACCAGGATAGCTTTCTTTCACCTTAGAAATATTGCCAAGATAAGAAACATATTGTCACTAAATGATGCAGAAAAACTAGTTCATGCTTTTATCACCTCTAGGTTGGACTATTGTAACGCCTTACTGTCTGGTTGTTCAACTAGGTGTATAAACAAGCTTCAGTTAGTACAGAATGCAGCAGCGAGAGTCCTCACTAAAACCAGAAAATACGAGCACATCACCCCTATCTTATCTACACTGCATTGGCTCCTTGTGAAATTTCGCATTGATTTTAAGATACTACTTTTGACATTTAAAGCACTAAATGGTCTCGCGCCACAGTATTTGAGTGAACTGTTAGTGTCTTACGATCCGCCACGCCTACTTCCATCAAAGAATGCAGGCTGCCTGTCAGTACCACGTATTATTAAAACTACAGCAGGGGGCAGAGCTTTTTCTTACAAAGCCCCAAAGTTATGGAATAGTCTTCCTATTAATGTTCGGGACTCAGACACAGTCTCAGTGTTTAAGTCTAGGCTAAAAACCCATTTATTTAGCCAAGCATTTTTGTAAATAGATTAACCTTAGGTAAAGGAGCAGATCTGGGGGACTCATGGACGTAGAGTATTCTGGTGAACTGGTATGTTTAGATGCTGTCCTCCCCACTCTCATTGATCACTCAGGTTTGTTGACGGTGAGATGATTGGTTGCTTTACATCTCAGTTCCCCCTCATGTCTGTGTTTCCTTCTGGCTCTCCCTTTTAGTTATGCTGTTATAGTTAGTCCTGCCGGAGTCTCTGCTTGCACTTTGCACTAAATATACATTCACCTTATACATGTTGACTGTGACCAGACCTAACTGCCATCTCTCCTTTTTTCTGTTCTCTCCTTTTCTGCTCTCTTCTCTCTCTCTCTCCCCCTCTTCTTTCCCTCTCTCTGTCTCTCTGTCGAGCTATACATGTTTCGCTCCTGAGTTGCCAGTGATCCAGACCCCTCTGCCCTCTGGAGCCGTCTAACCCGTCCTGGAGTCCTGCTTCTGGTTGGAGATCTCGTCGCATGGATGCCCCGTGTGGTCTGTCTGGATTCGTATGGTGGCTGGGGATGGTTTCCATGAAGACTGTCCTGTCATCGAGTGATGCTCTGGGGACCTGTGACTTCAGTTGTTCGATAACTCAGGACCGGAATCCCCTACAGTCTACCTGAGCCTCCGGGAACAAACTGGACTCATTTTAATTATAAAACATCTCTTGTTATACTGAACTTCCAGTCTTACACATTATTATGCTGAGCAATTCCTGCTATCCGTTATCACCCAGATGAGGATGGGTTCCCTGTTGAGTCTGGTTCCTCTCAAGGTTTCTTCCTATTACCATCTCAGGGAGTTTTTCCTTGCCACCGTCGCCCTCGGCTTGCTCATCGGGGACAATCTTGTCATTTTGATTCATATACATTGCATAAAAACTTACATCTTTTTATTGTGTAAAGCTGCTTTGCGGCAATGTCAATTGTTAAAAGCGCTATATAAATAAAATTGACTTGACTTGACTTGACAACCACCAAGTTGTCCCTGTTGGGCTCTTTAAATAAGGACCTGAATCCTGACATGTATAATGACATAAAAATGTAAGTTGCTCTGGATCAGGGCATCTGCCAAATGTAAAGGCCTAATTTTAATTCAGTGTTTCTAGGTCACAATTTCCCCTCCCTAAAATTAAAGTTAAAATCAGTTAAGCTGAACAGTAGAGTTTTAGGCAATAATAATAATAATAAGATCAGATGGCTCTGTGTGTAAGTTTGTGCGAATGGCAATATCAAATCTATAAATGTCGCACTTGCTTACTGTTTTTCCATCTCTCATGGCAACCTAACCTTCTGTCTTATTTCCCTTTAGGTTTTGTCATTTTGTGTCTTTTGCCCTGTAGTTCCTTTTATCTTGTCTTCGTCTAAGTGTAATATATTTCTGCCTCTATGCACTTTATCTCAATATTTTGGCTGATTATTACATTTTCCCAATAAAGTTAATGAAATTTAGAACAAACAAACTCAGAGAAACATACATACCCTCTAGGAAAAAGACAGTAAGAAAAATACGCTTATATACTGTATCAGCTTGCAAAAGAATCTAAAAACAGATATGAAACCAGATCACCACCAGCAAGACGATGACTAACTAGAGCAGCAGTATGTTAAAGTTGTCTGAAAAGGTCTGACCACACTTCAATTGAAAATAAATAAACATAAACTCTGCAGAAAATTCTGCAAATGTGAAGGCAAGGTAACTGTAGAAAAAGCAATTCTAGATTAATCTCTCAATTCCCCCTAACTATTTCCTTTCATCATTATCCTTTCATTTGATTGTGATCTAGGAATAATATATTGCTGCGTATGTGCAGTTATTTGAATATTGCCGCGAACCAGCCTCATCAGCCTAGCACATCCAGGTCATAACACCTCCTATGCCTTTTCCTGCTTCTCCACCTAATCACCACCAGTGCCACCTACTCAAGCTACCTAATCATGGCTTTAAAAGAAAGCCAGAGATCTTTCTCCCTGCTGAAGTATCTTATTTGGGCTTTTGGGTTTTACTGCCAACAAACTTTGGCTTTTTTTCAACCCACAGAAATTCATGGAAACATTATATGTAAAAATAAAAAAAAGGTGCTGATCCTGAGCAGTTTTCTTCCTGGAACCGATTCAGTCCAGTTTTAGTGTATGAGGTCATGAGAATGTGGGTGGGTTTATATATATATATATATATATATATATATACACAGTCATGGGCAAAATTATTGGCACCCCTGAAATTTTCCCAGAAAATCAAGTATTTCTCACAGTAAAGTACTGCATTAACACATGTTTTGCTATACACATGTTTATTCCCTTTGTGTGTATTGGATACAAAACACAAAACAAAAAAAGGGAGGAAAAAAAAACTAATTTGACATAATATCACATAAAACTCCAAAAATGGACTGGACAAAATTACTGGCGCCCTTTTAAAATTGGGGCGAGTAACAGGCGTGGGCAATATAAAAATCACACCTGAAAGCAGATAAAAAGGAGAGAAGTTCACTTTGCATTTGCATAGCGTGTCTGTGTGTGCCACACTAAGCATGGACAACAGAAAGATGAAAAGAGATCTGTGTGAGGACTTGAGAACTAAAATTGTGGAAAAATATAAAATTTTACGGCGTGGGTTGCGCGAGGGGCACAGCCGTGCTTAAACTGTTCCGAACGGACAGATCTGCAGGCTGCTACCACGCAGAGTTCTACACAGGCATTTACTGTATACAGGCGGTTGCCAGGCAACGCCACCGTAAGGCAATCAGCCTGAACCAGCCGCACCTGGCGGCATGTTTATTTAAGGTTCTTGATACAGGCGCACTTCGTGCTATCATTTAGGTAGCACCGGTAAGGTATCAGGGCCAAAGGCAAAGAAAAAAAAAGAAAAGAAAAGAAAAGAAAAAAAGTAGAAAGAAAAGACAAGCCTCTGCCTCTGTAAGATGCCAATGAAAGATGAAGTGAGAGGGAGGGCATAAGTCCCGAGTTTTGTTTTATGTTCCAGAGCTCCGTCCGTTCTTCCGTAGACGGCGGAGCTCTGTTTATTTTGTGTTTTCAGTTTCTTTTGTTTCCTTTGAGTTTCTAATTAATAATCCCACGCCATCTCCAAACGGGAAGGTCTTCCCGTGAGTATCACAAGCACTCTCACTAACTCCTCTTTCATTTACCCCCTCTAAAGCCCTGCGTCAGAGCTCTTATAATCATTAAAACATCTTGTGGTGCGGCTCTCCATACTGCACCACGTAACAACAAGTCCATCTCCAGAGATCTAGATTTGTCTTTCTCCACAGTGCGCAACATTATCAAGAAGTTTGCATCCCATGGCACTGTAGCTCATCTCCCTGGGTGTGGACGGAAGAGAAAAATTGATGAAAGGTTGCAATAGTCCGGATGGTGGATAAGCAGCTCCAAACAAGTTCCAAAGAAATTCAAGCTGTCCTGCAGGCTCATGGAGCATCAGTGTCAGCGCAAACTATTCATCGACATTTAAATGAAATGAAACGCTATGGAGCAGGAGACCCAGGAGGACCCCACTGCTCACACAGAGACATAAAAAGACTACAGTTTGCCAAAATGTACTTGAGTAAACCGAAATCCTTCTGGGAAAATTGCTTGTGGACAGATGAGACCAAGATAGAGCTTTTTGGTAAAGCACATCATTCTACTGTTTACCGAGAAATGGAATGAGGCCGACAAAGAAAAGAACCCAGAACCTACAGTCAAATAAGGTGGAGGTTCAAAGATGATTTGGGATTGTTTTGCTGGCATCATGAAATCTGAGGATTATTAAAGGATTTTGGGTCTCACTTTTAGGGCCCAGTGTCAGAAAGCTGGGTTTTCATCCGAGATCTTGGGTCTTCCAGCAGGACATTGACCCCAAACATACTTCAAAAAGCACCCAGAACTGGATGGCAACAAAGCGCTGGAGAGTTCTGAAGACCAGCAATCAAAATCCAGATCTAAATCCCATTGAACACCTGTGGAGAGATCGTAAAACTGCTGTTGGGAAAAGGCTCCTTCCAATATGAGAGACCTGGAGCAGTTTGTAAAGAAAGAGTGGTCCAAAATTCCGGGTGAGAGGGGTAAGAAGCTGATTGATGGTTATAGAAAGCGACTGATTTCAGTTAATTTTTCCAAAGGTCGTGCACTGAAAAAAGTGAAACTGCTGTGTCATTGATACAAAGTACGTTTCTTCATTGATGGAAATTTTTGATTTCCTATATGAAACTGTTATTTTTACTTTTCTTAAAAGCAAACGTCGCAGATCCTGGTTAAACTTAAATGGAACCGGTCATGCTGGAGGATGTTGCAGGCAGCAGAACGTTCTCCAGGGCGTCTCCAGACTCTACGTGAGAGGTTAAAGTCTGTCATTTGTGCATACATCACACACATAGATATACATGCATTACAAATGCACACACACACACACACACACACACACACACACACACACACACACACACACACACACACACACACACACACACAGTTGACATGACAAATATTTAGGGCCCAAGCTGACATCAGTCCAGGCTTTAGCACAGGTCTTAGCACGCTCAAAAGACAAACAGATTGTGTAGCGCCCCCAGGTGGCGATGGCGCAGAGTGCTTGGTAGACAGACAGCACCAGCAAGACCTTCAGCTGACAGACAGACAGACAGAGGGTATAGTGCCAATTAGAAAGGATTTATTTTTATTTATTTATTTATTTTATTATTATTATTTTTATTTTTTTACAATGTAATTTTAAAATGTTATTGTACAGTGTGTTTCCATAAAAATAAACTGTGTTTTTATTCGAAGTTTAAACACAGGTGCGAGTTGTGTGTTACTGTTGTGATGTACTGTGCTATATAAATGCCACCCATCCTAGGGGTCAATGAAGGTCAAAAACAGTTCAAACTTAACCTGCACTGCTTCCACACTGTGTGCTTATTCATATGCTCATCTACATACTGTATGGTTCTGTTTCATGCCTTGTCTTGACCTCATCCTTTCATAAGTTGTCCTCGTAGATCACTAATTCATTTTTTGCAAAGTAACAACATATTTAACATAATAATAATAATAATAATAATAATAATAATAATAATAATAATAATAATAAGTTTATTATTATTATTTTATTTGTATTATGTGTGTATATTCTAAGGCTGTATATTTAAGATATTTATTTTATATAAGAGGTTTATGCTACGAATTAACTAACCTTGAAATAATTAACACAAACTAATGATAGCTGTGTGTGTGTGTGTGTGTGTGTGTGTGTGTGTGTGTGTGTGTGTGTGTGTGTGTGTTTGTAAACTATTATTATTTATTATTATTAATGGTGGGATCCTGCTGGATTGTAGATGGTTGTTTCCAGATAGAAGTGAGAACAATGCAGCGTGTACTACACTAATCTGTCTGCATTTACATTCACATAAAGTATCTACAGCAGATGTTGAGGTTTCTATGTTGTAGTATTATAAGTTGTGAGTGAGTGAGTGAGTGAGTGAGTGAGTGAGTGAGTGATGCACTGGTGTCAAGAATGTGCAAAAGATAGCATTTCCTCAAAACATCCTGGATGAAACCTGAAACTGAAAGTTTCCTCACTACAGTATAAAACTGATGCTCCGGCTCTGGCCACTCATTCAGACTAAAGGAGAGCTGAAGCAGTCACACGAGAGACAGAGGTAAGACTGGACCAGTTTATATTGTCTCACTTGTCTCAGTTTTATAGCTTTACAGCAACATCATCATATTTAAGCAAAAATATTTATACTTTAATTATATTAAAGGTTGGAAGTGTTTAGGCTGACGCAGGTCAGATGGAGTGAAGCTGGGCCTGGGACTCGATACTGGTGTCAGTTTTAGACTGATAAAAATTTTTTTTTTTTAAGATTCTAAAGATTCTAGGCGCTGAAATAACTGTGGGAAATGAAGGAGTAGGATTTTCAATTTTGTTGTGAGCTTAACCGTAATGTTACAGTATGTGAAATATGATTAATTTTCTTTCAGTCATTAGCAAACAGAATTTCAGTTTCCTTTACTTGCTTCGCTTTTAGTGTGTTTAGTCGAGGATGCCGGGAATAACCACACTGAAAGCAAACGCGGGCCACACGAGTGAGATCATTATCACCTCTGCGGCACTGACTGTAGAGAGGAGTTTCTACCTGCACACTCAGTGATCTGTTACTGCACATCTGGATCTGGTTCAGCAGTTACTCTATCTGTTACTGCACATCTGGATCTGGTTCAGCAGTTACTGTATCTGTCAATCTCTCGCTTTATACAATAAGAACGCAGAGAGAATCGCGCTCATGTAATACTATAGACTGGATTATGGTATAATTGTTATTAAATGTGTAACACACATAATAAAATACAAAACTACTGAAAATGTATGATATTTTTATGCAAACAATAATTAAAAAATATATCAAATTAGATTTAAAAGTGAATAGTTAGTAGCAATAATAGACTAGAGTACAGTACAATTAGTTTAACATGTGTAACCCACATAATGAAAAAGGTATTGAAAATGAATGATATTTAAAAAAGAATATTATATTATTAATATTAATAAAAAAATATCTTGTCAAACATATTGGTTTGTATGGTTTGGCTACAGTATGGATTATTTGTTTAACAAATGATTACACAGACAAAATAAATGTTTTAAATAAATGATCACAGATAATTTTTTAAGTAAGAGTCATGGTGTGTTTTTATTATTTAATAAATTTATTTAATTGCAAAGTTATGTATGAAGACAAATGCACTTTGATACAGTCTATTATGCGTTGCAAAAAAATACATAATTAAATCAACAAAATTCAATTATTTGCTTCAGAAGTTTCACATCTAAAACCAATTGTCCTATAATCCAGTCTATTATTGCTACTAACTACAACCATTGACCTTTTAAAATTCAGTTTGATATTTGATATATATATATATATATATATATATATATATATATATATATATATATATATTTTTTTTTTTTTTTTTTAATTTTTAAATTAATCTTTAAACAAAAAATATAATTCAATAGTTTTTTAGTTATGTAGGTTACACATTTAAAACCAATTGTCCTATAATCCACTGTAATATTGCTACTAAATACAACCATTCACTTTTTAAAATGAATAATTTTTTATTTAAAAAAAATATATATATATGTAATTCATTTTCAATAGCTTTTTGTTTGTGAGGTACACGTATACATCCCATTGCACTATCTAGTATCTAATATCTGGTCTATTACTGCTACTACCTACAACCATTATGTTTTTAAAATTCAGTTTATTTATTATTTTTTTGCAAAATATATATAATTACTTTTTAATAGCTTTTTGATTTTGGGAGTTACACATTTAAAACCAATTATACTATAATGCAGTCTAATATTGCTACAAATTGTTACATTTTTACACTAAAAAAATCAATAAATTTCAATATAATTTTTTATGTGAGGTACACATGTAAAACCAATACATACACACACACACACACACACACACACACACACACACACAAACGGAATCACAGCTGTCTGGCTCAGTACAATCTTTTTCTTTTTGTGTGACTTTGACAAGGAACCTCTTTAATGATCTTGCTTTTGCCACCTTCTGAGCATTTTGTGGAAATGTGGCATTGCATTTTTGTGGACACAAAATAAAAAAAATGCTTAATGCGCGCACACATGGTCACAATGTTTTAGTAGACAGTACATGCGAACACAGAGGTTGACTATATGAGTGAGACATGCACACTGAGACAGAGCATGGGAGTCAATTACCCACAATCCCACAGCACGAAAGAGAGAAGAACCATTGGCTCAGTTGTGGTCACGTGGTGCTCGGCAGTCCTGCTCATAGTGCAAAACCTTGCTCTTTTATTGAGTTTAAAAAATTTAGAATTTTTGCTTATCTTGCAAAAAACTTGCAAGTTACTTGAAATCCAAGGTTTATACTGTAGAGAGATAAATAGAAAGATAGAACTCTTTGTAATTTTAAGCAGAACTGAAATATCAAGTTGACTCGATAAAATTGATCATAATCAATACATAAATTATTTCTGAATTTTACAGAAAAAGGCAATATTTTATATATCAGAAGCAAAAAACATTGTATTGTCCTGCATACAGAGATTGCTGAGACTAATAAAATCGTGTTAAGAACTGAAAAATGCATTATTAAATAAATGTGGTTGGAGAAACCTTTTTTCAGAGTGATGGGTACATCACGGTAGGCGGATCAAGTGAAGCACCCACCACGTCTAGAGCCTTACAAGCCTGTGGGGCCAGTGTTATGATCTTGGGCTGCTACTTTTGGTCAGGTCCAGGTTCAGCAATGTTATGTTTTATTTCTTTCTACACTGTAAAACAATACCGAAGGCGTTTATCCAAAACACACAATAATCTCCTCTGAACAGTTGATATTGAGATGTGTATCTGCTACTTCTGCTCTGTAAAGCTTCATAACGGCTCTAATCTGAGGTGCTGCTTGAGGTTAATTGGTGATTTCTGAGGCTGGTGACTCTTTTTAAAAATTATATATTTTTTAAAGATTAATAAAAAATGTATCAAACTGAATTTTAAAATGGGAAGGGTTCAATAAAATTTTATTTATATCTGCAGAGTATTACCATGAGGTTCTGGCCCTCGTGAGACCCGCGTCCTTACGTTACTGTTATAAAACTGATGTTTATGTGTCTTTTACCACTAGATTATAAACGATCTACACCGTTTGCTAACAATTACATTCTCATGTTAGGAATGCCCATTAAACAAGTTAGTTCCTGTTCTTACTTACATTCTAGACACACGACCCAGTGTTGTTGTTTTTTGTTTTTTTTGTTTTGTTTTTTTCAAATTACAGTTTGTTATGATAAGGTAAAACTAGAGATAAGGATAAATTCTTCTTTGTAATGTAAAGTGTAATTTTTTATTTATGATTCTTACCTCCACTCCCTACACCACAGGGCATCCCGGATGTGATCGATAACTATGACAGACCTAGAAAAGAAAAATCCTAAAGGAATGCATGTCGACACCTACGCTCATGCTTTTGAAGATGAATCCGACATTCTTACACCTGAAGCCAAAGTCGAGGCTGGTGTAGGACGAGTTGTAAAGAAGTTTCGAACCGTCTCAGTTGAAGCTGGAGGTCCAAATATTTCTGTCGGGGCTGAGGGTAACCTTCTGAAAGGAGGAGTCGTGGCTCGAGGTGAGGTTGGAAGTGTGTCAGCTTTTGCTGGTCCAGTTAGAGTAAAGCTGAGCCTGGGGGCTGATAGTGGTATCAGTTTTAATCTTGACAAAATAGAAGTAAAGGTTCTAAGCACTGGAGTAAACATGGAAAGTCAAGAGAATTGGAATTTAAATTGTTGGGAGCAAGGTTAAACGTAATGTTATGTGAGTATAAACTGGATTAATTTTTTTCAAATAATTAGCAAAACTGAATTTCTGTATAGATTTTTATACAACAAAGTTAAAATACAGACCTAAACTACAGTTATTTTTCTGAAGTATTGTATTTTTCCACAATATTCAATTTAATCATATTCACACTGAACTGCAAACTTTCAGTGTTTGAATCTTTATATTATGATCACATTACAGCACAGAAGCACATTCATTAATTACATCAATTAATAGCATATAGTAAAGTATTATCATTTTAGTGAGATCATCTATAAACAGTGTATCCTTTGCGGTGAAGTGAAGGTGAAACTACAGATATGGATAAATTCTTCATTGTGATGTAAATGTATTTTATTTATCTATACTTTTTATTTTTATTTTTAACTCCACTCCCTACAGGACAGGGCCTCCTGGATGTGATCGATAACTATGACAGACCAGGAGACGCATATTCCCATGGACTGTACGCTGGAACAAATACCTACGCTCATGCTTTTGAAGACGAACCCGGAAAGCGCGTTCCTAAAGCTGGAGCCGTAGCCGAGGCTGGCGTAGGACGGGCTGGAGCGGAGTGGAGCATCTTCTCGGCTGAAGCTAAAGGTCCGAATGTTTCTGCTGGAGCTGAAGCTAACATTCTGTCAGCAGGAGCCATGGCTCGAGCTGAGATTGGAAGTGTGTCAGCTGAAGCAGGTCCGGTTGGAGTCAAGCTGGGCCTGGGAGTTGATACTGGTGCCAGTTTTAGTCTTGAAAAAACAGAACTAAAGCTTCTAGGCACTGGAGTAACTGTGGGAAGTAAAGGAGTAGGAATTTCACTTTTGGGGAGTGAGGTTAATTGTAGTGTTATGTGAAAGTAAACTGGATTCATTTTCTTTCAGTCATTAGCCAAACTGAATTTCTGATTTGTTTACTTGCTTCTGGTCCCGTTCTGGTTTCCTTATCTTGCTGTCGCCTTGTCTAATTAAAACTTGTTGATTGTCTGATTCTTGCCAGATTTCTGACCATGAATCTGATCTAAACGTTTATTGCGTTTAATGCAAATTCTCATCTGTATCCTTAAAGATTTCAAGCATTATAATCAGTATATAGAATTATATATCTATAGGCATCACCAGGTTTGAAATGATACGCTATATTTCAATAATAACTGTAAATGCCTGTCTTTGTTCAGACAACAGTTAGATTTTATATAGTTTTCAGTATGTGATTTACCTGAAAAACCTGAGGTTTTGTTGAAGACACAAATAAAGTATATTTCACTGCATGAAAGAGGAGTCTGTGTCATGTTAAAATATTTTAACAACGGAACCGCCAAGGTCCGGGTTCGATTCCCACCTCTGGGTGTGTGTGCATGCACTTTGCATGTTCTCCCCGTTCTTGGTGGGTTTCCTCTGGGTGCTCCGGTTTCCTCCCACAGTCCAAAGACATGCAGATTAGGCTAATTGGTGTTCCCAAATTGCTCGTGGTGTGTAAATGAGCATGTGAGTGTGTGTATGTGTACGTGTATGTGTATGTGCCCTATGATGGGTTGGCACCTGACCTGGGTGTACCCCACCTCATGCCCTAAGTCTCCTGGGGTAGGCTCCAGCCCCCCGTGACTCTGTGCACAAAATAAAGTGGATTGACGATGAGTGAGAATGAGTTATTTTACCCTCTGGTCTCCACACGTTTTATGCATAGTGTTTTATAATTGGTGAACTACGGTTCTCTGTGTAACAGGAAATATTATTTATGTTTTATTCAATTTTATTATGGAGTTTATTCTAACTCTATTTATGATGAAATGTTGTGATAAAAACAGCATCGGGATGAATCCTCTCTACCGCGCTAATGGTGTCGTGAGGTTTGCTTAATGCTATCGTGGAATTACCTCATGGGGGATGTAAACAGAGGCTAAAAACACAGCGGTAAATTAGATAATAGGGATGGCATTTTAGCAGCAGAAACTCCACATCTGGAACAGTGCTTATAAACAGTCTGGACACACACACACCCTTTAGCCTTACTGGAAGCTGCGGTTCGGTGTCCCCGGTGTACGGAGGAAGCTGGACAGCGCTTTGTGAGACTTGTAATCCTGGCTCCTAGCTTGTCCAGTTTGTTTTCCAGAGATGTTGCAAACAAAGTGTTGTAGCACAAAGAGCATGAGGCAAATATATGCAATTTAAGACCTTCATTAAAACAACAGCACTAGATGTTTAGAGGCAAAATGCTTTTATTTTACATCTTTCCCCTAAATTATTATAAACACCTTCAATAAAGCAATAGCTTTAGCAATTTAGCAGAGAAACACTGTTATTTTACAGATTTTTCTTAAATTTATAAGATCAAACACCTTCAGATAAGGCGATATGAAGCTATGAACAAAATACAAAATACAAAAAAGTGCAGTTGTTAAAGCATTACAGTATACAATCCTAAAATGAAAAAGAAAATGTAACATTTATACTATTGTACTTTTATAACAGTAGAATATTCTCTTTTACAAACTTTGCTGTGAAATATTCTTGACTACAAACACATGAAGAAATTTACAATTTTAAACAAGATTCACAACGTTTCATTTAAAGTTTTTTTTTTTACAAACAAAGTATAATATATTACTATTTATTTATTTATTTATTTATTTTTACTTGTTTTTATTCTGTATGCCTATGTGGACAAATAACTTTACCTTTTAATTCCCGAATTCTAGTGCAAAATCTAAATCTAAATCTAAAATTTAAAACATACTACTAGACAGGGCTCAAATTGAGGGGGGGGGTGGGGGGTTTGGGGGGGGATTGGTGTGTGGCAAAACCACCACCCCTCCTTACCCTCCCCTTTAGATTAATAATGCTGTGTATTATGTAAAATATGTAATGAAAAATGAAATATTAAACTCTTTATTTGTGATCATCTACGAACTATAAATAACAGCAATTAGCCAATCAGAATCCAGTATTGTGACAATTTAATTCACTTCTCAATTTAAAGAAGAGGTTTTGTTTTTTTATTAGACTTGTTTGGGTGCAAAAGGTTTCAAAGTACAATACACCACTGAGTCTCTCGCGAAATTCTTAATGTGCATGCTCTTAAAGAGCTCGATAACACTCCCTGTTCATTTGACTCCTTTAACCTTATACTGTAGGTGTAAGTGAATCCCTGCAGCGGCTCAGTCGTGACATGGTGAATTAATGTTAACGGTACCTGAGACTCGCCTGAGATTTGCGACAGGCGAACGCGACAGTGTTAATAAACGGGTTGTTCAGTGTGTGAAGGGTTAATCACAGTGGGATTAACGCATAATTGGTCTGCATCTCTTTTTAACACTCAGTAAATAGAAACTAGTGGGGAGTTCTTGCACCATTCTGTGTTGGTACAAACGCACACCACCACCACCACCACCACAAGCCTCACCACACGGAGCTGTTTTTCTCTTGGCATGAAACAAGGCTAACCCATCTGCTGTAGCTGAATGGTGGTTTACCATTGCTAAACCATGACTTGGTAAAAAAAAAAGGAGCCAAAAGTAAACACAGTCAGAGTAATTCCTAGACTCCTAGACTGATGTTGTCACTTTATTTCCAGAGATCAGGCATTGGAGAGCAGAATGGATGATCTGCTAGCATTACCTTTTAGCCTAGCATGAACACCTGCTTATTTACTTATCAGTTTTAACTCTGATGCTTTTAAAACATATTCCCCTCACTGCAGCACAGTGCATCATGGACATAACCGATAACTACAACTGACGAGGAAACACATATGCCACATTTACACTAATAGTTTTGAAACAAAAACAAAAAAACTAAAACGTGTGGAGCATCTCCTCAGCTGACGCTAAAGGTCTTAATTCTTCTGCCTTAAGCCAAGGCAAACATTCTGGAAGCAGGAATCATGGCCTGAGCTGAACTTTATCAATCTTATGTTACGCTGATCCAGTTGGAGTCAAACTGGGTCTGGGTTTTGATTTTGGTATCAAAAATTGATTTTGTTGACATAGAACTTAGTTTAGTAGTAGTAGTAGTAGTGAAGTAACCCTATTATTTTAAACCTATTTTCTCCAGCTGTCTGTCTCATGTGTCATCACACACCTTTATCACTTTCTGTGTAAGCTCTTGTGTTTCAATGTTCTAGAGTTACCAATCCTAAAACTGTCATGGGTCTAGCTGGGGGTGCTGGCTAGACCCGGCTGATGGGGTTGCCGTGGGCATGGAGGTAGGCATGAAGGCAGAGGGGTGTTGCAAACAGAAAGTCGTTATTTAACAAAACTCAAAACAGACAAACAAACAAACAAAGGAACCAAAACAACAAACTCAAACTAAAACTAGGGCTCAGGAAAAACAGGGACGGCGCGCCAACACAGGGACAAGAGCTGACATGGGAGCCAGGAACTGACAGGGAATGGCGCGCCAACACAGGGAGCCAGGAGCTGACACAGGGAGCCAGGAGCTGACACAGGGAGCCAGGAGCTGACACAGGGAGCCAGGAGCTGACACAGGGAGCCAGGAGCTGACACAGGGAGCCAGGAGCTGACACAGGGAGCCAGGAGCTGACACAGGGAGCCAGGAGCTGACACAGGGAGCCAGGAGCTGACACAGGGAGCCAGGAGCTGACACAGGGAGCCAGGAGCTGACACAGGGAGCCAGGAGCTGACACAGGGAGCCAGGAGCTGACACAGGGAGCCAGGAGCTGACACAGGGAGCCAGGAGCTGACACAGGGAGCCAGGAGCTGACACAGGGAGCCAGGAGCTGACACAGGGAGCCAGGAGCTGACACAGGGAGCCGACAAAGAGAACTGGGGATGAGGAAACATGGAGCTGAAGCTAACTAAGACACATCAGGGAACTAGAGACTGGAGAGACAGGAGACAGGGCTAGACAGGACTGGAGACTGGAGAGACAGGACTGGGAGCACAGAGACTAGAGACAGGAGAGACTAGAGACAGGACAAGAGATGGAACAGGCTGGGTTAGTGGTTAGTTGGGTTAGTAGCTACATGGAATGCTGAGGACACTGGATGCTGACCTAACCAGGTTAGTATCTAAGGGGGTTAGTGGCTAACCGGGTTAGTACTGACCTAATGGTGGGGAACTGAACACAAAGGCAAAGCACACATGAGGCTACTCCAAACTAGCGGCTAACCTACTAGCGACCAGAACCACTAGCAGTCAATTCCCCTAGAGGCTAGCCTACAGGAGGCTAACCCTACTAAGGGCTAACCCTACTAGCAATTAAGGCCTACTAGCGGCTAACCCTGCTAGCGGCTAGGCCTGCATGTGGCTACACAAAACTAAACAAAGAATTAGACCAGAAGACAGAATAGTACTTACACAGGACACAGGAGGAGACAGCCTAGCTAAACATGAAACAGGGCAGCTCCATGAATCCATCAACACAAGGAACATAAGGAGAACAAACAGTAGAGCCCTAGACAAACAAAGGTTACAAAACAAACCAAAGCATAAACTTAAAGAAACAAGAACCAAACAAAAGGAATGCCCACATGACGGTAGTTACAAATACAAACCAAACAAACCAACAGACAAACAGGCAAATAGACAATCAAACTGACAAACAATGCTCGACCCAGTTTCCCAGAACAGACGGCTATTTATAGAAGCTTTAATGAGGCACCTCAGTCCAGGTGAGCACTCATCATCTGACTGAGGTGCCTTCTGGGAAACTGAGTCAACCAACAAGAACTACTCAAGACCGACAGACATAAACAGTGACCTCTAGTGGAGGTTCCTAACAAAAACAGGATCATACAGGATGTTGCAATAATAACAACATTATATAATAATGTTAATTTTTAGGTAATTATAGTTTTAGGTACTTATAACACACACACACACACACACACACACACACACACACTATTACCCTTTTATTCATTTATATTCAATACTTGTCAGTGATGACAATGTAAAAGTCATTATAAAAATAAAGGATAAAAAAAGAACTATAAATAAAGGGTGTGAGACGTGTATTCAGTGTTTGTGTGATGTTGCTACTGCAACTGCGCTCCGTATGGTAGAAGAAGAACGAAGGAAAATATATTTACTTTTATTCATAAAAAGAAACTTCGTTTCAGTAGTGGGGATGATGCAGTTCCTTTTCTTAAACACAACGTCATCAGCCCTGGAGAACACCATCTCATACGCCAGCTGGTGTAGGTGAGGATACGGATGTCTGCTCCAGTAGGTCAGTGGATCTCCAGTTCTTACATACTGTAACAGTCCACTTCTGGCATAACAAGCACTTTTCCTTTTCTTCACTTAAACACTGTTGATACTTCATGTGCTCACAAACCAAACAACTAACAACAGCCCAGCAAGTGTCGCCGGTTTCACACGCTTCTATCAAGGCACTCACTGTAAAAAAAAAACTAAGGAGCAGTGACGTGAACCCACCCAAACTGAGGCCTCATTCGTGGTCAGTCACGTCAAACTCTCCCAAACCAAAGTCAAAGTCAAATTTACTTATTAAGCACATTTTAGCACAACCCATGCGACTAACGTGCTGTACAATCCTAAAGTAGCTACACACAATGAACAGACTATAGAAATTATTTTTCATTTATAAGAAAACAATTAAAAGAAGTCTGCCCTCATTACAGTAAAAAAAAAAGAGCAATAATTAATTAATTAATTAATACAAATAAAATGTACATATTAAAATCAAAATAAAGGTAAAAAGAGTATAGTCCTGTCACGCTGTACCAAATCTCTTTCCTGAAGATTCTTTTGCGGTGTGTAACAGAGATGTGCAGCATTGTTTAAATAAACCTCTACTCTTGTTGTGATCCTATTTAAAGTCTTCGGAGTTGTTCATTTCATTTTCCACCATGAAAATAACTCAATTTTATGCTCCCAACTTTGTGGGATCAGTTTGGGGATGTCCACTTCCTGTTCCAACATGACCAGTGCTGCAAAGGGTGGCCTAACAGCATATTAAAGAATTCAATGTTACTCAAGTTCATATGCATGTGAAGGCAGACGAGCAAATACTTTAGGCAACACAGCGTGTATTTATGAAATCTGTTCTGAAACATATTTTAAAAATATATTGATTCAGTTTAAGCTGTGTTATTTATGAATTGGGTTTAAGAGGGAGAGAATGGGAGAGGTAAGACATTTATATAAAAAAAAATGCAGACACCTTAAAAAGTTGAGTGGACTCCAATCCACTGCTCTATCTCACTGCCTGTTTAAATGAAAATAAAAATAAATAAACAAAAACAAAAGAGTATATTGTTTTTTTTTTTAGTCAGATGAAAAAAACCCCTCATGTTTGTCTCATAAAACCTTTAATAGGTTGAGAAAATATTAATATAAATATGCACAGGTGAAGCAATATATTGTCCTCCTAGAGGACAACCAAATAAAAGAAAATAATAATAAAGCACAACAAAAGTGAACAGAAATGGTTAGGTTTTTTTTATTTTTTTTTTATTTAATCAAATCTAAAGTTCCTTCACATTAGCAGAATTTGTGCGCAGCTTGTGTTGCCTGTGAAATGTGAAATGAACATACTGTAAATGTGGTCAAACGTTTAACACATCTTTAGCGTACGCCTGCTCTGGTCACTGTCTTGCTGGTATCGATCTGATTTCAGATTTATCTCCAAGATTATACTCTATACAGTATAAGATTTCTCACTGTTCCTAGAAAGTCAAGTCAAGTCAAGTCAAGTCAAGTCGGCTTTTATTGTCATTTCAACCATATACAGTTCAGTACACAGTGAAACGAAACAACGATCCTCCAGGACCGAGGTGCTACATACATGCAACGACATCAATTAACAACACAACGCAGATTTTTACATTTTTACATTTTTACATTTTTAAGTTAACCTAAAAAAAAGTGTGTATTTTGTATATTTGCCTCAGCCTCACGTATTTCATTTACTATAAGGAGAAAATTGTATAGTGAGCTAAAATATTGCGATGCATAGAGGCAGAGATATACTGCACTTAGACTAAGACCAAATAAAAGGAACTGCAAACACACAAAAAAAAAAACATGACTTAAAGGGATGAAGACAGGAAATGTTTAGGTTAACATCAGAGAAGGTGTGAGAGAAACAGGAAGGAAGCGTCTTTCTTTGACATTCTCACGAACATTCACGCAGCGCCATCTGATTTTTTTAAAAACATATGTTGCCTTAACATCATTCAGTTCAGCTTAAGTAATCAATTTCAGACGGGGGAAATTATGAGCTGGAAACTCTGATATCATTTTATAGCCGCTCCCTACCTCCCTGTAGGCATTAATTAATTGATTCAGTGTTCCTGCTTAGAGGTTAGAGGATCTCGTGTTTATTTAGATTTAGCTCAGAGTTTAAAAAATCAGAGAATTTATTGTTCTTTGGGATTTTGATTCCTTTAAGTTAGTCAGATATGAAGTAACTGTGCGTTAACATTAGCTAAGGAGTTTGCCTTCAACATCAAAAAGCAACAATATTTGATTTTGCTGCAGTGATCAAATGCTGCCCTAGTTGGTCATCTTGCTGGTTTTGGTTTAGTTTCTGATTTTCTTGTTTTTGCTCTTGCTCTAGTCCAGGTTACACTGCTTGTACAATGACTAACCATTACTTTCTCTGATTTCTGTTTCATTTTCTGGATTTCTCTAAAAGCTTTTTATATACTTTTTTTTTTTTTTTAACTGTACATCTGTATCTGTGTATCTGCCACTTGGCAACCTACTATATTACTACAGTGTGTATGTGTATACTGTATATATGTGCATGTTTGTTTTGTAGTTTTTGTTGGTCGACTCAGTTTCCCAGAAGGCACCTCAGTCAGGTGATGACGGATCTGAACCGAGGTTATCTCATTAGTAGTGTTATAAATAGCTGGTTGTTCTGGGAAACTGGGTCGAGCATTAATACTGTCAGTGGGCATGTGTTTTGGTTTGCTTTGGTTTACTTTATTTTGGTTTGTTTATACGGGCTCTGAGTTGTTGTGTTATCTGTGTGAACTGTTTGTGTAAGTGTACTGTTTTGTTTTATTCTGGGTTATATTTAAGCACTGTGCGGTGTGTTTCTTGTGTTTCTCTTTGTGTTGTATCTTGAGTGTTTCTCCCCTGTTCCTAGGTTTCCCCTCCTGGGTTTAGTGTCTCCCTGTAGCCTCTAGTGTGTCCTCCTCTTGCCAACTCCGTCCCTGTCTCTGGTGTCTCGTCAGCTCTAGGCCGTCGTGTCAGCTAAGAGGCTGTATATGCTTAAGGAGTCTGTGGAAGCTTCAAGAGACTGTGTGTGTGTGTGTGTGTGAGTGTGTGATAGAAAAAAAAATACATCCGCCCGAACCTCTAGTAATACCAGTTCGTGACAATATACTGATATATATATATATACATACACACACGTGGACAAAATTGTTGGTCCCCTTCGGTCAATGAAAGAAAACCTCACAATGGTCACATGAATAACTTTAATCTGACAAAAGTAATAATAAATAAGAATTCTATGAATGTTAACCAATGAAAGTCAGACATTGCTTTTCAACCATGCTTCAATGGACTTATAAAAAAAAATGAACTCATGGAACAGGCCTGGACAAAAATGATGGTACCCCTAACTTAATAGTTTGTTGCACAACCTTTTGAGGCAATCACTGCAATCAAACGATTCCTGTAACTGTCAATGAGACTTCTGCACCTCTCTGCAGGTATTTTGGCCCACTCCTCATGAGCAAGCTGCTCCAGTTGTTTCCGGTTTGAAGGGCGCCTTTTCCAGACGGCATGTTTCAGCTCCTTCCAAAGATGCTCAATAGGATTGAGGTCAGGGCTCATAGAAGGCCACTTTAGAATAGTCCAATGTTTTCCTCTTAGCCATTCTTGGGTGTTTTTAGCTGTGTGTTTTGGGTCATTGTCCTGTTGCAAGACCCATGACCTGCGACTGAGACCCAGCTTTCTGACACTGGCCAGCACATTTCTCTCTAGAATCCCTTGATAGTCTTGAGATTTCATTGTACCCTGCACAGATTCAAGACACCCTGTGCCAGATGCAGCAAAGCAGCCCCAGAACATAACAGAGCCTCCTCCATGTTTCACAGTAGGGACAGTGTTCTTTTCTTCATATGCTTCATTTTTCCATCTGTGAACATAGAGCTGATGTGCCTTGGCAAAAAGTTCCATTTTTGTCTCATCTGTCCATAGGACATTCTCCCAGAAGCTTTGTGGCTTGTCAACATGTAGTTTGGCATATTCCAGTCTGGCTTTTTTATGATTTGTTTTCAACAATGGTGTCCTCCTTGGTCGTCTCCCATGTAGTCCACTTTGGCTCAAACAACGACGGATGGTGCGATCTGACACTGATGTTCCTTGAGCATGAAGTTCACCTTGGATCTCTTTAGAAGTCTTTCTGGGCTCTTTTGTTACCATTCGGATTATCCGTCTCTTTGATTTGTCATCAATTTTCCTCCTGCGGCCACGTCCAGGGAGGTCGGCTACAGTCCCATGGATCTTAAATTTCTGAATAATATGTGCAACTGTAGTCACAGGAACATCTAGCTGCTTGGAAATGGTCTTATAGCCTTTACCTTTAACATGCTTGTCTATAATTTCTTTCGAATCTCCTGAGACAACTCTTTCCTTCGCTTCCTCTGGTCCATGTTGAGTGTGGTACATACCATGTCACCAAACCACACAGTGACTACCTGGAGCCCTATATATAGGCCCACTGACTGATTACAAGATTGTAGACACCTGTGATGGTAATTAGTGGACACACTAATTGTGGAAACACAATGAGTTTATTTTTTTTTATAATTCTGTTGAAGCATGGTTGAAAAGCAATGTCTGACTTTCATTGGTTAACATTCATAGATTTTTTTTTTAATTATTACTTTTGTCAGATTAAAGTTATTTATGTGACCATTGTGAGTTTTTCTTTCATTGACCGAAGGGTACCAACAATTTTGTCTACGTGTAATATATATATATACACATACACACACTGTATTAAAATACTACATACTATTTATTTATTTATTTTTTTAAGTCTGCACTGGTCCTGAAAGATGTGTATGTTGCATTGTTGTCCGAGCCTAAGTATCATTTCTTATAAAGAGAAAATAAAGAGGAAAAAAAAAGTAGTATTGATGTCTATGTTTTATACATCTGTAGTAGATGACGAATGTTACCTATATATTTATAAATTATATTAAACCGACAAATCTGAACCTTCACACACTAACATAGGTCTGAATCGCAGGAAGCTCAGAATCAGCGCTTTTCTTGATGCAGAATGTCAACCTGAGATTCTGTGTGTAAAACGAAATGTAAGGTTTGTTAGCTGTAAAACCCACAAGCACAGAAACTTCCCGTCACATATTTCCCCTCTCAACTCTCAACTCGGTGTGTGTGTGCCAGTATTGCAGTTCTACCCACAATGTTCTAGGGTGAAGTCTCTTTGCTTTTTGTGTGTTAATACTGTAAGTGAGAAGCAGTATTAAGGAGAGCAGTCTTTATTCATTCTTTATTCATTCTGCAGTCTTTCTTCTAGGTAAGAAGCAAACCGATGCCACTCTGTTCCACAGATTCCAAGGCTTGTAAGAATAGATGATGGAATCTTGTGGTTCACTGTGTCAAATGCAGCGGAAAGGTCCAGAAGGATCAGGACAGATGATTGTTTGGTTGATCTAGCAGCATGGGATGACTTCAGGGATGACCCAGGTCCAAACAAGACACTGTTTGAAGAAGCTAAGTTCCCTAACAAAACCAAGACAAAACACACATATCTCACCTATATCCCTAAACGAAACCAGAGGCCAGAAAAGCCCACACCCAAAATAAATGGCAGCCAGTGATTATATATTATGCAGTAATTTACAATTCAGAGCAATTAAGCAGCCAGAGCATAGTTGGAGTGTAACACAAGCACAGACTCAGAAACAGCCGCACTAATGCAACCACGTCAGCATCAAAGCTACCATGGCCGGCTTCTGTTGCAGCTTATATGCGGTCACTCATTGATGACGTTAACTTTGGAGTGGAAGCGGTAACCCAGGATTGTCAGCTTTAACTGAACAGGGAGGTCCAGACTGGATGCCCCTCATGTTTATCTGCCTGAGTGGTGAGAGGTACATTAATGAGAGAAACATAGAGGCAGAATGTGACATTTCCTCGGACTAGATCAAAAGCATGATACGTTTGAACATCGTCTTGGATTTATTGTCCAAAAAGAATTAAATAATAAAGTTTATGATTTACACTGTAAATGAGTGTTGTTCAAGGAATGAGCACAATAAATCCATGTTAATGACCTTTGTAAATTATAATAAAATTTTCCGGATCTGACCAGAGCATTAGATGACAAAGGAATCAGGAGACTCCATGTCCTGTGGTCTGATGAGACCAAGATAAACCTATTTGGTTCAGATGGTGTCAAGCGTGTGTGGCGGCAACCAGGTGAAGAGTACAAAGACAAGACAAGAGTACAAAGACAAGTGCCCACTGTCAAACATGGTGGTGGGAGTGTCATGATCTGGGGCTGCATGAGTGCTGCTGGCATTGGGGAGCTACAGTTCATTGAGGGAAACATGAATTCTAACATGTACTGTGACATACTGAAGCAGAGCATGATCCCCCCTCCCTCCGGAAACTGGGCCGCAGAGCAGCGTTCCAGCATGATGATGACCCCAAACACACCTCCAAGATGACCACTGGCCTGCTAAAGAGGCTGAGGGTAAAGGTGATGAACTGGCCAAGCATGTCTCCAGACCTAAAGCCCATAGAACACCTCTGGGGCATCCTGAAAAGGAACGGGGAGGAGCACAAGGTGTCAAATGTCCACCACCTCCATGATATTGTGATGGAGGAGCGGAAGAGGATTCCAGTAACAACTAGTGAAGCTCTGGTGAACTCCATGGACAAGAGAATTCAAGCCGTGCTGGAAAATGATGGTGGCCACACAAGATATTGACATTTTGTTGCCAGGGGTTCAGCTATTATTGGTTGTATTTGTAGTTTTTTTGAGGGGACAATAAATTTACACTGCTATACACACTTTACACTGACGACTTTTCATTGTGTCAAAGAGACATTTATGCAGTGTTGTCCTATGAAAAGATAGAACTCAATATTTGCAGAGATGTGAGGGGTGTACTCACTTTTGTGACATACTGTATATTAAGCATTATAAATGCAGAACATGACACAGAAACAAGATGAGAGACAAGCAATGGTTACTTAATGTGCAGTGAGCGTAAACTGGAGTAAATCTAGAGGAAAAACAAGACAATAAAAAAACTCGACCAAAACCAACAACATAGTGACTAACTAGACAGCATGTGCGCACTGAGGCAAAATCAAATATTAATGCTTTAAGTGAAGACAAACTCCTCAGCTAATGTTAAGGCACCGTTACTTCATATCTGACTAACTTAAATAAATCACAATTCCAGGGTGTAATAAAATCGGACTTTTCAAACCATGTGCTAAATCTAAACAAACATGAGCTTCTCCAACTTCTAAGCAGGAACACTGATTAAATTAATTAATGGGCAGGACTATAAATTAAGAAAGTTTTTAGTTTATGATCAAACACCCCCCCCCCCCCCACTCATCTGAAATTGAAAAAAAGTTGACACCATTGAAAAAAGAATGATCAGATACAGTAGCACTGTATGTATGTATGTATGTCTGTATGTATGTATGTATGTGCGTGAGAATGTCAAAGCAACCTAACCAGATGGCCTCACATGCTTCCTGTTTCTCTGTCTCTCACTACAACCTAACAAAGCAAAGCACACACACATACACACACTTACACTCATTCACACACTATGGGCAGTTTGGGAACGCCAGTTAGCCGAACCTACATGTCTTTGGACTGTGGGAGGAAACCGGAGTACCCGGAGGAAACCCACCAAGCACGGGGAGAACATGCAAACTCCATGCACACAGAGACGGGAATCGAACCCGGACCCTGGAGGTGCGAGGCCACAATGCTAACCACTGAACCGCCGTGCCGCCATCATAATAATAATAACATATATTAAAACCTTTAAATAATCACACAGATGCAGATAAGAACATGTAAAAATCAGAGTTTTATTAAACTTGACAAATAATACAAAAACAGAACAAACGTTCAGAATCATGGTTAGGAAACAGGAGAAGATCAATAAAAAAAAAAACTCAAAGAGAAAAGAGAAAACTAAAGAAATGTCATGACATTATGTTATAAAATAAGGTGTTTAGAAGAAGTACCTTATTATCTTTACTAATTTATTCTTATTACATCTTAAAAAGAAAATGAATCGAGTTTACTTTCACATAACACTACATTTAACCTCACTCCCCAAAACTGAAACTCCTACTCCTTCACTTCCCACAGTTACTCCGGTGCCTAGAACCTTTACTTCTGTTTTTTCAGGACTAAAAGTGATACCAGTATCAACTCCCACTCCCAGCTTCACTCCAACCGGACCAGCGGAAGCTGAAACACTTGCAACTTCAGCTCGTCCCATGAGTCCATTTTCAACCCCGACAGAAGCATTTGGACCTTTAGCATCAGCTGAGAAGATACTAAACTCCGCTGCAGCTCGTCCTACACCAGCCTCGGCTACGGCTCCAGCTGGACGACCTTTAGTATGAGGGTAGGTGTTCGCGTTGGCATACAGTCCTTCAGAATATGCTTTTCCTGGTCAAAATGATTTTAAAAAACTAGTTTACACCAGAGTGCTGCTGAATTCTGGAACGTGATTGGTCAGAAAGTGTTAAATTTATAACTGCAGCTCTCAGGACAAGCTGCTTTTTTTTTTCTTTGTAACTTTAAGAGAGAATATATGACTGTGTTTAGCAGCAAAAAAACCAACTTGTGTCATGGACATTCCACAATATTGAACATAACCTAGAAAATACAAATAAATTAAAATAACACACTCCAAGCTGGTAACACTACAGTACCTGGTCAGCTCCCTCTCACACTGTATTGTGGAATAACAGCAAGACACACAGTGTTTTTTTATATCCTACTCAATTTCTACAGTATTTACGATTTAGTTAATTTATACTTTTTGTGATGTAAATATATATATATTCAAATATATTATATATAATATAATAAAATTAAATATTGTGGGAAAAATTACATTTTGAGTGGAGTTCTGTATTTTACTTTTGTTGTATAAATCTGTATAATACTCTTTTAAAACAAACATACAGCAAGTTCCAGTATTGTAAGATTACCTGGTCGATCTTCTGCCATTTTCAAGTAAAAGCACCAGAAAATATCAGTGGGGAAACTGGAGAATGAGAGAGAAAAAAAGGGAGATTGAGTGTAAACTGTAATAAACCTAAGCTAAAATTATTATTATTATTATTGTTATTATTATTATTATTATTATTATTATTATTATTATTAAAAATGTAAAGTTAAAAATCTACCTTAAAGAAAAAAGGAGTAAATCTGTTCAGTCTTACCTGTGTCTCTTGTGCGACTGCTTCAGCTCTCCGTCAGTCTGAGTGTCCAGAGCAGCAGTTTTATACTCTGGTGCGCAAACTTTCAGTTTCAGGTTTCATTCTGAGTCACTCCGGGGGCTCAGGGAGGTGCTGCCATCTTTGTCGCTACAGATCTAATGACTTTTGAGACCCATTTAAAGACTTCTATTAAATTAAAAAACGACTAGCGACAAATCTAGCGAATTTCTGGTCAAAGTTTAGCTACTGTACTTCCTCCAGAGCGGAGTCACCATGAGTACCTGTGAACATGCAGTCCTACTCCCCATGCAGGAATTCCTCTCTCAGCTGCTACTCTGATCAGTCAGTGGGAGAGAGAAACATAAATGCCAAACTCTCATAAGACAAATGTAAGAAAATGTATGCAACAGTTTTTTAGTAAAAGGACAGACAGCGTGTCATCTATCAAAAATGAATGTTCAGGGACAAGGACACGGCAAGAGTAGGGCTACAAATTTTAGCAGAAACAATTAAATTCATCAGAACTGTGGAAGGTAATATTAGTATATTTGTAAGAATGAATTATTGGCCTGCCTTATAAAGACATTTAAAAGTTTACATTTTCATGGTGTTTGTTATGTCTTATCCGTACGTCGTGCACATTGTTGGCGGTAGAACCAGAACGGCGCTGGGGAACAGGATCTCTAGGGTCTCTATGCAGGAGAGTTACATACATAGTTACATCGTATTTCATCGCTTGTCTGACATTTTTATCAAGCAACCATATCAATAAAAACACCACCACCCCACCCTAAAAAAGTAAACAAAAAAAAAATATTTAGAAAAAGAAGAAAAAGAAGATAAAACTCGTGTTTTAAAAACATAATTGGCACCTATGGAGAGGAGCAGCGCGTGCAGCCGAGTGGGACGTAACTGAGCTGTGCATCCGCACGCCAGAGCTCCCACGACCACCACGAACTATATTTGACTATTTAAATATAAAATATACATTTACTATAATATCTAATGATTTTGAATGAACTGATTTGTCTTAACAGAGCTCCTGAGCCACTTTATGCATTTACAGAACCGCGTGTACTGGATTGACTGTGTAAACGCAATGTAATCACATCTTCTTAAAGCCGTACGCCCATTACATCTCCCCTTTTAAATGCTCCCTTTTTTCCAGAATGGAAGTCAATATTGCTTAAACATTCCTGGTTACTGATAAATGATCAACATCTTTCAACAAAACTTAATTCCTAATTTTCTCACTGCTTACTCGAACCCCTTTGAAGGACATTGTTACTAATATCTATTAAACTCTTCTTCACCAATTTAATCTGTCCGCTGGTTTGCTTATTCTGCCACATCTAGTCA
The DNA here is from genome assembly GCA_030347435.1 of Clarias fuscus. Lineage (NCBI taxonomy): Eukaryota > Metazoa > Chordata > Actinopteri > Siluriformes > Clariidae > Clarias > Clarias fuscus. The sequence goes on along the minus strand of CM059220.1, from coordinate 1,137,509 downwards.
TGAGCAGACCTTTTGTGGCTCTTTGGGGACTGAGACAAAGTCGTCCCAGTGTTCACTGTAGACTCAGGCTCTTTTTGAACCAGGATTTGTTTCCCTTCTGCCGGGGCAGGGACGAGCAGGAAGTGATGGCGATTGCGCCCCAGCGTTTCGCCCTCATGTGTCTCAATGACAAAAGATTGAGAAGCTGTACTCTCTCATCTGACCACAGCAGCTTTTCCCCAGGTGATTCTCATGGTCCATGTTTGTGAGCACAGCATGACCAGGGCTTACACCTGTAGTGATGGAAGGTGTGGCCCTGTAGCTCATCAGCGCCAGAAGAGGATCTTTCTGTTGTGAAATGTTCTTCGCCATCCGCATGCCTCTCGCTGCTTGTTCATTTCCTTGAGCATGGTGTGGATGTGATGTGCAGAACATCTCATTCACAGTGTGTGAGCGAGCAGTCTGGCATCACGTGGTTCGAAGGAAACACTTGATAGTCTTCAGCCCTCTCGACTGAGTGGTAGTAGTGCCCTAAATGTGGAGTGCTCTAGTGAGAGAGAGGAACTGGACACGACTAAATTAGGAAGAAAATAATAATAAATAAATAAAAAGAATATCACTTTGGACCCCTCACACCCAAGCCACCTTTTTCTTTGAATCTTTGCCACATTTTTTATACCAGCACAGTCAGACACAAGAACAGATTTCACCCCCCAGGAAATTTACCTCATGAACAGGTAAAACGTTCTTCTCACTGTGCACTAAATATATGTGCAATATTAAGATGTGCAACCGCTGCAATAGGATGCAATACCACTGATATTTATTTGACTTATTTGATAAAACCCCACATCTTACTCCATTTATTGTCAACGTTTTCCCTCATTTTGTTTGTTTTGTCGTCTACGGAAGTTTCTGTCACCAAAACAAATTACTTGTACGTGCAAACATACTTGGCAATAAAGCTCTTTCTGATTCTGATTGTATTGTCTGTGTTTTAAGCTTCTACAGCTGATGCTGAGGTTTTCATATAGTATTGTAAGAAATTCCTTTTAACTGATCCATGTGGGTACAGTTGTGGCTGGAGGAAAACTCTAACAGTTCTAATAACTGCAGACAAAATCAGTTGTGCTTATTTCAGATTATTACAGTTACATGCAGCATCCACAAGAGGGCAGAAGAGTGTTTTAATCACGTTTCCTTTGGGCGAGCTTTCCCAAACGATTTGGAACACATCCAAACCTGCGGTAAGACACTTTCTAGCCATTTTTGTTAAAATTGAGGCAGAGAGGTGGTTTTAAATACGTATATATTTAATGTATTTAATAACATGATGATAATTAATTCTGTTTAATATGTAATGGGTGTATTCGTTTAAGAAAACGTGATTACATTGTGTTTACACAGTCAGTCCAATACAAGGGGGTTCTGTTGTCGTATTCACTGTTCCTAATGTGAATCAAGTGGCTCCAGAGCTCTGTTGCGACAAGCGTGTTCATTCAGAATCAGTACATGATGTCGGAAGTGCTTGACGAGCACAAAGCCTTGAAAGTATGGCGAAGTTCAATCCTCTGGAGTGTTTTCCATTTGATCATCCAAATGAGAGGGCCGACTGAAAGCAACATTTTTGTAGTGCTACCAAACTGGATGAAGAAGATGGTGAAGTTCAAATCAGTCCATTAATCTTCGCCATGGTGATTTGAAGCCTTATGAATAAAAAGGACTTGAGATGTCAGAGATACTTATTAGTCTTAAGAGATTAAAACTGACAGCAGAATATTCTTCAGGGATCACTTTGTTGCGAGCTGATACACTATCCCGGAGCCCACTAGCATACAGGGAAAATGATTGTGGTGTAGCAGTGATCCAAAGTATTTTTGTGTCTGGTAGGTCATGTAATGTGCTGTTTGTGTTTAGGCAGTTGAGGTTTGCTCACATTATCTATAGTTATATAACATACTGTATACTGTACCTTTAACTAATGTAAATGTAGCCGAGTTTAGTCTTTTTCTCATATTAGTATGTTTAGTGTTTTAGTATGTATGTATGTATGCATATTAGTTTGTTTAGTGTTTAGTTTAGTGTTATTCTTAGTGTTTTTCTAATATTAGTATGTTCTCCATGTTAAAAAGTGGTTCTCGGTTATATCTGGAAATAATTGGGATTATCCAGCAGATTTACTTTCAGGTTTAAGCTCAGTTGATCCTTTACTTCCCTGGAGAACTGTGATAAAATCCAAAGATGGTATTAAAAAAAAATATATTGTAATATTTGGTAGAATAACAACAACAACAACAACAACAACAACAATAATAATAATACTTAAAAGATAGATAGATAGAAAAAACTAAAATAAAAAATATATGAATAAAAATAATAAACAAAAATAATTGAACTAGTCTGGACAAATATCGTTTCCTGCCTCCATGTTTCTCTCATTACTGTACCTTTTGTTTGTGCAGAATAACAGAACACATTTCTGAGAGTAAAATCTCTTTTTATTTCTCTATATAATCCCCTGATACACTAATGCACTCATCCCAGTGTTTCACAAGTGCTTGGACACCATCAAGGTCAAAAGGTTTACTCAGTACACCAGGGCCATGATCAGACTGCCTGTTGGTTATTGTCAGGAGTGACCCCTAGAGGGCGCCTTGCACCCAGAGACTTCTGTTTGGCTGTGACTGGATTTTCCAGGGTGCACCTTGGTCAGGCGATGGGAGCGCTCACCTAAACTGAGGTGGTTAAATAGTTTCAGCATAAATAGGCATGTTATGAGTTAACTTATTAACTAATATAACTAATTATGTTTTGTTACTGTATATGTGATTTATTTTATTTTATAGCTAAACCATTGCCAAAAACATTATGCTAATAGGCTAGCAAATGATTGTGACCCATAGGAGTTCTCCATACAACAGTCCAAGTGTGTAAATTCATATTTTTTTTCTTTAAAAAGAACTGATAAAAAGGGGGGTTTTGGCTAGACTAGATTGACTGTATGATTAATTCATAATAATCCCATTGCTAAAATGTTATGTTTCCATTGAATAAAACTATACAAATACTTAAAGGTTCCTGTGGTATCGTGAGGTGGAGTAATAAATAATCTTGGATGCCATGTCTTCAGTTTAAAACTTTAATCAACTTCCAGAGCTAAAGCACATTACACAGAGCAGACACATCTCTAGAACAACTGTTAAGAGGAGACTGTGTGAATCAGGCCTTCATGCTAGAATATCTGCTAGGAAACCACTGCTAAGGACAGGCAACAAGCAGAAGAGACGCGTTTGGGCTAAAGAACACAAGAAAGAACACAAGAAAGAAAACTCGCTGAATGAGAAGGGGTGTCCAAACTTTTGCTCTGCACTGATTATATATATATATATGTTACACATACACACACAGATCTTGTACCCGTCACTTCTTCTGCTCTAGTGAAACAGAACCGTCTCCACCTTGGTGGAAAACAATCACCTCATTGTAATTTGATTGTTCAGAATCTAAATAAATATGTATTTATTTATCTTTAAATTATTTTTTTCTTTCTTATTTTCCTTCTACCTGCCTCTGTCCCTGGCTGAATCTGATGTGTGATCACTGTACCAGAGCGAGTGCTAGGCTGACTGTCTCTACCTTCATTTGAAAAAAAGAGGAAAGTTTTAAACCTCACAAATGAGCAAAAAGGTAAAAATTAAAACAATGATGACTACATTATAACAGAATATTTTGGGAAAAATTAGACTTTGACTCATTTTTGTCCATGTCTGCACTGTAGCTCCTGTCTCCCTGCTCCCTTCATACCTATATAAAAGAATTTGATACTTTGTGTCTGATAAAATACTCATGTAACGTTATAATAAATAATATTACTACCTTTTAGCGTATAGTATTTTAAGTGATAGTATGGCGCTACTGTACATCCAATATTTATTTGCAGTTCAAATGAAAAAAAAAAACTTTCAAAGATAAAACATTTACAGATGAAACTGACTGCACTTGAAGCCCTGAATAAATCTGAAATTGTGCAACATTTCGCCGCTTCTTCTTTTCCTTTTTGCTCCACCTGGCCGCTTTCTCTCTGTTTCAATGCTGTGCCGCTCTGGGCAGATGTGGAGAGAACAACAACAATGGCAGTCAACACTAACAGAATCAGATTAATGAACCGATTAACATTATTATTTAATTATCTAATTGAATGCCAATTTTGGAAATCACCACATTAGTACACAGGGTGGGCAAGAATATAAAAATATATTAATTATTTTAAATAAATAAATAAATAAATAAATAAATAAAGCCACTGGCTGGCTCCCAGTGCTCCCGATGGCCAGTCCGGGCCTGATCCTGACCTCACTCGACCTCCTCTTATCCAGAGCAACTTACAAAAGTACTTACTCTATGGTGACCTGCTAGAATGATCTTGATAAGTATAATATCAGCTCTGTGGCGTGTTTTCTGATTAAACAGAAGCTGAAGTGTAGGTACAGTAGTTGTCAGACTCGGGCCTTGAACCCAGGTCTCCGGTGTGATGGCTGAGGAGTTCACCACTGAGCCACAGAGGTGATGGGTTTGGACCCAACTGAAAGCACTCAAGGCAAAAGTCCTAGGTAAAGTAGATTTATTTTTTTTTAAAGTTACAAAATATCCACAGGTAATTTATCATTAACAAAAGGTTATTCTCAACTAGAGGAATTAATGAAAATAAACAAAACAATAAACTCTCACGAAAACAAAAAACCTCCACGAGGGGAGAAAACAGCCAGGAGATGAACAGCCAAAAATAAAAAGGACTGAGGAACTTACAACAGGGAACTCTGAATCACTACCGGAGGTTCAGCAGGGGACACAGAACTCAAAAACCAAGTGAATAAGGGGGGAGACAATGAACAGCTTAAATACACTGTGAACAAGACACAGGTGATCTGAATAACTAATAAGCAAACACAAGGAAGAACTTATTCAAATCAGAAACATTTTTTAGGCTTTAAACACAAACAATCAGCGCATACAATGCCATGAAAAAGCATTTTCCCCTTCATGATTCAGATCATCAAACTAATAAAACAATTACACAAAGATAACCTGAGTAAATACAGTTTTTAAATGATGATTTATTTTATTAAGGGAAAAAATACTGTACTGTACTGGTGTCAATCGTACTAGTCAAAAATGAGCTTAACTAAACAAAGCAAATCAAACTCAACATAAAACTTAAATTGACTCAACGTCCAAATACAACGCAGCAGTAACTACAAAATATATTGATATAGGTATGCTTTCAAAATAATTCAAAAATGTATTTGTTTTATTTGTTTATTAGTATCAGGTAATGGCTTGTTAATACATAACATGAACCACTATTAAAGCATAAGGATATTATACACATGCTTTAAACCTTCTATAATAATGAGAATGCTTAAATCTTTAATTATAGTAATACGTTGCCACAGGTTCTAAAACTAATAATAATAATAATAATAATAATAATAATAATAATAATAATAATTAGCTATGGAAAAAGAAACATTTTATTTAGATTGGTACATCTTGGAAACCATTGTTCCAGCGTTTTATTTTTAGTCATCAGTAACATAACATTCTTAATAAACACTGAACATGTTTATTAGAGTAAGTGTCAGAATTTATATTTTGCAGAGAATTAACTTATTTAAAATCTTACAGATGAATTGCATCCAGTTTACATTCACCAAAGTTTAAATTTAAGCTCACTACCAAGAAATGAAACTCCCACTTCTCTGCCCAGAGTCAGTCCAGTCCCCAGAACCTTTGCTTCTATTTTATTGGAGTCAGCTTTGACACCAGTATCAATCCCCAAGCCCAGCTTCGCTCCAACTGGACCTGCTTCTGCTGAAACACTTCCCAGCTCAGCCCGAGTCATGGCATCTACTTCTAGCCCATTTGGCCCAATCTTGACAATAGGCTCAACGACACTGCTGAAATCTGGGTTGTGATTGGACAGAATGAATTGATTAATTCTCTTTAACAGCAGCACTGACAGGTTTATGATAAGCATTTTTCTATAATCTTTTATAATAACAACTAATTTACATGGACAAGTGCAATTTTACATGAATATAATGAAAGTATAAATATTATAGACAAAAAATATTTCAGAGTAGTAACTGAAATTAAGTTTATTATTTGTTGCATCAAGTTGAGTGATGAGTTTATAAAAATAAACCTGCATGTTACATTATTATGAGCTTACCTCGATTTGACATTTTCAGGAGAAAAAGAAATCACCAGAAAATCTCTGGAATCAACTGGAAGAGGAGAAAGAACGTCAGAATGAGCTTATAGTTTGATTTTGTGTTTTCAACAAGTCCTCTACATAATACAATTTTGTTTAAATGTTTCTGTATTATTATTATTATTATTATTATTGTTGTTGTTGTTATTGTTGTTGTAAAGCTATAAAACTACATTAAAGCAGAAAAATGTACATAGGTCCAGTCTTACCTCTGTCTCTCGTGTGACTGTTTCAGCTCTCTGTTAGTCTGAGCGAGTTAGTTAGTCTGTTAGTCAGAGCCGAGCATCACAGATTTATACTGTAGTCAGTATCAGGATTCAGTTTCAGGTTTCATTCTTCGTCATCCAGGGGGGTTTTGAGAAAATGATGTTACACACACATTCTTGGCACCAGTCCATCATATACAGTACAATGAGTTAAATGAAACAGAATTGTTTCATTTCATTGTTAACAACATTAGTTAAATTTATTCTTTCTTAGTTTTATATATATATATATATATATATATATATATATATATATATATATATATATTTCTCAAATTTACTTTATATAGATATTCTTTCTTAGATAAAGTAACAAACTTTTTTTTATTTATTTACTTTTTTTACTTTCTATTTTGTTTTCATATTTATTATTTTCTAATAGTCTTGTTTTAAGGTCACGGGCGGTCGTCTAAGCATTTCACTGCATATTGTACTGTGTATGACTGTGTATGTGACTAATAAAATTTGAATTTGAATTGCTTATAATACTACTGAATTAAAACCTCATTATCTGCTGTAGATACTTTATATACTGTAAATGTAAAAGCAGACAGCTTTAGTGTAATACACTGCATTGTTCTCACTCTGTATGGAAACAACCATCCACAATCCACCAGGTGTCACGTTCTGGGGTGTTGTGCGGCATAAACGCAGGGGATCCAGGTGGTAACGGAAACGATGTTTTATTTATAACACAAAACAGGCAGGGAAACTCAACAAAACAAATAGACTTTAAATGAAACTGAAACAAAAACACGTATAGACAAAACAAAAGACACTAGGAAACAGGCTGACCTGACTAAGGTAAATGAACAGTTGCAAGACAACACAGGAGAACTAAACCAACCCATTTATAATAAAACTAATAACCAACTCGGTTCAGGTGAGCGCCCCCTGGTCACCTGACCGAGTTGCCCCATGGGAACTGAAGTCTAAACAAAGGAACTACAACCGAAATTACAGGGCGCTTTGGCGCCCTCTAGGGGTTATCCCTGACATAACCCCCCCTCAAAGGGCGCAACTCCGGGGCGCCACTGGAGGTCCAGGGCATCCCCCCCAGGGTCCAATGTCCGCCCCTCTCACCCATAGGCTGGCACCTATGTCCTGTGGGCCAGGTGGCTTCATGCCCCCGTTGAAGCAGGGCGGCGGAGACGGAGGAAGCTCGCCGTCCTCTTTGACACTGGGCGGTGAAGGCAGTGGGTGCTCGCCGTCCTCGGTGACGCAGGGCGGCAGAGGATGAGGAGGCTCGCTGTCCTCGGCGGCGCATGACAGCGGCGGCGGAGAAAGAGGATGGAGCTCGTGCTCCTCGGCGGCGCATGAAGGCGGCGGCGGAGGAAAAGGAAGCTCGCTGTCCTCAACGGCGTACGAAGGCGGCGGCGGAGGAAGAGGATGGAGCTCGTGCTCCTCGGCGACGCATGAATGCGGCGGCGGAGGAAGAGGATGGAGCTCGTGCTCCTCGGCGGCGCATGAAGGCGGCGGCGGAGGAAGAGGATGGAGCTCGTGCTCCTCGGCGGCGCATGAAGGCGGCGGCGGAGGAAGAGGATGCTCGCTGTCCTCAACGGCGTACGAAGGCGGCGGCGGAGGAAGAGGAAGCTCGCTGTCCTCAGCGGCGCATGAAGGCGGCGGCGGAGGAAAAGGAAGCTCGCTGTCCTCAACGGCGTACGAAGGCGGCGGCGGAGGAAGAGGAAGCTCGCTGTCCTCAGCGGCGCATGAAGGCGGCGGCGGAGGAAAAGGAAGCTCGCTGTCCTCAACGGCGTACGAAGGCGGCGGCGGAGGAAGAGGATGGAGCTCGTGCTCCTCGGCGGCGCATGAAGGCGGCGGCGGAGGAAGAGGATGGAGCTCGTGCTCCTCGGCGGCGCATGAAGGCGGCGGCGGAGGAAGAGGATGGAGCTCGTGCTCCTCGGCGGCGCATGAAGGCGGCGGCGGAGGAAGAGGATGGAGCTCGTGCTCCTCGGCGGCGCATGAAGGCGGCGGCGGAGGAAGAGGAAGCTCGCGATCCTCAGCGGCGCATGAAGGTGGCGGCGGAGGAAGAGGATGGAGCTCGTGCTCCTCGGCGGCGCATGAAGGCGGCGGCGGAGGAAGAGGATGGAGCTCGTGCTCCTCGGCGGCGCATGAAGGCGGCGGCGGAGGAAGAGGAAGCTCGCTGTCCTCAGCGGCGCATGAAGGCGGCGGCGGAGGAAAAGGAAGCTCGCTGTCCTCAACGGCGTACGAAGGCGGCGGCGGAGGAAGAGGAAGCTCGCTGTCCTCAGTGGCGCATGAAGGCGGCGGCGGAGGAAGAGGATGGAGCTCGTGCTCCTCGGCGGCGCATGAAGGCGGCGGCGGAGGAAGAGGAAGCTCGCGATCCTCAGCGGCGCATGAAGGCGGCGGCGGAGGAAGAGGATGGAGCTCGTGCTCCTCGGCGGCACATGAAGGCGGCGGCGGAGGAAGAGGATGGAGCTCGTGCTCCTCGGCGGCGCATGAAGGCGGCGGCGGAGGAAGAGGATGGAGCTCGTGCTCCTCGGCGGCGCATGAAGGCGGCGGCGGAGGAAGAGGATGGAGCTCGTGCTCCTCGGCGGCGCATGAAGGCGGCGGCGGAGGAAGAGGATGGAGCTCGTGCTCCTCGGCGGCGCATGAAGGCGGCGGCGGAGGAAGAGGATGGAGCTCGTGCTCCTCGGCGGCGCATGAAGGCGGCGGCGGAGGAAGAGGAAGCTCGAAGTCCTCAGCGGCGCATGAAGGCGGCGGCGGAGGAAGAGGATGAAGCTCGTGCTCCTCGGCGGCGCATGAAGGCGGCGGCGGAGGAAGAGGAAGCTCGAAGTCCTCAGCGGCGCGTGAAGGCGGCGGCGGAGGAAGAGGAAGGAGCTCGTGCTCCTCGGCGGCGCGTGAAGGCGGCGGCGGAGGAAGAGGATGGAGCTCGTGCTCCTCGGCGGCGCATGAAGGCGGCGGCGGAGGAAGAGGAAGCTCGCTGTCCTCAGCGGCGCTGTGCATCGACGGAAGCTCGCCGTCCTCGAAGGCACTGTGCAGCGACGGAAGCTCGCCGTCCTCGAAGGCACAGTGCATTGACGGTAGCTCGCCGTCCTCGAAGGCACAGTGCAGCGACGGAAGCTCTCCGTCCTCGAAGGCACAGTGCAGCGACGGTAGCTCGCCCTCCTCTTCGCCGCATTGCAGCGGCAGCAGCTCGCTGTGCTCAGCGGCGCGGTGCAGCTGTGCTAGCAGCCCTTGGAGCCTGGCCACCTGCTCCCACAGGTCACGAATGCGCTCTTCGTTTCGCAGAGCGCATCGCCGAAAGCTGCTCCAATAACTCTGGGAGGCTGCTCCCAGCTGCACGTCCCGCTCACACTCCGCTCTTTTGCCGTTACGCCGTTTGGTTCCCCGGCTACCTTCCACGCCGGCTGCCCAAACTCCAAACATCGTTGCCCCCCCCAAAAAGAATCTCCCCGGGGAAGGGCTCCTCTGCTATGCCTCTTTTTAGGTCTTGCAATCTGTCACGTTCTGGGGTGTTGTGCGGCATAAACGCAGGGGATCCAGGTGGTAACGGAAACGATGTTTTATTTATAACACAAAACAGGCAGGGAAACTCAACAAAACAAATAGACTTTAAATGAAACTGAAACAAAAACACGTATAGACAAAACAAAAGACACTAGGAAACAGGCTGACCTGACTAAGGTAAATGAACAGTTGCAAGACAACACAGGAGAACTAAACCAACCCATTTATAATAAAACTAATAACCAACTCGGTTCAGGTGAGCGCCCCCTGGTCACCTGACCGAGTTGCCCCATGGGAACTGAAGTCTAAACAAAGGAACTACAACCGAAATTACAGGGCGCTTTGGCGCCCTCTAGGGGTTATCCCTGACAACCAGGTTTACTTTAAAGTTCAAGTTTATTCTTTTATTACACTGTAGAATTGTAATCACATTTAAATGAATTAAATGGGTTAAATGAAAATGATTGTACACATTGATAAAAAAAAAATACCTCAGTGACCATAATAATAATAATAATAATAATAATAATAATAATAATAATAATAATAATAATAATGCCTAGGATTTTTATTTTATTTTTATTTATTTTTTGTCTGGACATTTCAGTCTGACCTTCTTAAGCCTGCCTGTAGTTTGTGTAAAATTCTAAAAAGGTTCGTAAAATTTGTATAATAAACATCTTTAAGATACACACATAATACAAATAATACAAATAAAATAATATTTTATGTTCTTCGACATTTACTCAGCAAAACATGAATTAGTGTTCGACAAGGACAGGTAATGAAAGGACAGGGTGGAGACAAGGCTCGAAACAACTTGTACAATATGCACATGGCCATATAAACAAACACAGTGTGGAAGCAGTGCAGTTTGAGTTTTTGACCTTCATTGAGTGGCATTTATATAAGCACATAAGTACATGAGCATGATCGAAATATTAACTGGAGTTCAGATCCCACTGCAACAGTAGTCCTGCCTAGGTACTGTTATAAATAAGGAGCTGACTCGCACCTGTGTCTAAACCTCAAGTATCACAGACAGAGATGGACTGTAGTCTCAGGGTCGTGTCTCAGAATGCATCACCTCAGCATATAATACTGTTATAGAAAAAAAAAAAATAATAATAATAATAATAGCTTTGATTCAGTGCTTCATCACAAAATCCTGTCACATGGTACGGTTTATCCAATGTTTATTATATCCCTAATATACTAATTACTTCATTAAAACACAGCATTTTCTCAACATATTTATGCTTTATTCTGGTTGTTCTATCTAAAAAAGGAATGTTTTAATCTCAGCTGTTTTCTTTGACTGATTCAGATCAGTGTTCAGGGTAATGAATGCATTTTGAGGAGATGCTTGTGGGTGATTACAACAAACTTTTGCTTTTGCTTTCATGTTCTAAACAGGTTTTCTGGGAAACACGGTACATTTGATACTGAAGTGTTTTCCTCCTGTGACTTATTTAGATCATTAGATTATTGATAGTGTGAGTGTGTGCCCCAAGGAGGTCAATCATATATATAACTTTCACTTTCACTTTAATGCTGTACAGTACATTCACGCTAACAGTCTGGCATTTGTACATTCTCCCACAAGCACGGTGCACTACTGTATATACAACTCAGAATAACAGCAGCTTGGTGTTTGGCAAACGTTGCTGTTGCTGAGAAAAAATATATATATTCTTCAGCAAATTCTACATTGGATAACTCACTTGTACGTTGGATAATTACTACAGTGATTAATATGTTTCAGCTGCAACCAGATATTTAATCCTAAGTGATGCAGTGAGGAGCTTCTCATTTCTTAAACAGCCATGTCAGAAGACACATTCTGTGGTTGTGGCAAAGATGTTATTCTGTTTTTAATTCCTTCTTGTGCTTAATAGTGTTTATTTTTTCCAATAGTGTGAAATGAAAACCTGAAATACTAACAAGAGTAGTGGCAGCATTTTCTGTACAATGTCTCCAATGATGCCATAAAAGTTAGCCTGCTTTGTCTTAAGTATTTTTTATTTTGTCTTGCCATTTTCAATCTTTTCTTTCCAAACTTAGGGCAATCAGCAGTGGAACCATTTGTTGGCAATCTGTTCTATAACCTGGACATGTTATTCCTGGCAAACCTCAAAATATCTGATGACGTCTGCTTGTGTTGCACTAAGCTGACGCATTCTGATGGACGCATTCTGACCAGCTGGCACCCACGTTCACAGAGATATTCAACCTGTCCTTGTCCTAATCAGTAACACGCACATGCTTTAAATAGTCCTTTTTTGTTCCTGTCCCAAAGACACTCCATCCCCCCTGTCTCATTGATTACTGACCTCTAGCTCTGACCTCAGTTGAGTTTTGAAAGGCTGGTTAGAGACTGCATCATCTCCATACAGTTTGCATCCTGTTAAATTGATCAACTGATGATGTCTTCACACACCTCTTACATACAACCCTAAATATAATATAAAGTTGACACTAAGTTCTGTCAGGTAATACCACTAGAGGGCGCCAAAGCACCCAGTGACTCCTTTTGTTTCCTTTTGTTTTCATTTGTAGTTTTTTATGTTGAACTGTATTCCCCAGAATGCACCTCGGTCAGGTGATGTGAGCGCTCACCTGAACCGAGGTAGCTCATTAGTTTTATTATAAAAGTTCCTGAGTTCAGTTAATCCCTGTCTTGTATCTGTTCATTTTGGTTTTCTGTTCATTTTGGTTTTCTGTTAAGTTGATTGGTTAGGTTGCTTGTTTATGTTTCATTGAATCTCCTAGTCCTGTGTATCTCCTAATCCTGTGTATCTCCTAGCTTAGCATGTATCTCCTAGCCAATGTTTCTCCTAGCCAGTGTTTCTTCTAGCCTGTATAATGCCTAGCCCTTGTGTTAGCCCTTGTCCTAGTCTGTATGTAACCCCTAATCTGTGTAGCCCCTAGTCTGTTTAGTCTGTCTCCTGGGTAGTTTTTCATGTTTAGTTTGTCTTCTGTTTAAGTTCATGTTCTGTTCCTTTTGTTCCCTGTTTTGTGTTTATTAAAAGACTTTTGACCACTTGGAAGATGGATCCAAGATGGCGGCGCGGCATGGGGCACGCAGCGGCCGCTCCGGAGCCAAAATGGTGCTACTTTGTTTACTTAGTGTTGTAGCGCGTTTATTTTACCCAGTATATGGACATCGGCACAACCGGTGTTCGTACTTACCACCGCCAGACACTTTTGCAACTCAATAAACTGGTAAATTTCATTCAAGATGAGCTGCGTGAGAAGCTACGCGACCTCGGCTTGCTTCGGGAACCAGGCCTCCAGTCCTCGGCGTTGCCTGATGCCGGTAGCCGGAGGAGGGGACATCGTAAGCGGTGCACAAGGAAGCAGAAGCGCGGCAAGCGGGCGGGAGTCTGTGCTAGGCTAAAAACAAACCCTAGCCGGCCGGCTCTTCCGTCCATCATCTTATCAAACATCTGCTCTCTGGACAATAAACTGGACTACATCCGACTTCAGCAGGCTACACAACGTGAGGTGAGGGACTGCTGTGTCTTTGTTTTCACGGAGACATGGCTCAGCGATAGAGTACCGGACGCCGCCATTCAACTAGACGGGCTAGCCTCGTTTCGCGCCGACAGAAACGCAGTTCTGTGCGGCAAGACTCGCGGCAGCGGCTTGTGTGTTTACATCAACACAAAATGGTGCAAGAACTCTGTGCTAGTTTCTAGCTTTTGCTCATCGCTGGTGGAGATTGTGACTGTTAGATGTAGACCTTTTTATTTACCGTGGGAATTCACCACTGTTTTCATTATCGGAGTGTGCATTCCACCTAGCGCTAATGCTAAGGAAGCGCTCTGTGAACTGTATGCTAAGATCAGTAATCTGCAGAATACACACCCAGATGGACTGTTTATTGTTGCTGGAGATTTCAACCATGCAAATCTCAAGTCAGTGCTACCTAAATTCCATCAGTATGTGGACTTTGCAACGAGAGGGGAAAACACGCTGGATCTTGTTTACACAAACATCCCCGGCGCATATCGGGCAGAGCCCCGCCCCCACCTCGGCTACTCGGACCACATCTCTGTTATGCTAATTCCAGCATACAGACCACTCGTCAGGCGTTCAAAACCGGTTCTGAAGCAGGTGAAAACCTGGCCAGCAGGAGCCATCTCTGCTCTTCAGGACTGTTTCGAGAACACTGACTGGAACATGTTTAGGGACGCTGCGACTTACGGCGACTACACTGACTTGGAGGAGTACACGTCATCAGTGACCAGCTACATCAACAAGTGCACCGATGACGTCACTGTCTCCAAGAATATCATCTCACGACCCAACCAGAAACCGTGGATCACTGCGGAGGTACGTGCACTTCTGAGGACCAGAGACTCTGCCTTCAGAACGGGAGACAAGGCGGCGCTAAGAACAGCAAGGGCCAAACTGTCCCGGGCCATCAGAGAGGCGAAGCGTGCACACGCCCAGCGAATCCACAATCACTTCAGAGACAGCGGTGACACACGGCGCATGTGGCAGGGTATACAAGCCATCACAAACTACAGGACTTCATCACCTGCCTGTGACAGTGACGGCTCCCTTCCGAATGCGCTGAACAGCTTCTATGCACGGTTCGACATACAGAACGACGTGACGGCGAGGAAGACTATCCCTCCTCCGAACGACCAGGTGCTGTGTCTCACCACGGCTGATGTGAGGAAAACTCTGCGAAGAGTCAACCCTCGTAAAGCTGCTGGACCAGACAACATCCCAGGCAGAGTGCTCAGAGAATGTGCAGAACAGCTGGCAGATGTTCTCACCGACATCTTCAACATCTCTCTGAGCAACGCCGTCGTTCCCACGTGCTTCAAGTCTACCACCATCGTCCCCGTGCCGAAGAAGTCTTCTGTGTCCTGTCTCAATGACTACCGTCCTGTTGCACTCACACCCATCATCATGAAATGCTTCGAGCGGCTCGTCATGAGACATATCAAGACCCTGCTGCCTCCCTCACTGGACCCCCTGCAGTTTGCATATCGTCCAAACCGTTCGACGGACGACGCCATCTCCACCACACTCCACCTGGCACTGACACACCTGGACAAGAAGGACACTTACGTCAGAATGCTGTACATAGATTTCAGTTCAGCATTCAATACAATCATCCCCCAACAACTGATCGGGAAGCTGAGCCTGTTGGGACTGAACACCTCCTTCTGTAACTGGATCCTGGACTTCCTGATTGAAAGACCTCAGGCAGTGCGGATCGGGAACTATACCTCCAGCATCACCACACTGAGCACTGGGGCCCCCCAGGGCTGCTTGCTCAGTCCCCTGCTAATGATTGTGTAGCGACACACAGCTCCAATCATATCATCAAGTTTGCTGATGACACGACCGTGGTGGGTCTCATCAGCAAGAACGACGAGTCGGGGTACAGAGAGGAAGTGCAGAGGCTAACGGACTGGTGTACAGACAACAACCTGTCTCTGAACGTCGATAAGACAAAAGAGATGATTGTTGACTTCAGGAGGACACGGAGCGATCACTCTCCACTCAGCATCGACGGCTCTTCTGTGGAGATCGTCAAGAGCACAAAATTCCTGGGTGTTCACCTGGAGGAGAACCTCACCTGGTCCCTCAACACCAGCTCTCTGCATAAGAAAGCCCAACAACGTCTTTTCTTCCTGAGAAGGCTGAGAAAGGCACAGCTTCCACCACCAATCCTCACCACCTTCTATAGAGGAACCATCGAGAGCATCCTGAGCAGCTGCATCACTGTCTGGTTTGGGAATTGTTCCATATCAGACCGCAAGTCCCTACAGCGGATAGTGAGGACAGCTGAGAAGATCATCGGGGTCTCTCTCCCCTCTATCGAAGACATCTACACCACACGCACCATCCGCAAAGCCACCAGCATTGTGGCTGACCGGACACATCCATCACACACACTCTTCACTCTCCTGCCATCTGGAAAAAGGTACCGAAGCATTCGGGCCTCACATCCAGACTATGTCTGTAACAGTTTTTACCCACAAGCCATCCGTCTCCTCAACACAAAGAGACTGGACTGATAAACACACACGCTTGCGCACACACACACACACACACACACACACACACACACACACACACACACACACACACACAAATCACTAAAACAGACAAACTAAATAACATCGGGACTGAACTGATAAACACACATATGCACAATCACACTGATTTACAACCACCTTAATTTGTTCATACCTATCTGAACTGCTCTTTGCAATATTTGCACAATATTTTATTTCACTTTGCCGTTTTGCACACAATATTTTTGAACACAATGTAAATTGTCTACTTGTTGCTCTCTCCACTACCTCAACCCATACCTTATCACTTAAAAGGTATTTCTTAACTGTAACGTGTTACGTTGTTATGTTGTCATGTAGCTCTTCGTTTGCACATTTGCACGTGCACTTTGTTGTCTGTTGTCTGCTGTCTTTGTTGTCTCTTTTTTGTATAGAAATTGATAGTTTTTTAGGTTAACTTAAAAATGTAAAAATCTGCGTTGTGTTGTTAATTTATGTCGTTGCATGTATGCAGCACCTTGGTCCTGGAGGAACGTTGTTTCGTTTCACTGTGTACTGAACTGTATATGGTTGAAATGACAATAAAAGCCTACTTGACTTGACTTGACCTCTGCTGTTATGCCTATTCTTCAACCCACACACAGCACTCGTAACAGAATGCAAGACCCAAACAATGGCATAACAGAGGAGCCTCCCCTGGAAATTTTTTTTGGGGGGCTGTGACTGTGACGCCGGGGCAAGCGACTTTTTTGTGGAGTCGGCTTGCAATCCGGCGGAACAACTTGGGGCGCGCCGGAGCGAGTGCAGCGACTGGAGCTTCAATAACTAGCCGGGGAGCTCATCCAGCAGATCAACATTTGCCGATTGATGGGAGATCAGGGCCAAATGCAAACCCTGCTGGAGCTGGGTGCACTGCTGCAGGAACAGCTGGCCAAACTCAACAGAGAGGCAGGTGATGTCAAGGCCAGCACCCAGGCTTCTGCCAGCCTCAGTGGAGACCCAGATTCTCCAGCCAGCCTCAGTGGAGGCCCAGACCCTCCAGTCAGCCCCGCTGCGGGCCCAGACCTGCCACATCCGCACGGGTTCGAGGACGCCGTGCTCCCTCCGCGGCCTGACCCCAGTGGCAACCCACCCTTCCACCTTGCCCAAGGGATAGGTGCTGCAGCCTCGCAGTCGGCAGGGCCGACATAGGACCTTGGGAGGGGTGTCCTGGACCTCCATTGGGCGCTACGTTGTCGCGCCGTGGGGAGGGGGGTAATGTCAGGGAATACCACTAGAGGGCGCCAAAGCGCCCAGTGACTCCTTTTGTTTTCATTTGTAGTTTTTTTATGTTGAACTGTATTCCACAGAATGCACCTCGGTCAGGTGATGTGAGCGCTCACCTGAACCGAGGGAACTCATTAATTCTATTATAAAAGTTCCTGAGTTCAGTTAATCCCTGTCTTGCATCTGTTTGTCTTGGTTTGCTGTTCATTTTGGTTTGCTGTTAAGTTAAGTGGTTGGATTGTTTATGTTTCATTGAATCGCCTAATCCTGTGTATCGCCTAGCTTAGCATGTTTCTCCTAGCCAGTGTTTCTCCTAGCCTGTATAACGCCTAGCCCTTGTGTTAGCTCCTAGGCTATATGTAACCCCTAGTCTGTTTAGTCTGTCTCCTGGTTAGCTTGTCATGTTTAGTTTGTCTCCTGTTTAAGTTCATGTTCTGTTCCTTTTGTTCCCTGTTTTGTGTTTTTTAAGACTTTCGACCACGTCACCTCTGCCATTATGCTTATCCTTCAACCCACGCACAGCACCCATAACAAGTTGACAGTTCAATAGGCACATCCAGCTAACATGTTTAATGATCAGCTTTTCTATTAATCCTACCTTTTTTTAAAATCATTTTAGAGAGACATTTTATCGTGATTTTGGAAAGTCTATATAGTTACTGGCCACTTCATTACATGTGTACAATCCAACACAGAAGCTCTGCCATGACTTCTACTTTTTACAAGGTTATAATTTCTTGGTTTAATTTAGAACATTCAGAAATGTGCCTCTATATGTTTATTACTGTGGTCATAGTTGGTGGTTGAGTCGTACTGTCGTATATT
The DNA here is from genome assembly GCA_030347435.1 of Clarias fuscus. Taxonomy (NCBI): domain Eukaryota; kingdom Metazoa; phylum Chordata; class Actinopteri; order Siluriformes; family Clariidae; genus Clarias; species Clarias fuscus. The sequence continues at coordinate 1,119,387 of CM059220.1, read as the reverse complement.
ATATTAAGAGGTGGTTCTAATGTTTAGGCCCATTCATTCATTTTTAATAGTGACAGTTTCAACTAAAAATCTGAAAAAATTATAATCTAAAAATTTTTTCTGTGCTAAAAGTTTATTTAGCTGAACTACAGGTAATTTTAGTCTTTTTTAAATACAGATGGGCTGGAGATTTTACTGAGACCTGTCAAACTGCCTGTAGTGTGTGTTACCAATGTCACGGTTAGTTAGTTAAGTCCTAGAATTAACCTCTTTAAATATGAAGCCTTATTAAACACATATTGTTACCATTTGCATTATTATTAATAATAATAATAATAATAATAATAATAATAATAATAATAATAATAATAATAATAATAAATAAATAAATTACTCTATCTACCTATCTGTCAGTTATAAAATAACTGACTGCATTATTTTATGTTTATTTAATATTTTTTACTGTTTTATTTTGATTTTAAATCAAATTGTAATAAGTTTTAAAAGTATCTTAAATCAAATTTTACATTTTTATTTTTATTATTATAAGTTTTATTGCCATTGTTTTCTATTTCATTTTTATCATTATTTTCTTCTCTTTTATGTAAAGCACTTTGAATTACCATTGTGTATGAAATGTGCTATACAAATAAACTTGCCTTGCCTTATCTATCTATCTATCTATCTATCTATCTATCTATAATAATAATAATAATAATAATAATAATAATAATAATAATAATTCTTGAAACCTGTAATAATCTCACAGATGCAGAACAGAACATGTGAAGATCAACAGAGTTTTATTAAATTTAAAAAATAAAAAAATAGTAAAAATCAGAATCATAGTCAGGAAACAGGCAAAGCTCAGTCAATCAACAAATATTAATTAATCAAGATAAACAAAATATATCTTAACCAGGTAGCAAAACAGACATAAAAGTTTGTGTGTGAGGGGAATATCTGGCATTAATAAAAGTGTAGAGATGACAAATTCATCAGAAATTTTCAAAGTGAAAACAACTAAAGAAAACTAAAGAAATGTCATGCCATTAATTGTTATTGAGTCAATATAGTGTTTAGAAGAATAACTACCTTATTATTTGTATTCATTTATCCTTATTACATCTTAAGGAAAATGAATCCAGTTTACTTTCACATAACACTACATTTAACCTCACTCCCCAAAACTGAAACTCCTAGTCCTTCACTTCCCACAGTTACTCCGGTGCCTAGAACCTTTACTTCTGCTTTTTCAGGACTAAAAGTGATACCAGTATCAACTCCCACTCCCAGCTTCACTCCAACTGGACCAGCGGAAGCTGAAACACTTGCAACTTCAGCTCGTCCCATGAGTCCATTTTCAACCCCGACAGAAGCATTTGGACCTTTAGCATCAGCTGAGAAGACGCTCCACTCCGCTCCAGCTCGTCCTACACCAGCCTCGGCTACGGCTCCAGGGTAGGTGTTTGCGTTGGCATACAGTCCTTCAGAATATGCTTTTCCTGTTCAACACAATATACAAATACACTAGTTTACACCAGAGTGCTGCTGAATTCTGGAACGTGATCTAATTTTATATAACAGGGGATTTTATACGTCTTCTCTTTGTAACTTTAAGAGTGAATATATGACAGTGTTTAGAACTTTTATAAGTTAAGTAGCAACAAAAAACCAACTTGTGCATGGACATTCCACAATATTGAACATAGCCGCTATATATATATATATATATATATATATATAGCGTTCTGTATTTTACTTTTGTTGTATAAATCTGTACAATTCAGTTTTAAAACCAAGATTCAAGTTCCAGTATTGTAAGATTACCTGGTCGATCTTCTGCCATTTTCAAGGAAAAGCACCAGAAAATATCAGTGGGAAACTGCAGAAGGAGAAAGGAAGGCAGAATGAGCATAAGCTTTAACTTTTAGTTTTTTTTTTAACAAGCTTTAGCCAAAATTATTATTATTACTATTATAAAGTCCTGAAAAAAAAAAAACTAAGGTCCAGGCTTACCTCTGTCTCTCGTGAGCTCTCCGTTAGTCTGAGTGAGTGTCCAGAGCTGGAGCATCAGTTTTATACTCTAGTGAGCACACTTTCAGTTTCAGATCGAGTCATCGAGGGCGTTTCAGGCAGTTATGCACGAGGGGTGTCAGACAGTCCTCCCCACCAGATGCAATAACGCCACTCTCGGCTTATATTTCAGTCAGTCAGTGTGAGAGAGAAGCATGGATGCCAACTCTCACAAGACAAATTTAAGAAAAATAAATGAAGCAACCATATTTTTAAAAACAAAACCTAAACCCACATCCCACGAACCATAATTGACTTTTTCAATCAACTCTAAAGAAAAAGGAGTCAGAAGTCATGTTTTATAAACAGAATTGCCAACTATAGAGAGGAGCATTGCGTGCAGCTGAGCGCACAGAAGCTGGCAGAGACGTGAATGAGCTGCGCATGCGCACGCCAGAGCTCCCCATGACCAACCACAAATCCTCATTTGTTTAGGAAGCTTCTTCTTTGATTTTATTTATATTTTATTGCAATATATTTAACTATTTCTGAGAAACATGGTACACTGTACATTCGATCCACAGTTGTTTTATTCCTATGACCGCTTTAGATCATTTGATATTGTGAGTGTGTGTGTCGAGCAGGTCAATCCATTTATATTTACTGTATGACTTTCACGTTCACGGTACCCATATGATTTCCAGGAAATGGTCTGGCACATGTGTAAATTCATTCTCCCATCAGGACAGTGCACCGTAAACAGTCTCTAAAATGAACTGGAAATTCTTGTGATGATGTCAGGCGGAAATACATCTCTTCATTTGCTGTAGGTACATAAGACACAGACATTAACATCATGCTTTTCATTTTCTCAATGTAGTAACAACTGTGTTAGAAAGACACACAACTGTTTTTTTTTTGCAACAGTGAAAGAAATATGCAGAATTATTCTTTAAAAAATTTAAAATAACAAAAACTACAATACTCCATCCAATTTAAGAAAAATGCTGTTTTTTTTTATTTGTTTTTTTTTTATGTAAGACAACAGCAACATGAACTTTAAGACCTTTAATGTAATTTGCGCTTTTGCAGGATTCCTAGAAATCCTGAATTCCACGAGGGCTCTGGGTGAATCCCCACTGCTGTTTCAAAAAATAAAAGGAAAATGAAATACTGATGGAGAGGATTTATCACAGGACAGAGAGCAGGTGAGACTTGATATTGTCACGGTTACTGTTTGCGGGACAAAAGAGAAAAAGTATTTAATGAACACAGAAACAATGGGAACAAAAGGAACAGAACATGAACTTAAACCCAGGATAAACTAAACATGGAGCTACACAGACTAGACATTACCAACAGACAGAGACAGACAGGCTAGGAGACAGACAGACAGACTAGGAGACAGACAAACCAGGAGAACACAGAGCCAGGAGAACACAGAGCCAGGAGAACACAGAGCTGAACAACATACCAGAACAAACAGTAACCCTAGACGAACAGATGCAAGACAAAGACTTCACAGAACTCAGGAACATTTATAACAAAGACTAATGAGCAACCTCAGTTCAGGTGAGCGCCACATCACCTGACCGAGGTGCATTCTGGAGATTTGAGTCCACCAAAACTACAAATGAAAACAAAAGACAAAATGGAGTCTGTGGGCGCTTTGGCGCCCTCTGGTGGTATCCCCTGACAAATATATTTGTATTTTTATCCAGCACTAATAATCAGATCAAAATGAATAACTTTTATGCTTTATATTTTATTAAAAGAAGGCTCGAATTTCATGTTGAATGTATAGAATTTAAATTTATTCAGTGTACTTATTTACGTTTTATAAATACTGTAGCCCTGATTAATGCAAGCTCACAAATCAAATTTAAACAATGTGTAACCTATTAACTACAGTTACACTTTCAACTCATTATATATGTCTTTTTTCTCTTTCTCCAGTTGTCCACTGGGATTTTCTGGTGCTTGTACATGGCAGGAGGTGTGTTACAGTAATGGGACTTGCTAGTTATTTCTAAACCCTTTTTATAAAGTTTTATACAACAAAAAAAAGATAGAGAACTTTACTCAATAACTTCAGTTATTATTCTGAAATATTGTATAATCATACAGAATTGCATGAGTTAATATACAGTATAAACACTGGATGTGTTGTTGTTATTGTGAGTATGTTATCTGACATCCATTAAGAAATAATACAAATAATAGAAACTCATATTCGTTCCACAACCCCCAAAAATAAATATCCAAAAATAATTCATACAAAATTTAAAGTAAAATATAAAATATAAAGCTGCACTTTACCTTTGGAAAAAACAGCACGCATTGTGTATGTGTGTGTTTGTGCGCGCATGCGCTGTGTGTGTGCGCGAAGCTAAAATAAGATGAGAGGAGGAATGACTATGATGATTCCCCCAATGATTTCCCACAATTCCACAGCACGAGAGAGAGAAGAACCATTGGCTCAGTTGTGACGCTCACAACTGTGACGCTCGGCATCAAAACAAGAAGCGCATGCATGATACATGATATTCGATGATACTCGGTACTCGTATATCAAGACTCACTCGTTAAATGAGGCAATTCTTTTTTAAATTGTGCTTGTCTTGTGGAACGATAGCAATCTGGGCTACTCACAATCTGAGGTTCCACTGTACTTAAACATGCAGCTTGTCATTTTACTAAAAAAAATGCAATGAAATGTAAACCCCCCTTTGTTGTTCCCAAAGATGGAGGCAGAGTTAAGCTTGTGTTGGAAAAGTTCACGCGGAGTAGCCCATGTTCGCTGAAGGTCTAAATGTTTCTGCCGAGGCTCCGAGGCAGTAGCAGCCGTGGCTAAAGCTGAGACTGGAAATGTATCAGCTGGAGCTGTGCCAGTTGCATTGAAACTGGGCCTAGGAGTTGATAGTGGTGTCAGTTTTAGTTTTAAAAACTCAACAGAACTAAAGCTTCTAGGCACTGGAGTAACTGTGGGAAGTGAAGGAGTAGGAATTTTGGGAAGTGAGCTTAAATGTAATGTTATGTGAAAGTAAACTGGATTTTTTGGAAGTAAGATTTAATAAGAATAAACATGAGAATAATTAGCTACTTCTTCTTGTAGTATAAATTCCTGCATTTATCCCCATGTTTGTCACGAACTGGTATGACAGGCAGTTCGGGCGGATATTATTGCCGTGGGCATAAAGGACAGGCATAGGCGCAGAGGGGTGGTTTTTAAAGATAAGTCTTTAATTTACAAACAAAGAACGAACAAAATATACACATGGGGTCTGGACAAACACACACACATACATACACACAGTCTCTTGAAGCGTTTACAATCTCTTTTAGCATTTACCAGCACTTTTAGCATATACAAGACCGATTAAGCATTTCAGCCCATGTAGGACTGACACGAAGGCTTGAGGACTGGACGGGACAGGACGACTACTAGAGACTGGATGGGACACTAGATGCGAGAAGGGGAAACCTACGGGAGGCTAGGGGAGCACACACTGGAGGCTAGGGGAGCAGACTGGAAGCTAAAGAACACACACTGGAAGCTAAAGGACACACACTGGAGGCTAGGGGAGCCATACTAAACACACAGCACAACACTTAAACAAACTCAAGACACACAACACATAACCCCATACGTACTCAAAATAAACCAAAACGAGACACTTACACATTACCCAAAACACAGAACACATCAGAGCCCACATAAACAAACATAAGTAAAATAAAACATACAGTAATCAAACCAAACCAAACCAAACCAAAACACATGCCCACTGACAGTATTAATGCTCGACCCAGTTTCCCAGAACAAACTGCTATTTATAACACTAATGATGAGCTACCTCGGTTCAGGTGAGCACCTGCATCACCTGACTGAGGTGCCTTCTGGGAAACTGAGTCGACTAACAAAAACTACAAAACAAAAACGAACATGTGCACACAGCGACCTCTGGTGGTAGTGTCTTACAATGTTTAGTGTTTCGTAAATATTTCACATTACTGATTAACACAAAAAACTATTTAAAAAATCTATTTATTTGTTTTGTTTTGCTCTTTGTAAAAAATATGTTCTCTGTTTCTTTTCACTCAGACAATAATAATACAATTGGTTTTTCAATAACATAATCAATGTCATGGTATTTATAGTCAGAGGTAAGAGAAAGTTGAAAAGATTTCCCAGGAAGCATCAAACTATTTAATGGATGCAGTACTCAAGGTTTTACTCTAAATGGCTGTGTGTGTGTGTGTGTGTGTGTGTGTGTGTGTGTGTGTGTGTGTGTGTGTGTGTGTGTGTGTGTGGAGGCTTCCTAAAAACCCTAGACCCCTTCAAATAGTTCTGCATGGAGATGGGGTAATGGGACAAAGTGTTTCAGTATCTTTAATAAATTGTTATTCATTAACTGTGTGGGAGCATCAAACAGGAACAACACAATATAAGTGACCGATTCTGCATGAAGCCATTCAGCAGCCCAAAGTAAATAAAATATCAAATTCAATAAAAATAGAATATCTTAATGCTTAATTCAGTAGAGATCTGAATTAAGATCTCGAACCAGGAGCTCAGGAGTGACATGTAGAGGTCGACAGAGAGACAGGGAGAGCAGGAAAGAGAGAGAGGAGAAGAGAAGCAGAGATAACAGTTAGGTCTGGTCACAGTCACACAATGTATAAGGTGAATGTATATTTAGTGCAGAGTGCAAGCAGGGACTCCGGCAGGACTAAATAACATCATCACTAAAAGGGAGAGCCAGAAGGAAACACAGACATGAGGGGGAACAGAGATGTAAAGCAACCAATCACCTCACCGTCAACAAACCTGAGTGATCAATGAGAGTGGGGAGGACAGCATCTAAACATACCAGTTCACCAGAATACTCTACGTCCATGAGTCCCCCAGATCTGCTCCTTTACCTAAGGTTAATCTATTTACAAAAATGCTTGGCTAAATAAATAGGTTTTTAGCCTAGACTTAAACACTGAGACTGTGTCTGAGTCCCGAACATTAATAGGAAAACTATTCCATAACTTTGGGGCTTTGTAAGAAAAAGCTCTGCCCCCTGCCGTAGTTTTAATAATACGTGGTACTGACAGGCAGCCTGCATTCTTTGATCGAAGTAGGCGTGGCGGATCGTAAGACACTAACAGTTCACTCAAATACTGTGGCGCGAGACCATTTAGTGCTTTAAATGTCAAAAGTAGTATCTTAAATTTCGATGCGAAATTTCACAGGGAGCCAATGGAGTGTAGATAAGATAGGGGTGATGTGCTCGTATCTTCTGGTTTTAGTGAGGACTCTCGCTGCTGCATTCTGTACTAACTGAAGCTTGTTTATACATCTAGTTGAACAACCAGACAGTAAGGCGTTACAATAGTCCAACCTAGAGGTGATAAAAGCATGAACTAGTTTTTCTGCATCATTTAGTGACAATATGTTTCTTATCTTGGCAATATTTCTAAGGTGAAAGAAAGCTATCCTGGTGATATTATCTACATGAGCTTCAAACGAAAGGCTGGAATCTATAATCACACCGAGGTCTTTTACTGTTGTAGATGATTGAACAGAAAGGCCATTTAAAAGTCTAGTTCAAGTTTAAAATTTCAGTGAAGTAAAAACTAGGAAATTTGTAACAAACTCCAGAATGCTTATTTTGCAGTTATAATATATCACCAAAATATATTGTTAAAATCTTAATTGCCTGATCAAGACACCAAGCCCTCGCATTGCACAAGTATACACAAGCACTTTTTAGTCTTTTGATAGATTTATTTTTTCAGTGTTTAAAACATTTTATAATTGTTTATCCTGTATGCTTGTAGATATTCTAATTGTTGTGATTTGTCTTAAGTACTTCATCTGTGATTGTTTTGTCGAAGCTGAAAAAATAAAAGAATAAAAAAGCCCCTGTGGCTGATTAAACCTGCTTCAGGAATCATTACCAAATATTTTATTACAATCTAATTTTATATCTTTATTGTGATCAAACACAAAGCAAAACATCTTGTCCATTATAATGAGCCCTAGTCACATGACAATCTTCAGAAACTTAACTTGAAACTGTATATAAAATTAGTTTTTGGAAACATAAATTTTGAAGGCGTTTGTCATGTAAATTTTTTTTTAAATAAAATAAATATTTTAATTATCCTTTTAACTTCTTTATATAAGAAATATGAAAATATTCCTAGTAATTCAATATAACTAATTATAAAATAAACACTACTGTAGAACATACAGTCTATATGAAAAATATCGCATAAACACACACTGATTGTTATTTTATTTTACTCATAACTGCTGTCTCAATCTCTGAAATGATTTTTCCCCTAAAAGGCTGTGGATTACTGATGAGAAGGTGTGGGTTCAACTGAGTGTGACCCACAGTAAACCAGAAGAAGAATGGCAACTCATTCACATTACATTTTGCAAAGAGCACCAGATACACTCATGTGAATTAGCGTGAAACAGTAAGTATTACATCCATGTGCACTCTCTCTCCCTCTCTCTCTCTCTCTCTCTCTCACACACACACACACACACACTAAAATTTAATACAATTATGATAATGCTTGAGACTTTTTAAAAATGTCACAGCTGCAAATGAAAATCCAAATGCAAGTTAACAGAGCTTTATGAAAAGGAAAAAGTTTATTTTATAATAATAATAATAATAATAATAATAATAATAATAATAATTCAGTTCTTGAAATAAACCCCTCACACCCCCAAAAAAATCCTCTTCCCAACTGTGTTTGACTGATGGCACTTAGTTAGTAACCTAGTAACCCTTTTAAAGTATCTATTCGATGAAACCGAAACTTCAAAACATGTTTTGTAAGTTGTTCTGAATAAGAGCGTCTGCCAAATGCCTAAATGTAAATAATAATAGTAATAACTATTATTTATATTATTTATATTGCACTTTATATTTTAAACAACTCTCAAAGTGTTACAAATTATTTCAAATTAACAGCTCTGATAAAAGATAAGTTTTAAGATCAGATCATCAATAGAAAGCATTCCACAGTCTAGGTACAACTGAGCAAAAAGCCCAGGGTATGAAGCTTGGTCTTAGGAGGTTTCAAAAGATTTACTGACACAGAACAGAGGTTGCGTGTGGATGTATGTGAGGTGATGAGATCTTTGAGAAAGGGCAGGGTATCCTATATATAGGGTATAAATGCACTGCTGGGTAAGAAGGGCAACCTTGTATTCAATTCGAAATAAAAATTGGAGCTAATCAAGTACAGTGGAACCTTGGATTACGAGCATAATTCGTTCCGGAAGTGGGCTCGTATTCCAAAACACTCGTAAACCAAATCAAATCTTCCCATAAGAAATAATGAAAACTCAAATAATTCATTCCACAGTCAAACAAAAAAAATACTGAAAAATAATTAATACAATATATAAAGTAAAAAACCTACCTTTAAAAAAAAGTTTAAATAAATCACAACAGATAAGTGTTTCCGTTTGTGTGCGCAGGCGCCGTGTATTTGTGTGTGTATGTGTGTGTGTGTGTGTGTGTGTTTGTGGAATTAGCCCCTTCCCTCGCCTCGTCTTACACAGTAAAACTCCTCCTCCCTCCCCCCACCTCGCTTTTTAAGTTTCACAACAAACACACACAACGGAAACACTGTTTTAACGGGAAAAAAAGAGATCTCTCTAATGACACTCGCGTGAGCGCAGACTACCGAAATCACTGCTGTAAAGTAAAATAAATAAATAAATAAATAAATAAATGAACCAGCACCTTACCTTTGAAAAGAATTGCAACAGAGCAGAGTTTCTGTGTAGAGCAGAGTGTCTGTGTCTGTGTGAAGCCGGGGAGGGCGGGTGTAAAGGCGAGAGAGAGTGTATGTGTGTCAGTGTGTGTGTGTGTGTCGGTGTCAAAAAACTTGGCATTCGTAAACCAAGACATGCTCATTTTTCAAGTCAAAATGTATTAAAAATCTTTGCTCGTCTTGCGGAACACTTGTAAACCGAGTTACTCGCAATCCGAGGTTCCACTGTAATTTAAGAATGTGAGTGATATGGTCATATCATATCATGTATGGTCTTACATGCTCTCACCAGGATCCTAGCAGCACTGTTTTGAATATGCTGCAGCTTCTGAAGGATTTTTCCAATAGTCCCAATGAGGAGTGCATTGTAGAAGTCCCGCCTGGAGGAGACAAACATGTGGACTAACTTTATTCTTCTGCTAGAGTGAGTGCTGGATGCAGTTTAGCAATGTTCCTGAGATGAACAAAGATGTTTTACACAGATATTTGATATGAGACTCATACATCAAATGAAAGTCCCTTTTAACCCCAAGTTTAGTAACAAATGTTGACAGTGGGATATTCTGACCAGATAAGGTAACACAGATAACAGATAAGATAAGGTAACAGATAAGGATTGCGAGTAACCCAGTTTGCGAGCATTCCGTAAGACGAGCAAAATTTTGATATTGATCTAGTACCAAATATCATCAAGTATCATGTAGTATGCACACTCTTCTTGTTTTCGCATCGAGCATCACGTGAACACAACTGAGCCAATGGTTCTTCTCTCGCGCGCTGCGGAATTGTGAGTAATCGTCTCCCATCGTCACTTGTATACTTAACATCCGTCCATGCGTGTACTGTTTACTATAACACTGTGACCACATGTGTGCATGTCAAGCATCTTTTATTTTGGGTTTGTATGTGTGTCTTTACCGAATAGAGACTCACCCGCACACTTGTGTTGTGTGAACGTGCAGGTTAATTTATTTAATTTTTACGTTATATTTTCCAATAATTATTTTTATATGAATATTTTATAGTTGTGGATTGAATAATCTGAGTTTGATATACAAGCACGCTTTCGGAATGAATTATCTCACAATCCAAGATTCCACTATTATAGTGATGTTAGATGTCCTAACATGGTGTGGAGTGCCTAATAAAATAGCTTTAGTCTTAGAGCTCTGCAGCTGCAGAAAATCTTGCTGCATCCACACCTTTATCTCCTCCAAACATCAAAGTGGATGATGACGAATTAGATGAGGAGGTTGAATTTATCCTGAAGTAAAGCTGAGTATCTTCAGCATAGCAATAAATTACAGTTCCAGTTCTGATGACACATATTTTTAAAACATATGCTCGAAATAATCATTGTAACAATATAAGAATAAAAATTTGAATACACGGTAGTCTCAGTATATTTTCAGTTAAATTTTAATGTAGTTATTTATATGTACAGTGGAACCTCGGATCGCGAGTAACGTGGTTTACGAGTGTTCCGCAAACCGAGCAAAGATTTTTAATACATTTTTAATCGGAAACCGAGCAAGTATTAGTTTACGAGCGCCGAGTATCATGTATCATGCATGCGACTCTTATTTTGACACCGAGCGTCACTCTCTCACCTTTTCACCCCTTTTTTCTTTTTTCCCTGTTAAAACGGTGTTTCCGTTGTGCGTGTGTGTGTGTTGTGAAACTTAAAAAGCGAGGTAGGGAGAGGGAGGAGGAGTGTTACTGTGTAAAACAAGGTGAGGGAAGGGGCTAATTCCTCACACACACACACGGCGCCTGCGTGCACCAACGGAAACACTTATATGTTGGGATTTATTTGTACTTTTTTTTAAAGGTAAAGTGCAAATTAATTTATTTTATTTTCATTTTATAGATTGTACACACTAAAAAATGCTGGGTTGTTTTTACTACCCAAACGCTGGGTTGCCTCTGTTGGGTCATTTTTCTGGGTTATTTACAGTGCATTGGATACTTTTTGTTTAACCCAGCTTGCTGGGTTGGAGTTGGGTTAGCTAGTGACAGCTAACATCACAGACAAGACCATCCCTCCCCCGAAGTTTACCGGTGTATTCAGTGGCTGTGTCAGCTTCAAGTCTTTTTTTTTTTTTTATGGTCTTCGTCCTCGCGCATTTAAGAGGAAATGTAAACGTTCAATATACGGTCTGTACACACACTTTCACTCACCTATGACTGAATTTGTTCACTGTATGTAACATTTATTACTGTTACTGTGTTAAACTCAAACTTTCAGCCTGGTCTGTGCTATAGCATGCTAGTTTATCTGACAATGGCTGCTAGCTAGCCAAACCAAAGAACCCCACCAGTGTATGAAAGAAACGGCAAAAATGTCTGAGCTTTTTAGCTTTCTTTGTAGAATGCTTGCAGGGTGTATGAAGATGAAGTGCTTCTGTGTAATAGTATCGTATTGATGTCGCTGTTGAACTTGTTTTGTATTATTTTATCTTGTGCTTTTGAAAAATAAATATAAATATTTTTTCTATGATTTGTACAATTAATTGGGTGTTGTTTATTGCATATATGTATGGTTTGCAAAACTTAAAGTAATTTTTTTATAGACCAGTATATCAAAGTAATTTAACTGTTTAAACTGTTTTACCCATAGACATGTAAAACATAAAAATAATAATAACCTATTTGTGAGGTAGAATTAAAACATCATTATAGTTAAATATGACCTAGCATTTGGATTGAATATTTGACCCATCTTGCTGGGTTAAATAAATAACCCATTTTGCCGAGTTAAATTAACCCAGCATGTAGTTGGTCCATATTTATCCATTTTTTAGGGTGTATTAATTATTTTTATGTATTTATTTTTGGGGGCTGTGGAACGAACAATTTGAGTTTTCATTATTTCTTATGGGAAAATGATGATTTGGTTTACGAGTGTTTTGGAACACGAGCCCACTTCCGGAACAAATTATGCTCGTAATCCAAGGTTCCACTGTACTTATTTATGCTTATATTTAGTGCACTACTCTCTCGTGCGCGTCGCTCTCAAACTTATTTTTGCATGCTGAAAATCACTTTTACGCATTCAAGATCATTGATGTGTGTTTGAACTCTGTTGCTTCTGTGCGCTCACTATCGTAAAGCTGCTGTTCACTTGCTCGGACTGCAGCAGCGTTATAATGCTGCCACTATTTCAGCTGCCACTATTCAGTCCTCCGCTTCTAGTTTGAATTCATGGCCAATTAAAAATTCACAAAACGTATTGTGGTTAATACAAATATACTTTATTATATCATACAGTACACACAGTCTTCTATAATACTGTACTGCAAATGTGTTACCAGTACACTAAAGGTGTTTAGTATAATTTACACACGCTGAATGATGAATGAATAATTAGTATGAGCATACATGTGTTCCTTTGCATAATTTTCTCATGTATGAATAGTTCTTGTATAATGTCACACTGCTCCATATTTGTTGAGAAAAGTTTTTTAAATTTTGTGCAAGAACTTGCTGCCTTTTTGTGAACATACAGGAGCAGGAAAGACTAACAACAACAACAACACCTCTTGTTGCTAGGTGAATTCTTCACAAATTTGTGGCAAACTATACTAATAGACCTTGTCAGGTTTGTCTAGCGGACGTGAACAGCTCTCCGTTATCACCCAGATGAGGATGGGCTCCCTGTTGAGTCTGGTTCCTCTCAAGGTTTCTTCCTATTACCATCTCAGGGAGTTTTTCCCTCAGCACCGTCGCCCTCGGCTTGCACATGAGGGACAATCTTATCATTTTGATTCATACACATTTTCATAATTTACTTTTAATTGTGTAAATCCATTGCAACAATGACCATTGTTAAAAGCACTATACAAATAAAATGTCATTGAATTGAACAGCATTCTGCCTGAATTATTTTAATTATTTTCACATGTGGAGTCTGTGTTCTGAGGGCTCTGTCTGCAATCTCTGTTTGCAAAGGGCAACAGGCATTATGAAAGATACCCCTGTGGCTGTCTCTATACTAAACAGCTGAGCACTGCTTAATAACTATTACTGTATCAATGCATCATGGAAGGTAATCAGCCTGCGGCACTGACCAGGTTGCTTTGATAGCAGCCTTTAACTCATCTGTATTGTTGGGTCAGGTTTGTCTCATCTTACTCTTGACAATAGCCCATAGATCCTCTGTGGGGTCCAGTTCAGGTGAGTTGTCTGGCCAGTTAAGCCCAGTAATATCATAGTCAGCAAAGCACTTAATTTAGCAAGTCCTGCAGGAAAATCTTGCCAGCAGAGGGAAGCATGAAGTCCTCTTTCTCCTGGTAGACTGATGCGTTGATGCTTTGCACTTGATTAAACACAGTGGGCCAACACCAGCAGATGGCAGAGGACATGGCTCCTCAAATCATCACAGACTGAGACGATCACTCTCCCTCCAGACTCTGGGAACTTGATTTCTAAATGAAATGTAAATGTGTAAATGTAATGTCTGAAAGTGAAAGCACACACACACACACACACACACACAAACACAAATCCCATAACTGTATTCTATGAGTCATCCTCTTCATTAAATAATTTTTGTTTCTGCTCACCGTGCACTTGGAGATAATAACTCAGGAATCAGGGATCTGTGTAAAGACGGAAGAGATGAGTCTCGTCAGTGTTAGAAGATTGTTTTTGAGAGCAAACAATAAAGTAAGGTCAGATATATATATATATATATATATATATATATATATATATATATATATATATATATATATATATACAGGTGAAACTCAAAAATTAAATATCGTTCAACAGTTCATTTATTTCTGTAATGCAACTTAAAAGGTGAAACTAATATATGAGAGACTCATTACATGCAAAGTAAGATAGTTCAAACCGTCATTTGTCATAATTGAGATGATTATGGTTTCAGTACATGAAAACCAAATTTTCCACAATCTCAGAAAATTAGAATATTACATGCAATCAATAAATCAAGGATTGTACATAGAACAATATCGGACCTCTGAAAAGTATACTGTAAGTATGCATATGTACTCAGTACTTGGTTTGGGAAATTTGCAGCAATTACTGCCTCAATGCGGTGTGGCAGCGTTGCCCTTCTGCCCAGGAATGGACGTCCAGCACATTCACCCCAAAGTTATTGCTGCTAAAGGTGGATCTGCAAGCTATTGAACCGAGGGGGGGGGGATGGGGGGTGTACTTAGTATTGCCTACATGATTCTTTTTTTTTTTTAACTAATTTTTTTTAAACATTATTTAAATAAATAATGCCACTGTGTGGAAGAATTTATGATCCTGCTTCACATCTGAAACGCCAGTCTCCCAGGAACTCCTTTAATGTCCCAAACATGTGTAAATGTCTTGGAGTGAGGCCACAACTGTACAGTACTCTCTGTACTCTCTCTGTATGAACCTGCACTGCATTTGTGTGTGTGTGCGCGTCATTGGACACCGTGCCCCTTAACACAAACACACACACGCTCTCTCTCTCTGCTCTACAGCAGATTCTTTTCAAAGGTAAAGTGCAGGTTCATTTGTTTTATTTTTACTTGATTAAAGCAGTGATTCTGTTAGTTTGAGCTCAGTCGAGTGTCATTAAAGAGATTTCTTATTTAATTTCCGATAAAACAGTGTTTCCGTTTTGTGTGTGTGAGAGAGAAACTCAAAAGAGAGGGAGAAGTGTTAATGTGTACAAGGGGCTTATTCACAAACACACACACACACACACATACACACACACACACACAGCACCTGCACGTACAAATGGAATCACCTGTCAAATTTATTTTTGTTTTTTTAAAGGTAATTATGTTAATGTTAATTTGTTTTATTTTTACTTTATATTTTGTTTTAATTATTTATGTATTTATTTATAATACACAATTTATGTATTTATTTTTTAGGGCTGTGGAACGAATAATTAGATTTTCCATTATTTCTTATGGGAAATTTCGATTTGGTTTACGAGTGTTTTGAAATATGAGCCCATTTCTGGAATGAATTATGCTTGTAATCCAAGGTTCCACTGTACTTACAGTATATAAAATAAGACCTTTTTGTATATTTTCTAATCATACATAATAAAATTTTAAATCTCACTGTATTAACTTTTTACTTTTGTTAAATTCAATGTAAATAAGAAATGACTATTAAAATAAAAAATTTGTACTTTAATTTTAGTACTGTGATTATGCGTTTGTTTAATCATCGAGTCATCGAGTGATGCTCTGGGGACCTGTGACTTCAGTTGTTCGATAACTCAGGACCGGAATCCCCTACAGTCTACCTGAGCCTCCGGGAACAAACTGGACTCTGGATTTTAATTTTAAAACATCTCTTGTTATACTGAACTTCCAGTCTTACACATTATTATGCTGATCAATCCCTGCTATCCGTTATCACCCAGATGAGGATGGGTTCCCTGTTGAGTCTGGTTCCTCTCAAGGTTTCTTCCTATTACCATCCCACCGTCGCCCTCGGCTTGCTCATCGGGGACAATCTTGTCATTTTGATTCATATACATTGCATAAAAACTTACTTCTTTTTATTGTGTAAAGCTGCTTTGCGACAATGTCAATTGTTAAAAGCGCTATATAAATAAAATTGACTTGACTTGACTTGACTAATTACAATGTTTGGCTTGAATTTCTATGCTACAGTACTATGTGCATCTGTCGATGAGCTGCAGGCATTAATACTAGAGAGAATGAACTCAGACCTGGGGCCTCAGTCTATGGTTATAGCGCCACTTAGAGGTGTAAAGCCAGCAAACGCAAAACCATAATGCCGCCACCAGCTGACAAGGCTGTAAATGTTCAATTCTGATTGAGTAACATCTGTATGTTTAATCAGGACTTTTGTGAATAGTTTTTCCTTATGTAAAGTAGCAGATCCGGATACTCATGGATGTAGAGTCATGTGTAAAAAAAAATTGTATCCCCATTTTAACTCAGTTTTTTATATATAAAAACATAAAAATCATCTAATGATAGCGGGTTTTAATAAAAAAAAAAACTCAAACCAACAACATAACTCTTGTTTGACCATGCCATTATTAAATGAACAAAAATTAACCCCCTTACTTCTTGCAGACGGTTTAAGAGTGCCCTGGCCTTAATTAATTGATCATTAGCAGGTGTGCAGACCTCTATAAAAGTTTTGCCAGTTTGCTGGCCTTGAGCATTCAGGTGTGTGTTAACACAATGCCAAGAGTGAAGGACAAAGCAGTGGTCTTAGAGAAGCAATGTGCACTGATAAAGTCAATGACAGCACAGTTAGAAGAAGCCTGAACAAGTACAGTTTATTTGGAAGTTTGTTCATATTTTACTCCTACCTCCACAAGCTAAACGCTCTCATTCTCTCTCTTTCTTTATGAATTCATGTTGATGAGATTATAACAGAGCTACACAGCTCTATTATAGGGGCTTTAAACAGTTGTGATTGGAGCAGTCTGATTAGAATGATGTCAAGCAGTCGAGTCACACATCTATAAGATTAGTCTGTGTGTATAAAGCTTTCACACAACAGCTGAGGATTTCACGTTTCCACCATTTAAAAACCTGTCAAAACTACAACACCCACTATAACATGCAGCCTACTGTACTTCACGGCTCTCAGTGTTGCGTCACAAGCTTTCCTTGGCGCAGTCCTGCTCCTCACTGAGAGTAAGACTAGGAAGCTTTATAAATAACTTTCATGTCCTACACTGACATTTTTTCATGATTCTGAGATGCTGAGATGTAAATATGAGCCCTGGTTTCACTTACTGTAGAACTGGGAAACCCAAAGAGCCCATGATCTCCACGGTCTGATAAATAGATGACGATAGAGTCTTTTGCACGACAAAGGTGAAAATTTAATATGAGTGTGATATATATGAGGAACAGGTCTCAGAAATATATTCATCAGTTCAAATTTGAGAGTCACAGCACTACACAGACCTCCAATAACTTCCATCAAAATTTCTTTATGTATTTGAACTTTTCTAGGTTTTAAGATGACAGTAATGTCACCAAAACTTGGAAAGCAGCTTTTTACTTTAACTGATATTATGCACGAAAAATTGTTTTAGAATGTGGGAAATCGTAGTGAGATCATAAAGAAGTGTGCAGAGATGGGTCATCAAGAAATTGCACTTTTTCACCTTGTCATGGAGTAAAAAAAACACATCAGTGTACCAGTATATAATTTGTTGGTGGATCTTAGCAGTCCTTCATAGGTGCTTTGTGTAATTGAGCATCGTGCCTAAAAATATGCCAAACAGATCTCCCCGGCTGCACACAAACGCTTTATTTACACAGAAAACTGAGCTCTGTCGCGATTCTTTTCAAAGGTAAGGTGCTGGTTCATTTGTTATTTTTTATTTTTTACTTTACAGCAGTGATTCCGTTAGTCTGCTCACGCGAGTGTCATTAGAGAGATTTCTTTTTTTCCCATTAAAACAATGTTTGCATTGTGTATGTTAGTTGAGAAACTTAAAAAGCGCGGTGGGGGAGGGAGAAGGAGTTTTACTGTTTAAGACGAGGCAAAGGGCTAATTCCACACACACACACACATACAAATACACTTATCTGTCTGGATTTTTTTTTTTTTTAAATATTAAGTGCAGGTTAATTTGTTTTATTTTTACTTTATATATTGTATTAATTATTTTTATGTATTTATTGTTTTGGGCTGTGGAACGAATAATTAGATTTTCCATTTTTTTCTTATGGGAAAATTCTATTTGGTTTACGAGTGTTTTGGAATACGAGCCCCAAATTATGCTTGTAATCCAAGGTTCCACTGTACATGTAGGCAAGATGAAGCAATTTGAGGCTCAGCTCTAGACTGTTCCCCAAGTGTTTATTCTTTCTCATTATACTGAGGTAAAAGAGATTCAATTTAGCACCATTTGGGTTTAAATGTTAATATTAATTTTCACAAGATGTTCATAAGAAGAAACCCGAAACATGGAGATTAAGGTGGCGGTTAACAGATGAGCCGACAGGACATGAGGGAACAACACTGATAATGGGTCGACTTTTATTCGCTCCATGGGTGAAAAACTAAACATAGCATATATATATATATATATATATATATATATATATATATATATATATATATATATATCCAGTCAATCCAACTTACTTGATTTGTCTCTAACAACTTCAAAATGTTTCAACTAAAATGCGGCCAGGGTCAGTGTGTGTGTGTGTGTGTGTGTGTGTGTGTGTGCGTGTAAAACAATTATCAGATTTTTGTTCCCAAAGATAGCAGTTCCCTGAATAGTTGTACAGTACAAAAGTAGGATGATAAAGAAACATGCTGTAATTATAATAACAAGGCTGGATATGTAAATGATCAGGCATGAGGTGTGTTGGAGTAGCAGTGAACTGGTGACAGGAGACAGGAGGCGTCACCCATACAGTGTCTCAGTAAAGCCAATAGAGCACAAATCCCTCAAACTAGTCACTTAGTGCACCACAGCCCACTACACATTTCACACCAGTTCAGGTAAGAGTGGCTTCTCTGGCACTTATCATCCTACATGAACTACAGGGTGTCACATCAGTGTGTGTTTTTACATTTTTACAGATGATATTTTAGTCACAACAAAGTAAATGATCCTGCCTAAGGGAATATATATAAGTAAGGGAATGTGTTAATCCAAAAATGTTGGACACAAAAGAATCAATGGTGAGTTCTGTAAAGAGAATTTGTTTGAAATATTTTATAGAAGTTCATACATGAACAGAAAAGTGTTGAGTCATGAGAATGGTTCAGAAGTAAATACACTGTTTATTGAACAATTTTGAATATCACATTATACCTTATTGGTGTAAAGGTTCATGATTTTATACAGGGAACAATCTAAAAGTGAACACAGTTCTTACATTGTGTTTGAGTCATACTTTAACACTTTTGTCTTCAGTTATCTTACAGTATATGAACACAAGACCTTTTCATTTCATTTTTAAGCCATACTAACATTGAGAAACTATGCATTAAAAAAATGACAAATGAAGATAAAAAACATCATGTAATTGAAGTGGGCGGAGTTTACATGGAACAAGCTTCCAAGGCTTAGATAATGTTTTGGCCAAAAACTTTTATTTCAACAGAAGATAATACATGTTCACAGATGTTCACAGATGTTTACAGATGCACTTTCCATAAAATGATGAAAATGATATGTTGGACTAAAATGTCAGTTTCTGCTCCTAGTGTTCATGTTCATGCAGAGATGAGCAGCTCTATCAGAGCGCCTACAGAGTGCATCCTGTAGAAGACGGTGAGCGGCTGGCCGAGATTCACCAACACGAACCACACAGAGAACCCGAAGAAATCCTTCCCCACTCCGCTCTCGAACTGAGGGTGTGCTCCAAACGCTGGGATCACCCACAGCTACACACACACACACACACACACACACACACACACACACACACACACACACACAAAACACTGTGTATCAACTCGTTTAGTTTTCTCTCATCTGATGTATAAATGTAATAGATTCATGAAAAAATGATACATTACAACACTAAATATTGCTGTATTGTATCTAACTGAATTTCAATATTACATTAAATATATGAGCTATTAAATATATTAAATAATTAAAATAACTTGCATAATGTGCTCTCTCTCTCTCTCTCTCTCTCTCTCTCTCTCTCTCTCTCTCTGTCTTCCTCACCATAATGTTAGCGAGGATGAGGAAGGCACAGATCTCCTGGATGACCCTTTTACTCCTGTGATGAACGTCTGGTTTTGGACATGATGACGATTCTCCTCTCTCTGTACTCTCTCCTTGTTTAATCATCTGCTTCACAGTCACATTCACATATTTTTATTAAATAATGAATTATAAAACCGTTGTGTGTGTGTGTGTGTGTGTGTGTGTGTGTGGTGATGTGGAAATGCATTTTAAAAAGTGAGTAAAAGTGACACTTAAAATAAATTAAGCTTCTTCAATAGCGTTCAAGGGTGACCTGTGGTGCTGTAGCCCTGTATTATCAAAAACAATTTATTAAAAACAAACTCAATTTCCAGGATATTGTACAGGGTGGGTGAAAAGGAACTAAGTCATTAAAATGTATAATAAAGTTAATATTTCAAATACTAATTTATTTAAATGTACTTTACTACATAGGAAAATAAAACAAATCTTTAAGTTTCAGCGTAGGCAACATCAACCAGTTGCCTCAAATGGCGAGGGATGGAGTGAAGGAAGTGGTTTGTGATATTTTCATGAGAACCTCCTGAATCCGTGCCCCCAAGTCCCCCAGTGTGTGAGGCTTTGTCCAGTACAGCTCCTCCTTCAAGGAGCCCCACAGGAAAAAAAGAAATCATGTCGGGTGAGATCTGGACTTGGAGAAAACATGAGGTCCATGTCATCCCAGCCAACGTCCTGGGAAATGCTGGTCTGACCACACAGTAAGAGCAAAGTGGGGCGGTACACCATGCGGTGGTGCTCCAGTGATGCTACAAGTTCTATAGCCATTAAATATTGCCTAGCGAATTTTCACCCACCCTGTATGTGATTGGTGGATGACAGAGAGATGCTATCAATATGTTAGAAGCTCCCAGAACTTCTGGGAGAGTTGGGATGTCTGAGTACACTGTGACAATAACATTGCTGTCACATTCCCAAGTCATGGAATTCTGACTCAGTTAAACAAGGGATGTCGTGACCTTCACTATTTGATCCATTTCTGCCTCTTATGGTAAAGGCATGGCCATGACTTCATCAATTCGTGCCCTCAAATGTCCCTGAAATATCTTGGCAGTTTGCAAATCTATATGAAATTAGACGTGTACTTGTTGCTAATTTATTACAGGATCCACTTGCATGCAACCACATGCAATATATTTACATTTGAGACATTACACAAACACCACCAACTGAGCCATAAATAAATGAATAAAAAATATATAATAAATAAATAAATAGGTAAATAGTGTTACACTGACCTCACAGGCGAGCTCCGCCTCATCCCTCTCACCGCCCGCCTCGTTCTTGACGGAGTGGGTGTGTGAGGGTGTGTGAGGGTGTGTGTGAGAGTGCAGGCCCTGGATGATGAAGATGTTCTGCAGCACAAGCTCCAGCAGGCTGAGCAGTGAATATGACAGGTGTAGATTTTCCAGAATGCCTCCGACTCCGACAGCCAAAGCAGCCACCAGCGAGAAGTACGAGAGCGAGAGCTGGCCGAGTCCGGCGCCCAGGAGCAGCACTATGTCCAGACTGCGTGTCGGGTTCTTAGTCACACCTTCTTCATGTTTGCCTTTGCTTACTTGATGCTGGTTTTGTCTTTTTGTCTCTTTCCAGTGGTACACCAGCGTCCCCATCAGCGAGCACAGAGCCATAGCAGGCATGACACAAAGGTGAAAGTAGTAGAACATGAGAAAAGCATCCACACGTCGCACTTTCTGCCCAACCCACACCTGGTACACCAGAAACACCACAATGCCAGAGATCAGCACCAAAACACCAAAGATCAACCCGAACAAGATTCCACCACGACGCACAATCCGGAGCGTGATCTTCTGGGCGTGGCCAGAGTGGGATCCGATCACATGACGCTCCACGTTCTTCCACATGACATAGAGCATGCAGCTAGCTAGCAGGCTGAACTCCATGTTGAAGGGATACAGGACCTCGTAACCTTTACGCAGAGCGGCGCACACTGGCTGCTTACCGCACTCACACTTCATCATATTCTCACCATCATCTGAAAAACATTTCATTAAAAATGAAGTCACCAGTTTCTCTTTTTTTCTATCTTTTAACGTTAAGACAAAAGTGGAGACTCATCATTTATTAGTGGTGCTTGAAAAGCATCACTATTATTATCTCACAGGCTTATTTATTTATTTATTTATTTTCCTTCTTCCGTACAAAAGTTTGGCGCGTAACTAGTCCCGTACGGTTTGTCATAGACCCATGAATGAGGTGTCAAATGGTGCGGCTTATTCGGGAATGGGGTGCTATGGCTTTTCTAACTTTTCTTATTAAGACCAACTTTGACAGATTGTAGCGCAGAGCAATTGATTTATAATTGGGATTTTGACGCATAATTAGTCTTGTACTGTTCGTCGTAGACCCATGAAAGAGGTGTTCAATTGTGCAGCTCATTCGGGAATTGGGTGGCTTGGCTTGACATTACTTTTGTAAGGGGTAAACTGCCCCAGCAGGGGGCAATTAGCATATAATGGTAACTTTCATAGGAACTTTGACACTGAACATAACAGTTAACTACATAAAATAATTCATATAATTTTTGCTATGTGCTCCCTCACTCTCTGTCTCTCAAATTGTCGTGAAGACACAGGGAAGGGCTCATCTTGCAAAGCACATGCTAATCACATTGGAGTCATGCTAGCAACATGCTAATCGTGTTAGCATTTGTGCTAGCAACATGCTAATCGTGTTAGCATTTGTGCTAGCAACATGCTAATCGTGTTAGCATTTGTGCTAGCAACATGCTAATCGTGTTAGCATTTGTGCTAGCAACATGCTAATCGTGTTAGCATTTGTGCTAGCAACATGCTAATCGTGTTAGCATTTGTGCTAGCAACATGCTAATCGTGTTAGCATTTGTGCTAGCAACATGCTATTATAGTCAGCATCATGCCAGCAACATGCTAAAATTGTGGTGGGGGTTATTTTACTCAGCCAACCAATCAGGATCATGTTGAAACTGTCAAGCCATGCCTTAGTCCCAAGTTTTCCATGGCAAGCACCAGACACATTTTCACATCAGGTTATGGTAAAGAAATTCTCAGACTCATAAGGCTAATGAACGCGTGCGCAGACACGCATTTATCAAACCCGTGCTCAAACCCTAGACTTATCGATAAAACTGCAGACATACCCAGAAATGCAACAAACAAATATACAGTCTACTCGATGAATACACACCCACACGTTTTAAACACCCACAGACCCCCATTTACTTTAATCCTTCTTATCACCTTTCATGTACGATAGGTGTGAAGTTATCAAACCAGTTTCACTGATGAGGGAATTGGCAGAATTGAGGGATTTAAAGCGAATTAACAACACCAAGCAGGCGTCTCTGTCTAAAATGTATTTCATCAGCAAAACATAAATAGAAATAAAATGTTAAATGGTACCAATTAAATCAGACTTCATAGCTGGATTTAATACTTTTGAGTGTAATTCATACATTTACTGAATATATTCAGATTTTGTGAAATGACGAAACCCGTTTCCTTCCTGGACCTTTGGTCCGCATCACAATATACTGAAGCTCAGTACTTCTTCTTTCCTTGTTTTAATCTGTAATGTTTAAGTGAAATATATTTTGCATATATGCTTAAATATTCCTTTTTATTAATGGATGCGTGTATTATGTTTGATCTGCATTATTGCGAAACGTGATGACTTTCTGGGGGAGTATGTATTGTGTATAGAGTGTGCATTTTTATCAATAAATCAAATGCGTTTATTAGCCTTTTAGTCAAAACTGAGCTGTGAGTGTGTGAGTGTGTGATTGTGTGTGTGCCCTGCGATGGATTGGCACCCTGACCAGGGTGTACCCCGCCTTGTACCCTAAGTCTCCTGGGATAGGCTCCAGGCCCTGAATACAGGATTAAGCGGTATAGATAATGAATGAGTGAGTGAGTGATAATTTTTTGTTGTTGTTCATTCATGTCTTCTGATGGTGTTCAATGTCGACACATTTTTACGCTTTAATGAAGATATGTTGGCATATTCACGAATCAGGACATTCTCATAGTTAACACTATCAGATAGCCTACTATCAGGAAATTAAATCAATATTAACTGAGGCTTTGCCATGTCATGTCATTTTGTCCCTGAAAAGACATTACAAAAACTATATAAGAAAGTTTTATTGTGAATTTTAAAGAACGATTTTGGGCATCTCATTTCATCATTTCATCATGAACATAATATGAAGCACATATACAGTCGTGGCCAAAGTTTTTGAGAATTACATAAATATTGGAAATTGGAAAAGTTGCTGCTTAAGTTTTTATAATAGCAATTTGCATATACTCCAGAATGCATAGTCCTTCTTTGTCATGAAAATTAACTTAATCCCGAAAAAAACTTTCCACTGCATTTCATTGCTGTCATTAAAGGACCTGCTGAGATCATTTCAGTAATCGTCTTGTTAACTCAGGTGAGAATGTTGACGAGCTGGAGATCATTATGTCAGTCTGATTGGGTTAGAATGGCAGACTTGACATGTTAAAAGGAGGTGATGCTTGAAATCATTTTTCTTTCATTGTTAAACATGATGACCTGCAAAGAAATGATTGTTTGGGGCATCTGGAAAAAGGCTTGTCCGGAGAAGAAAAGATGAGCGCTACCATCAGTCCTGTGTCATGCCAACAGTAAAGCATCCTGAGACCATTCATGTGTGGGGTTGCTTCTCATCCAAGGGGGTGGGCTCACTCACAATTTTGCCCAAAAACACAGCCATGAATAAAGAATGGTACCAAAACACCCTCCAACAGCAACTTCTTCCAACAATCCAACAACAGTTTGGTGAAGAACAATGCATTTTCCAGCACGATGGAGCACATAAGGCAAAAGTGAGAACTAAGTGGCTCGGGGACCAAAACGTTGAAATTTTGGGTCCATGGCCTGGAAACTCCCCAGATCTTAATCCCATTGAGAACTTGTGGTCAATCCTCAAGAGGCGCGTGGACAAACAAAAACCCACTAATTCTGACAAACTCCAAGAAGTGATTATGAAAGAATGGGTTGCTATTAGTCAGGATTTGGCCCAGAAGTTGATTGAGAGCAGCCCAGTCGAATTGCAGAGGTCCTGAAAAAGAAGCGCCAACACTGCAAATACTGACTCTTTGCATAAATGTCATGTAATTGTCGATAAAAGCCTTTGAAACGTATGACGTGCTTGTAATTATATTTCAGTACATCACAGAAACAACTGAAACAAAGATCTAAAAGCAGTTTAGTACGAAACTTTGTGAAAACCAATATTTGTGTCATTCTCAAAACTTTTGATTGTACACACATTCATCATGAAAGATCTATTGTAAAACAAAATAAAATTCATGTTTGGTTCAGCCTTGGAAACAATATTGTTTTATGCTAACTAATTATACAAAAATCTTCGTTGTATTTGGTCTGGCTTGTAGATAAAGTCCTTCCATGCGCCACCTGCTGGATATTCAGTGAAACACAGCACATTTATTTAAATTCTGAAATGGTACCTGTGGGATTACATGGCACGGCGCGAAACGAATTGCGGCCTTTCGCGGGGAAAAAGCATGCATTCTTAATGGCCACAATCTGTACAGAAACCATAACTTCTTAGTACAAGCTTGTTATAAATAAGTTGATATAAATCTGTACTTCTGTCAGAACTGCTGTTATAGAGAATTAATTAAGACTTTCTGACCAATCAGGGAGCAGCGCACAACAGCATAAGGTACAACCTAAAACATACCTAATTTCACGTGTCTGATGGTCTCGTTGTACTGTCTCTCCATTTCTATCTCCATGTGGATGCTGTCATCTGTTACTGCATTCAGCCATAACAACACATCTGTACTCAGGGTTAGCATTAGTCCAAACCTGTGACACACACACAAATATAACCGTAACATATACAATATAATAAATATAACAAAAATAACTGTTTTTCTGCTCAGTTGCAGGGACATGCAAATGTTTTGGCACACCTGGTCAGTATTTCTTTCACTTTGAATAATTATGTGAGTTAAAGATGCCCTGATCTTCACAAAGACATTAAGGTAATTAGTAAACATTTAACATTTTAAAAAAATTTCAACAAGATCAGTGTTTTGTTTTTGTATGCAGGTCTAGAGTGAGAACTGGGAAAAGAGGTTTATGCTCTGCTATAATGTTTATGGTAGTATGGTCATGTACCTTAATTGCTCATGATAGCTGCGACTTGTTCATAATCCTCTTTAGGAAAGGCCAGTTGTTGCAAAATACAAAGCTTTATAAATACTCTTATGGTGTCCCAGTAATTAGGAATCATAGGCTTCACTGCCTAGCATGCTAAAAAAAATTAAGTAAATAAGATGGCCATGACCATGAATCAGGATAAACCTATAAGACATTCGTAATGGAATTAAGAAATTGGGAGTTAATTGAAAAATTTCAGTTGAGCTAAAATATGTGAAAGGTTTTTGAAAAGCTTGGAAAGAGAGGCTGGTGAGGGAATGACGGGTTGCAGCTGCTAAAACATAAGCAATAACAGGAACTAATTCATGTCATGAAGTGAAAGGCTAAAAAGTTAGCATTAAGGTAAAGAAAGAGCAGGTACCTGGTGAGGGCTCTGTGTTTGTGGATGCAGTCTTTGGAATGAGTCCAGAGCAGGTAGGTCTACAAGCATAAGGAGAACTCAGAATAATTTATTTTTTCACCAGAATATATATTTTTTTTAAATATAGAAGCTAATATATAACATTTCTCATTTTATATAATCTTATGAGAATAAAACACAGAATGTGTTTCTGGTAAATACTAAGTAATGGTGTGGTGTGATGAGGCAGAGCTGCTGTTACCATGGCAATTGCATGGATTTTATTCAAAATCAAGACTAAGAGCACCATGAGATATTTGAAGCAAATCTTTAGAAATAATGAAAATTGTACTGTAGGTTTAAAAAGTTTACATTCATTTTTATCACTTATTCGCATTTTTTTAAATTTTTTTTTAAAAAGCAAAGTTAACTTTAAAAGATGTTTTTTTTTTATTTGCAAAGGAAGTTTTTTTTTTGCAGTTTAATAATTTACATATCTGCTCTATGTGATTACTATTTCATTTTAAAATTCCTCTGTAAAAAATATTAAGCATGGCTAATTTATGGGATGATGTTACATTTACGGAAGAAAAGCCTGATTTTTTAAATAATAAAAGTGTAATTTATTATCGCTGGATAAAGTGTCATTATTTTTGTTAAGGTTGTGTTAAAATCTATACTGTTGGTTAAAGCTAATAATTAAAGTTTTCGGTTAGTAAAAGTTTGTAGCAAAACTTTATGATTAAAGTTCATAGTTAAAGTTTATGAATAAGGTTTACATGTAAAGTTATGATTCCTTTGATAGGTGAAATTTGTGGTTGTGTTTAACGTTAAAGTTTAAAGTAAAAATCTTATCTAGTTTTATAGCTAAAATAAATTAGTTAGTTGTTAAGCTTGTGGGCAAACATTTTTGCTCATAAAACTTTTTGCTAAATATTAAAATATTGTCATTTAAAAGTAAAAGAAATAAAATAAAAAACTTTTTAAAGTAAAATTCGAGTGTAAAGTTATTTTATAGTTTAGTTTATAAAGTTCATGATTACCTTTTATGGTTAAAATTAAAAAGAAAGATAAAATTTGAATTAAGATTTCAGTTCATTTTTAGTAATCAAATTATATTTATGAAATTACTAAACTTAATATTTATTGTTTTAGGGTAAACTTTATTATTAATGTTCATAGTAAATGTTTTTGAAGTTGTTTACCTGCAGGATGAGAAATGGAGTTTGGAAGAAGGGCTGAAGCACTTTAGGTGATGACTGACATTTTACCATCATGCAGTTGTACGCCATCATGAACACACACAGCAACAGACTGAATCCCGCAAACAGCATGAGGACCACTGATATGCACACACACACACACACACACACACACACACACACACACACACACACACACACACACACACAGAGTTAAGGTATTGCTGTACTGGCATGTAAAGAGACCTTAAGTTTCATTTTTACAAGGAAAACCTTCATGAGTGTCTCCAGAGGAATTCTGGCAGCTTGATCACTGAACCGAAACTGTTCCACAGGTTTACTGTATGTTTTAAGAGGGTGAAAACGATTCCTTGTTGCACTTTAAGTAAATATGCTAAACACATCAGGAGAAAGTTCAAAAATAAATGCAATAAAACATTAGAAAGTATGTAGGTTTTTTATTCTCATACATGAGTAGATATGATGTTAAAATGTAGTTATATTCTACACTTTCTTCTTCATGTTCTAATTTATTTATAAATAATTGTTTAAGTCTGCAACAATATGACAAAAGCACAATACAAATACAATTTACGTAAGATAATACAGGGATAATACTGATAAACATTGAATAGCTTTCTAACTTTTAACCAAACTATAACTTTAAAAACCTTTAGAATCATTTATATGCGTTGGGCTTTTTAGGGTAAGGGGCGGGGTTGGGCAGTCTTCATTTTAATTTGGGGCGGTCCTAATTCAGGGCTAAAATAAATGTAACCAGAAGCATAATAAAACTAAAACTGGCAATGTGCTTATATATTTCTTTTTGAAACAAGAAGTCACAGCATGTTAAAAAGTGCGGAGCCAGTAGCATTTGTGATTCAACACACCAAACCACACCTCCCCTGCAGCATTAAAGTGAAACACACCTGACGGTAGCTTAGCGAGGAGGCTAAATATGGAGAAGGTGGAGATGTACTGTATGAGATGTTACGCCGTTCATGTTAACCAGGACAATCATAACTCTAGGTGACAGTTTGTGTTTGGAGTGTTAGCCGATGTCGAGCGTTAGCCTTTCTAGCGCTGGGTGAGAGAGAGATGCAGGGTCATGCAGACAACTGATGCACCTTACTAATGGAGATGGGGTATAAACATAGGATTCTCCAACAGTCTGAGGAAGCACATTGCAACCCTGTACATATACAGGCCACATAAATTCTGTCCATTTTAACATGAAAAAAAAACACACACACACACACACACACACACACACACACACACACACACACACACACACACACACACACTTATGAACCATTCTTTAATAAAGAGCATTGACTGCACCAGGAAGAACACAAGACTAGACAGGATGAGTGATAAAAAAAAATGTTATCGCTATGAAAATCCTTTCTTTGTATTTGTTTCTAAATATAACATTGTCCACATGAACGGTTTTCACTTGATTCTCTTCTGCTCCAGCACTATGTACACACCAGTAACTTGAAAAGCCAGTTTTCCCCAGGAGTCATGTTCAGATTTGAATCACATTTTTTTTTATGATTTCACTAAAGAATACTATAAAGTGTCATGCATTGGGACATTTAAATTCTTTAATATTTTGATCTGCACACCACTAACAATGTTACTGTAATTGCATTAACAAATGACAGAACCGATATTTAACTCTGCATTCAATTTAATTCAGGTCTGTTTTATTATTGGTAGATTTACAACTTTACAGAAATCCAGATGCACATTTGAATCCTAAATGAACAAGCCTGAGGTGACGGGGACAACGCATAACTCATGACGGATGAGACATTCAGCTAATGTGGATCTGGATCTGGTTATAAATAAATAAACAGGTAAAGTATGAGTAGGTATAGAGTCTTGGGATAAGAAAAGTGTTGATTATATTCAGACCTCAGATGAAGTTTTTTTCATCTGTCATGAAGTTTTTTTCATCTGTGTACAACAGTGGCGTTTCCATCATTACATCATCACAGCCTCAGGCCGTCTTGCTGCTGGCCGTCTTGGCATGCTGCGCAGGTTAAATGTGAACCAGCCGCGAGAGTTAATTTAATAATATTTAATTATCCTCCTCAGTCTCAGTACAAGTCAGCTGACTTCATTTTATCTCCACATAACGTTGCTGAGTCTCGACCTGAGCGACTGAAGCGACCCCAGATCATAACACTGTCTCCAGAGGCTTGTACAGTGGACACTATGCATGATGGGAGCATCGCTTCATGCGCTTCCCTTCTCACCCTGACACGCCCATCGCTCTGGAATAGACTCAGTCTGGACTCATCAGGTCACATGACTTTTTTCCAATCGCTCCAAAGTCCAGTCTTTATTCTCCCTAGCAAACTAAAGCCTTCTTTCTGAGTCTCACTAACAAGTGCTTTACTTATGGACACACAGCTGTTTCGTCCCATACCATGGCGTTATATTCATCCTATTATTCCTGAGCGCACACTTCTGACATTCTGAGATCAGACAAAGCCGCCTATGCGCGTTCAGTGTCTCCCCTGCTCGCTCCACAGACAATCACAGACTTCCACACACTACTTCTGATTGCCTGTTTCTTCTCTATTCAGCTGGCAATTTCAACAGCATAATGGAAGTGTTGTTGTAAATAAAGGTATATAAGTAAGGCGACCGAGTTGTCCGATTAGAATTTAAGTCGATGTAGTCTAAGGATGAGCTATATGGATAATTAGATAAGTAAATAAAAACACACAATGGACAAATGAAACTGGTATATATTAATACTTAATTCAATAAATATATATATATATAAATATATATATATATATATATATATATATATATATATATATATATATATATATATAGTAATATTTGTTTATAATATTATGAATAAATACAACTTTATTTAAAAAAAACAACAATTACAATGCTTACCTTATATAATTTCTTTTCATTTATATATCATTATATATAATAATATACTTTTAATCTCTTAATTATAATTCTTTCTTAGAATTTTTAGCTACAGAATGATTCTGTAAAGGTGCTTTGAGACAATAACCATTTTTAAAAGCACTGTACTAATAACATTGTCTGTGATTGGCTGGTTTTGTGGCCAGTTATATTTCTTTATTATTAATTCTCTTGAACTAATTCGACTTAATAAGAAGAATAATAGACTTATATATCATTATGACATTATTTTTATTTGACGTAATGTGTCTTTTGCCACATCTTTTTCACTGTTCATTTATTATATCCATCCTCTTGTCTTTTACCTTTTTTTGGAATGTCAAATTTATAGTTCCTTGTCCTTTGTGTTTGATGTGTTGTAATTAATGTTTTGTGTTCTTGTTGTTGTTGTTGTTGTTGTTGTTGTTATTGTTAAATGTATTTAATATGTCAATATGTCAATTTTTTCAATAAAAAAAGGGTGTACAGGTAGAGTCGAGCACGCACAGAAAAACGATGTTGTGCGCACGCGCGGAAAACACGTTGAGCGCGCAGGGGAGATTTGAGTGCTCAGTACAGGAGTTAATAATGCGTTGAAAAGTTCTTAACCTAATTTCAGTCATTTCAAATGCCCTTGCTTGTTACAGGCCAATATTTTGTCCCTTGAAATGAAATGGTGACCAGACATTGTGTGTACTGTATGTTACAGAATTATGGATAATCAGTAAGAAAATAGCATTAGTTTAAGCTTCGCAACTAGCAGATCTGTAAGAAATTAGTCCTGTTTTTGAAATGTGTTGCTTATGTGAAATGTGTTAAAAATTATCAAATGACTCTTCAGTTAAGCTAACTCCATGTTTGAATATTTTTAAATGAGTATTTAATATGTTTTCACACATCAATTTTAAGTTATTTGCCGCTAGTGATTTCTAGTGTAATGACTTGGCGAGAAAGTGAAGAAGTAAATGAAATCACTCAGCTGTTTGTGAAATCTTGTACTTATCCTTGATAAATTACAGTGTGATATGATATATTTTCTTACAGAGGACTGTAGTACCCCCCGCGTGATGATCAGTGTGTGGAGCTGCTCCAGGCCGCCGTCGTGTCCACAGCAGGTACCACATCATCCACACCACGCTGAGCCCCATCAGCAGCAGCAGAAACACCCCAGGCTTATTATGAGGACGTCCATCCGCGTTTAAAGTGTTCCCGGCGACCAGCGCGGCTCCCAGCAGCACCACATTGATCCCAAAGAGTCCAGAAAAGAGTCTGCGTCCTGTGGGAACCCATAGAACCACAGCCTGCTCAGAATCACTACCCTCTTCATCCTGCAGGTCTCTGGTCTTCTTCAGGTCCTTGTCTGAGTCCAGCTGCAGTTCCTCTGTTTCACTAGTTTCAGCCTGCATAACTCTATGGCGTCTGTGTCTCCCTATCTGTTTTTATATTTATCCATAGAAACGTGGGCAAAGTATGTCTTCCTTCTTAGTAGAGACGGGAAAAAGTGTGTGTGTGTGTGTGTGTGTGTGTGTGTGTGTGTGTGTGTGTGTGTGTGTGTGTGTGTGTGTGTGTGTGTAGGTGTGGTGAGTCACAGTATTCTCAAACTGGGCGTGTCTGTGCTGAAAGTGAAGAAGGTAAATATTCCACTCTGATCTGCAGAGTTGGACTGAAATGTTTCCTACAGCAGCCTCGGTGTCCCCGTGTCACGCCCAGACGCGTGAAAGGTCTAGACGTACGGTATGTGGAGCTCCACAGCGAACACACGGTATCTTATCAGAAAGTCAATGTTTAATGACTTATTCACCTTGTGGCAAGTCAAACAGCACAAAAGGATTAATGTACTGTAGCCACCGGTAATGAGCGTCTAAAGGAAACCTACCATGTCTTTATTTATCATGTTAAAGCTTCAGCTGAATGGCATTGCTTCTTAAAATTCCTTCGATGTAACCCCACCCCCACCCCCAACCTGCAATATGGAAGTAAACTTCTCTAGCCAATCACAATGCAGAAAACAGAGCCTTTATGAAATGAGTGGGCAACAAAATACTGCTCGATTTTCTCTCCCACCCATTTCTCAGGGTTTTCAGTATGTCGGGATGCGAGATTATAAATACATAATGGCTTCATGAATGTTAGCCTGTTTAGCCTGAAACTCCTTAGCCGTCAGTGGCAGTTTTAGGCATGGGCGAACTGGGCAGTAGGTTTCCTTTAGAGATATGAGAGATATGAGAGATATACTAAATGTACAGTTACATTTAAGAGTTACATCTGCCTGGATTCTAAAATGTTAATATTCTTAATCTAAAAATTAAAAAAAATTAGAATAAGAATTATGTATACAATGATAAATTATATATTTTACTTTTATATTCATCTATTTATATTACAAGGGAACCTTGGATTGCGAGTAACGCAGTTTACAAGTGTTCTGCAAGACGAGCAAAGATTTTTAATAAATTGGGGGGGGAATATATATATATAAGAAAACGTTTAGCGGTGCGCCGGCGCATTCCCCCCAAAAGTGCCGCCCCCCCTAGATGACTTTCTCCGAGACCAAGAGGTTCTCGTTTTTCAAGCCAAAATTTATTAAAAATCTTATTGTCTTCAGAAAGTAATCCGTTACATTACAGCGTTACTTTCTGATAAAAGTAACTAGTTCGAGTACTTTTCCACTGCAGAAAATGAAAACTCCTTTGTGCTTCCTCATGCATGTTGTTTTAGTCAAGACCTTTATAATTATTCTACCGTCATCACTCAGCGAAGTTTGGCCCAGAATCTGTTCACTACTAACAGCAGGAATAACAGAGGGATTATCTAAGTTATACACAAAAGAGACAATATAAAGTGCAAATGTGCTGAGAGAGCAACAAAGTGACAACATGACACATTTTAATATTTTGTGGTAATGAGGTAATGAGTTGATGAGGTAGTGGGAGGAGAAACAGTAAACAGTAAACGATCTTTATAAGTAGCAGCAAAGATTAAAAAAATAGAGCAAATTAATAAGTAATGAACACTGTGCAAAAGAACATATATATATATATATATATATGTATATGTAGGTTTGTGTGTACAATAGTTTGATGGATGTCGATCAGTGTGTTTGATCTATCAGTTCAGTATCAATGTTTTGAGGTAGTGAAGTTAATCTGTGTGTGTGTGTATCAGTCCAGTCCCTTTTTGATGATGAGACGGATGGCTTGTGGAAAGGAGCTGTTACACAGTCTGGATGTGAGGCCCGATTGCTTTGGTACATTTTTCCAGATTGCAGGAGAGTGAAGAGTGAGTGTGATGGATGTGTCCGATCAGCTACAATGCTGGTGGCTTTGTGGATGGAGCATGTGGTGTAGATGTCTTCGATAGAGGGAAGAGAGACCCAGATGATCTTCTCCGCTGTCCTCACTATCCGCTGTAGGGTCTTGTGGTCCGATATGGCACAATTCCCAAACCAGACAGTGATGCAGCCACTCAGGATGCTCTCGATAGTCCCCAATCGAGAATCGGTGATGGAAGCTCAGCCTTTCTCAGCCTTCTCAAGAAGGTGTTGAGGGACCAGGTGAGGTTCTCCTCTAGATGGATACCCAGGAATTTGATGCTGTTGACGATCTCCACGGAGGAGCCGTTGATACTCAGTGGGGAAGTCAACAACCATCTCTTTTGTCTTATAGACGTGCAGAAACAGGTTGTTGTCTTTTCACTCTGGCACTGCTCAGAGAGATGTTAATGTCGGTGAGAACTTGTCTGGTCCAGCAGCTTTATGTGGGTTGACTCTGCGTAGCACTTTCCTCACATCAGCTGTGGTGAGACAAAGCACCTGGTCGTTCGGAGGAGGGATGGTCTTCCTCGCCGTCATGTTGTTCTGCATGTCGAACTGAGTGTAGAAGCTGTTTAGCGCATCTGGACGCCGTCACTGTCACAGTCAAATATTTGGATGCAACTTCTAATTTGCTGGAATCGCTTTTTTATTGATTTATTTTTATCAAGTTCTAATTTCTACCATTTCCAATCGAAGGTTGTGGGTTGCGGGTTTGATAAAGCACCATGTGTAAAGCTGTAGTAAAGGAAATGAGAGTGAGAGAGAGAGAGAGAGAGAGAGAGAGAGAGAGAGATACCTCGGAGTGTGTGTTACATATAAATAATAAACCAGGTGTGTACACTTTTGTTTTATGGAAAATCAACACATTTTGGTTGATCAGAGTCCAAGAGCACTGTGTTGTGAGGAAAAAACTCTTCCGCTGACAGCTTTATGACCCGGTATCACAGCTGCTTCCTGAATGTTTATTACACTCTCACTCATCTCTAAAAGGAAATTAAAAAGCTTGTAACGTAAATTTTCCAAGCGTAAATAAAATAAAACAACACAGTTGTGTCTTTCAACTCCAGAGTCATAAACTAACTGGAACGTATATGAGGTTTAAAAGACGCATGTAAAATATTGTACAAAGATGCCTCGAATATTCTCTAATAACTCTCGCTAGGACGAAGCAATCTGAGTGAAACAGACGTACAATGTGCTCCTCAGTACATGGAGCTCCGGGACGAGGTGGGCACCAGACAGCCATCGTGCTGTCCAGTAATGAGCAGAACGTCCTTTAGTGTGGGCCTACCTGGTCACCAGCTTGTTTAAACGACGTCAGAGTGAATCTGGGAAGAAATATGGTGTTTCTGACTGTGTACATTTAAAGGGAAACATCCCACATGAAATTGCTGCTGTGGCCAGGTTATAAACATGCACGATGATTACCTGTCCTGGGGCGTTGCCTAGCAACGGGTATGGGCTTGTTTTAAAAGCTTGTGCAGGTGACTGCGCTTCCGCTTAAGAAGTCGTGTGTGTTGTTATAAGAGTTACTCTTTTACTCTAAAAAGTTGACAGACTACAAATCTGCTCTGTGACAGCGATTACTCTTAATCACACTAACTAACCAATGATTCTGTACGTTCATGCCAACTTACAGTTCTGTTTTAGTTTAATTAGTGACACACACACACACACAGCAGCAGGGTTCTGTTTAAACAGCAAGTCTCGGCATTAGTCTGAAAAACTAATTCTGGGTTCTTTATGCTGCACAAAAACAGTGACGTGAGGCTGCACTCTGTGTGTGACGTAGGGCTCGGCGATGTGGCTGAAAACTGTATCACGATATCCTGCAACTGAATAATCTATAGTTTTCTATGTTTTATGACCAAATAACATAAGGTGTGAGTCTAATTTGGAGCATTTAAACAAAACCACTGTTGTTAGTCATTTTGGAAAAAAATATCCTTACATTTTGCACAGAATGCTTTAATTTAAGCAAAAATTATTACACACTTATCACACAATTATATCATACATATGCTTCTAAATGCATTTTAAATATTAATACGCAAAGAAATATTAATAATTGTCATTTCCATTATTCTAATGTATTATACAGGTATATTTATCATATATATCATTTTTTAAAATAAATAATAAATATATTTATTTATTATTATTGTTTGAAGTGAGACAGTTATAACGCTGAAAAATGGACATTTTTGGGGCTCATTTAAAAGTATCTCTCCAAAACGGCTGAACATTTTTTAGGGATGCAGGATTGGTCACTTACATGTTGTATAAACTTCAGAAGTAGCATCTTTGGCCACACACAGTTCTGTATTATATATATATATAACAAAAAAGAAAAGAAAATCAGCACACACTGTGTTTTGGACACATTGTGTGTATATTCGTAGTTTTTACCTGTCACAGTAACATTGATGGAATGGGTTCCAGAAGGTGACATTCTCTCATGACACGCTCATCTGTAAAGTCCAGCGTCCTGTACGAATAGATTCCACACACACACACAAAAAAAGGAAAAACTCTATTTTTCTCTGTGTTCCTTCATTCAGTGCTGATGTGATTGGAGTGTATTAAAGGTTCATTTTAATTTAGTTAATGTTAATGTTAATTAACCAGGTTAATTTTTATCAATAGTAGATATAATGTGTGAAGCTAAAACTGTCTAGATATCAAAGCAACGTGAGTTGCAGCTCGACGAGAACGAAGTCGTCGTAGGATGATGCGCAAGAGAGTTCTGGCAAGAGGAAATGCGGTGAAGGCTCCGCTTCCTGACATCGCTGCGGCGTCTGTGGAAAGAGAATCAGTTCACATCTGCGAGGCTGCAGGCAGCGAGGCTGATGTTATCAAAGATGTCCTTCGCACCTACAGTAAGATGTTGTGTGAGGTCTAATGTCTGCAGTCACCGCACTTCCTAAGAAATTGTCTGGCAGTTTGTAAGACACAAGACAATTTTATGTAAACTATTTAGAATCTATTTCAATCTTTCGACACACAAAAAAATATTTGCTTTTTTTTTTTTTTTTCATCTCTCCAT
Source organism: Clarias fuscus (assembly GCA_030347435.1). Taxonomy (NCBI): domain Eukaryota; kingdom Metazoa; phylum Chordata; class Actinopteri; order Siluriformes; family Clariidae; genus Clarias; species Clarias fuscus. The sequence goes on along the minus strand of CM059220.1, from coordinate 1,081,827 downwards.
GATATCGAAAAGTTACTCGACATGTGGTTCGAGGTCTCAGCAGTAATCTCAACATAGCATGTTAACCTGTGAACCACTTAGTTCTCACTTGTACTGACTCTATTGGTTTGGAAACAGGCGAGACTGCGTGCACACACAGAAATCTCATCACATAGGTGTTTTTAAATATCTACACACAGAGCCTACTGTACTGAATAGATACAGTAATTACAAATTCCTACTTCCTGTCCAACTTGTACACCATCGTTCTCATCCAGTCATCCTGCAGTTTAATGTCAGTAGTCGTGGACTCACCCTGAGTGACTTTGGTGGGAATGTAGCACTCGCAACACAGTGGACGTCCACAAGCAGAGGTGAAAAGTCTCTTGTTCTTGTTATATTCATCATCCACATTTACATCTTTCTGGATTTAAGGACTTTCCCTTGTGATAAGCTCTTTGCTCAAATGCCAGTAGCTGACATGGAGGATATCATGCTCCAGATAGTGTGTGAGTGTCACCACCTGATCCATATAAAGACAATAATTGTAGACTAAATAAATCTTTAAAAAAGTCACAAATGATCCGTACTTCAGTTCTATTAAAACGTCTGTCTTATCAGCGCTCTCCATTCGAGGCTGCTCCCCAGTCACTGCTCAGCAGGTGTGTGTGTGTGTGTGTGTGTGTGTGTGAACGTGTTCATCAGTTCATCTGTAGTGTCGTCTGCAGTGTGAACAAAAAAATAGACGCCACTCTTGTGATTAGCAGGAAAGAAGAGCAGCGTGCAGCGACTAGTGTGTGTTGTGGTGTGAGGGTGTACAGTACCTGGTGCCGAAACACTCACTCGCGGAAGAGCGTAAACAGAAACGTTTGGAGATCTGCTAACAAAATTCTGAGCGACACTCTGAGGAAGGTGAAAGTTTCTTAAAGAGAATCATTACTGGTGACGAGACACGGATTCATCGCTACGAGAGTAAACGGCTCGTCTTCAAACACCTTCAACTTTGACTGAGGAAAAGGTCAGCAATCAGTTTTCTGGGGCCAGAAGTATTGGAACATTATCAGGAAAAAGGTTCAACAATCAATCTCGTTACAGTCAGACACTTATTGAAGAGCTTCGGATTAAACACAGAGGACCGATCTCCGAGGGCGCCGTGATCTCCTGTGACGATGTACGCCAACACACTTCTGTCCACGCTGTCGAGACTCTTAGGTGTTAAAGCGTCCTCCCTATAGTCCTGATCTCACTCCGTCAGACTTTCACCTGTTTAGTCCCTAAAAGCAGAACTTCGAGAGTCACCTCTGGACACCTTTCAACACAAAGCTTTCAGAGAAACAGAGCGTTTCATGTTTGTAAGGTGTGAAAGCGATAACAAAGGACCAATAGGAGGTGTGATTTCCTGTTCTTTTACCCAAATGCAGTGCACTAACACCACTTCCTCCCTCCGCTCTCTACACGTTAAAGCACTCTCATTGTGAAACAACACTTCAATTTATTTATATTATTATTAATATATTTAGGGCCCAAACACTATGACATCAGTACGATTAAGACGTGAATCTGAGGTCATCGTCATCACTCTGATAATGCTGTTTTAACAGTGCTGATGTCATAAATATGCAAGGGACCTCTTGTTCTTCTAATTATTTTTTTCTAAGGACTTATCTGAGCCCTTTTGGGGTCTTAACACGCTCAAAGACTCATAGAAATTTTTGGACGCCTGCGAGTCTGGGCCCTGGGCGTGGCTCAGGGCGTGGCTCAGGGCCTTTACAGTAGATTTTGATGAATAGCTCATAAACACATTTATGACATCAGCACTATTAAATACACACACTATAAACCCTACACACACACAAACACAGTGGGGTGATTTATTTAGAAAAAAACGCAGAAGGCGAAGGTTAAAGGAGGGAGGAAGGGAAAAAAGGGGAGGATTTCTAAAACATAATTTTAAAAATAGTTTATTCAATAATGTGCTATAACCAATTGAAGTCCAAAGATTTTAACTATAATTGAAATAAAAGAACAATATTACAACACAAACGTAACACACTAAAACATCTGGGTGACATCTGGAGATTTGTTCACTGTAGATTTGTGTTAATCCTGAGCACTGAATTTTCCTGCCGGTTCATAAATCACTGTTGTCATGGTAACCTATAAAAGCATCAAACACTGAATCTACAGTACTGTCCAACAGGAAACAGCTAACAGACAACTTCCTGTTTATTCTTACCTCGTCCTTCTGACATTTCTTTCCACCTGACAGGGAAATAAAATATAGAGTCATAGTGTTTATTAATAATCTTACAGTGATTTACACACACAGGTATAAATAAAATTATACACACTACAGAAAAAAGTAAAAGTTACAGTTAAACCTTGAATTGTGAGCATAATTCGTTCCAGGAAGTGTGCTTGTATATCAAAACACACAAATTTCCCCCATAAGAAATAATGAAAACTCAGATGCCTCAGATCCACAACCCAAAATATTCTTATAAAAATAACTAATACAGAGCATGAAGTAAAAAATAAAACAAATTAACCTGAAATTTACCTTTGAAAATAATTGTGACTGTAGTGATTGAGATCAGAGAGAGGAGAAGAGGAGAAAGGGTGGGGGGAGGGGGGCTGCGGTGTATGCGCAGTGTATGTATGTAGTGCGGTGTATGTATCTTGACTATATGAGTGAAGCACACGCACTGAGACCTAGCATGGGAGATGATTACCCACAATTCTGCAGCGTGAGAGAGAGAAGAACCATTGGCTCAGTTGTGATCACGTGGCACTCTGCGTTAAAACAAGAAGTGCATGCGTGCTACATGATACTTGATGATATTTGGTCCTCGTATGTCAAAACTCGCTTGTTTATCAAGTTAAAAATGTAAAATTTCCGCTCATCTTGTGGAACGCTCGCAAACCGGACTACACGGAATCCACTGTAGTATGATGGATATTATACTAATATAACATTAATAATATCAGATACCAAGCTTGGGAAAAGACACCTGACAGGTCGGAAAAAACAAAGGCACATGTCAAAAGTGACAGCGTGGGAAAAATGCAGACAGGGCGTGAATCATGACAGTGTGTGTGTGTGTGTGTGTATAATGTGTATATAATCACGGTGTGTCAGTACCTCTGCTCATGATGAGTGGAACAGTGAGGACTACAGCCACTACAAACACACTGATGTAGATCACACTGAACTGAACCTCAACACTCAGGGGGGTTTCAACTGATCAGATACAGAACAAAACAAACATTTAAAAATTAACAAGATTCAGAAGAAACATCAGGTCAAGTCATTTTAATTTCATGTCACATTTAAAACAACAGCATCAGTGGATCCTAATAAAACACAGTTGAATTGATAAGAATTTATAAAGTAAAAGTAAAGTAAAGTAAAGCCTTTATTTTGTCACATATACAAAGCGGTAGAAGTAAAAAAAATAAAATAAATAAACAATTTTTTAAAAAGACACAAAGCTAAACATATATGCCTAAAATCTATTTTTTTAATCTATAAATATCTATCAATTAATAAAAGCATAAGAAACAAATAAATTAATACAACCAATAAAAAATAATAAATTAATTAGAAATTCAAATGCAATATTTAAAAATGTGGAAATTTTCAATAAATAAAGTACAAATGAAAAATGCATTTGACATAAAAGAAAACATTTGTGAGTGTCAGACTGAACTAAAAGCGATTATAAGAAGATCTTCAGGTTTTCAGGTTTGATGTAAAACTGTACTAAAGAGGAATCAGCGTTAATGTGAGCCGGGACGCGACTCCAGTGTCTGGGGCCAGAAACAGTAAAAACCCGTCACCTCTACTGTTTAAATTATATTCCACTTTAGATCAGATACAGAAACATGTCAGAAACACAAAACAGAAGATCAGACAAAATAAAAAGATTAGATGGAGAATAAAGGAGAAGATTAGAGACGGAGGCTGATGGACTTTTGGTGAAGTTTAAGTCTGTTTAAACTCGGACACTTACGTACCCGTCACAGGAACTGTAACAGCAGGAGAACCTGAACATGTCAATAAATATTTAACATCAGATTAAGATTATCAGATTGTGATTGTACAGTGATGTGTAAAAAGTAAGTGCCCCCTTTACCTGCCGTAGTGATTTGAGTGCTTACAGGATCTGTGTGGAAAATGTGATGTTAGTAACCTGAAGACTTTACTGCTTTAGTATCTGCTGTCATATTACATAGTGGTCTATAAAGAGGTACATAAAACAAGAAATAAATAAAGTGATTTTCTGTTCTCGTTAACTGAATATCAGGTTGAATGTCCAAGAAAAGGTCAAAGTTGCATTCACACAGTAAAATAATGACCATTACCCCCTTCCTCTACTCACATCATCATCATCATCATATTATTATTATTATTATACCAAAATACTTTTGTTAAAACCCTTGAATTAAAGATGAAATTTTTTAAATCAATGACAAATTGATTGTGTTATTTATGATGGTGATGTGCCACAGAACAAATTTCAAAAACTGTGTCCCTGACAAATACCGTATTATAATCCTGTCACATTCCTGAGCGCGCAGTTTCACTGTCTCCCCTGCACACTCAATGTGTCTTCCGCACGTGCATGCAACATCCTTTTACTTTCTCGACTCTGCCTGTACACTCACTTAACATTGTTGATTGTTAGAAAAACTGCCACAAAACCAGACAATCACGTGCCTACACAGAATATTTCTGACTGGCTGTTTCTTCTCTAAATATTATAATTGTATAGTGCTTTTAAAATGGTCACATATAAAATCATCTCTCCAAGACTGCTGAAGTTAGCAACTTAAAACGTTTAGGGAAGCGAGAGTGGTCACTTCCATGTGTCATAAACTTCAGAAGTAGCTTCTTTAATACTCAAATTTCTGTACAACATAAAAAAGTCTGTACCAATACTGTGTTTTGGCACTCTATCTGAAACACACACACACACACACACACACACACACACACACACACATTGTATATATAGAAGTCGTAGTGTTTACCTGTCACAGTAACATTGATGGCATGGCTTATAGAAGGTGTAGGTGAACCTAGCACACACCTGTAAAGTCCAGAATCCTGTATGGATATTTTCCAGAAAATAAGGACTGACATTCTTTTACTCTGACTGACGCTCCTCCATTCATTACTGGTGTGACTGGAGTGTATTAAAGGTCTGCATGCATTTTTATGATCAATTCTGCACCATGTCACTGATATGTTCTCCCAGCAGGGTGGTTCACTGACTACAGTACAGTTGATCATCAGGACGTCTGTTACTCGAGCTCTCCACGCCGTGTTCCTCGGCACTCTGACAGACGGTGAACAGTCTGAACCAGACTCTAATACACACAATCAGACCAAGAGCAAGACAACATGAGGTCATGAGTGTTAGAAGTTTCAACAAGAAGAAGAAAAACCATGAATAACAAAATATTTATGTAACTTTCTGGATACGTTTTTGGACATTGAGAAGCTGAGCTTAAAATTGACCTTTTCGGGGCGCATACAATTTTTTCTCTGAAATTGCTTCATTTGTTTTGTTTTGTTTTCATGTTGACCATGATGCAATTAAAAAATCTTTATTATACACATCAGAAGGTGTTATAATTTTTAAGTGAGCAAGGTTTAAATACTAGTACATTATTTACATACTGTTCACTGTCCTTTAGTGTCTTTAATATCACCACCAGGTCCGGGTTTAGAATCTCAGCGGATCTCTGAAGCCCAGCTCGTGACTCTGCTCATGTTTTACTCTTTACTTTAAACTGAACTATAATTCTGTTAACAGCAGAGCCGCAGAGGCCAGGTGAGTGTGGGAGAGTTCACACTTATATTTAGGCAGGTTTCCGTCATTGAACAGATCCTTACACTGGGTTACTAGACTACTGACTACTGTAAGTGCCATCAGTCAAACACAATCGAGTTTTTTTATGAAACTCTAAAACAAAATATAATTTTGTAAAAATTTTTACTAACAGTGCCTCACTGTTTTCTGTCACAGAATTAAATTGGATTAAAAACTATATAAGTCATTATAATTTTTATATAATTAAGTAATTATACTGGATCTAAGGTTGAAAGTATATACACTGAAGTCCATTCAATCTTTTTACACACAAACATTTATGTCTTTTCTTTTTATATAATAAAGTTAATAAAGTGAGTGTAGTGCAGGAGTTCTTTGGGTAACAGTGATGTCAGATGATTTAATTCTATTTAAATTTAAATTCAAATATTATTTGTCACATACACAGTCATACACAGTACGATATGCAGTGAAATGCTTAGACGACCGCCCATGACCTTTAAAAAAAAATATATATATGATTTTATTTATTTAAATTCTTTTGAGATGATGATGATGATGATGATGATGATGATGATGATGATGGTGTGAAGTGGACGAGTGAAGCTGTAACTCACCGAGTGTATCAGCGCTGAGACTGAACAGGACCAGCATTAACACCCTGCTGAGGATCAGGAGCGCCGACATCTTTACTCACAGTCTCACAGAGTCATCAGATACAGTCTCTCTCTCACACACACACACACACATGCATTCACTAACACACACACACACTTAAACACATGGGCACACACACACACACACAAATGCATGCATTCACCTACACACACACACACACACACACACACTTAAACACATGAGCACACACACACACACACACACACACTCTTCTTCTTGGTATCTCTTCACATGCTCTGTGAGTTGAGGTTAGCTCAGGACCGTTACACACATCCGGTGAAGATCTTTTTCAGAGAGCAAATAAAACACCGTCTGGTCTTTAGTGTTTATTCTCCTGTAGGCAATACAAACTGTACAGATCTGTGATTAAGAGGAAAACTTTAAATCACATGACATTCTAGGAACAAATCTTTGTGTGTGTGTGTGTGTGTGTGTGTGTGTGTGTGTGACACATGTTAAAGTCTGTACAGTAGTGAAGCAATAACACAAGAAGCAAGCAGAACACGGCCCTGTGTGCTCAGGTGGGGAGAATCAGGTGTACATGGGCAGATTTTACAGTTTTATAATACAGTTTTTGCCGATCGCTTGCACACTAAAAGTGAATGCTTAGACCAAAGGCTCAATACTTAAACTTCTTGTAGCACAGCGTTAAACACAGTGTAACCGTAGTTTAAACACATTTTCAAGTTTGCACTTGTTCACAAATTTATAAGAAACTTATTGTGAAACATTACACACATTTTCTTACATTAGACACTTTGTCCAATACCAAAACCACCTGTTTTCATTGGGGAAAGACTGCTGCACACAAAGCAATGCTCACCTGGCAACTGTGGTCACTCACATACACACCTGAAAGCACTGGCACAAAAAACACAACACCAATCACTCTGAGCCTTAAGACTACAAATAGACCCCAAGAAAGACATTTTGAGAACTATGGAGGCAACAGGAGTCAGAGTGAGAGGAGGACAAAGAGAGACAGGAGTCAGACGTGGAGGAGGACGAGGACATGGACGAGGACCAGAGCGGAGACGTATCAGATGACATCGGGGCTATTCTGGTCGACCATGTGATAAATTGTGGCCTGTCCATGAGGGAGGCTGGGCAAAGAGTCCACCATAGCCACAGTCGGTACACAGTAGCATGGATAATAAGGACATTCCGACTGGAGAACAGGTATATCTTCAAGCTTATACTCTGCCTTCTGCATGTGTCACATGATTCTGTATCATACAGTATTAACTGTACTATACAGAAATGTGTAGTGCCGTGCAGTATATCTAAAGGAATATCATTGTGATGTTACAGTACTGTGTATAGATTGAAGTTACGGTATGTGAAAAAGAACACAAACATGGACATCTTGTGGTGGCATTTTCAACAGAATGGTTGGACGACCTTCTCAAGGTGGAAGGGAGCGGCTCTTCAGTCTACAATAAGAGTTTGCCGTTACTGAAATGGTGCGAGAAAATAATGCAATCCGACTTCATGAGTTGCAACAACGCATAATTGCAGACGGAAATGTATTCAGCAATATCAACAGGGTCGGCATTTCTACAATCAGTCGCATCCTACAGAAACATAACTTCAGAATTAAGCAGCTGTACAGGGGGCCATATGAGAGGAACAGTGTCAGAATCAAGGCTGTGCGCCATTGATATATGATACATACAGGTATGTGTCACTTTACTGTAAATACTATATATTGTGATGTGGGAATGAGGGTTTATGCTGCCTGTAGCTTGTAGTTTCTGTCTTTACTGACCCAACCCAGCCCCTACGTGTGTGAAAATATAGACATTGTAATTACTGTATGTGTTCTCAGTAACATTATTCAATATTTACAGACAGTTCTAGATTTTGATGCTGCTGAACTGCCACATGAGTTCATCTACGTGAATGAGGCAGGCTTCAATCTGGCCAAAAGCAGGCGTCGAGGCCGTGACATAGTTGGACAAAGGGCTGTTGTAAATATCCCTGGCCGGTGTGGGGGAAATATCACCTTGTGTGCTGCAATTAGTGTCCAAGGTGTCCTGCATCATCATGCCACACTAGGTCCCTACAATACTGAAACGATAACTGCATTTCTAGATTGGTGACGTAGCTTCCTGTTTTTCGTATTATCCCCGCGAAAGTTTCTCGTTTGTTTGTAACAGCGTTTTAGATGATATTTTGTTTTTATAATTATATTTTTCCCATTTTTACTAAATAACAAATTAGTTTTACGCTCTAATACTACTGGATCCGTTTTTTTGCGCTTTTTTGGAGAACGTGCGTATCATCTGACCAACAACAAGCAAATCCATCACCAAATAATCACAACTCCGGCACAAAGGTACGTTATCATGTCTACCATTCAGCTCGCTCAGTGTGTGGAGTGCAGGATGTTTAGACATTCTTCCTCCGTCATTAGTGATAATTTTATTTGTGATAGGTGTGTGTTAGTTAGCACCCTGACGGAGAAGATAGTAGCATTAGAGGAGCGCATCCAGACTTTAGAGAGGGTTAGAGAGCGCGAGAGCAGCGTTAATCCTGTAGCGGAAAGTCTGGGTGCCGCAGGCGGAGATAATCAGCCCCCGACTCCGGCAGTAGAGCCTCACAGCGGGGCGAGTGGGTGACGACTCGACGGCATACTCATTCAGCCAAAGCTAACGCTAAGGCTAGCCCACCGGAGCACACCTCTTCTGCGCTTCACGTGTCCAACAGGTTCGCTCTCCTCAGTGATACACCCGCTGAGAAACCTGAAAGAGCTCTGGTTATAGGAGACTCTATACTGAGACATGTGAAATTAGCTCGGCCTTTAGGGGCGCCAGCGGCAGTGGTCAGGTGTATCCCGGGAGCCAGAGCACCGGACATAGCAGGTAATCTTAGGGCTCTAGGTCAGCATAGGTTCTCTAACATAGTGGTACATGCTGGAGCTAATGATATACGCCTTCGTCAGTCAGAGGTTAGTAAGAGTAACTTTACAGAGGTGTTTAAAATAGCGAAGGCGATGTCCGAAGAAGTAGTTTGCTCTGGTCCCATCCCAATGAGACGTGGCGACATAGCTTACAGCAGGTTATGGTCGCTGAACCGCTGGATGTCCAGGTGGTGCTCCGAAAACAACGTGGGCTTCATAGACAACTGGAAGACCTTTGAGGACAAAACTGGCCTGTTAGGGCGGGACGGTGTCCATCCCACTCGGGAAGGTGCTGCTCTCATTTCTTGCAGTATAGCACATAGTCTCAGAAGAGGCCTAGTTAATCGGTGACAATCCAGAGCCCAGGCCAGGGAGCAGACAGACAGGCTAAACCAACCGTCTGCTAGCTGCAGAGAGTCGTCACTCAGGGTTCATCATATTGAGACTGTGTCTGTTCCCCGAGCTAAACATCAATTTAGAAAGACTCAGAAAGTCTGTTTTAGTAATTTAATTAACATAGATACCACAAACTCAGATCACACTGAATGCGCAGCCGGCAACTCCGATCTGAAGCTAGGACTGTTAAATATTAGCTCTCTCACATCTAAAGCAGTTATTGTTAATGAAACTATCACAGATCAGGAGTTTGATATCTTATGTTTAACAGAAACCTGGATTAAACAGGACGAGTATGTAGCTCTAAATGCAGCGAGTCCTCCTGGATACAGCTACATACACCAGCCTCGGTTAACTGGTAGAGGAGGAGGAGTCGCAGTTATTTATAACCATAATCTGTCTCTCGTACAAAAACACAGTTTTAAATCTAATGCATTTGAAGTTCTCTATAGTAACATAAAGTCAGCTCAGTCGATCCCGCTAATCATCATTTACAGACCCCCAGGGCCGTACTCGGAGTTTCTCTGTGAATTTGCAGATTTCCTCTCAAACCTGGTTGTTTCTGTAGACAAAGCGTTAATTGCTGGAGACTTTAATATTCATTTTGAGAATCCAGAAGACCCTCTGAGAACAGCATTTATGTCCATACTGGACTCAGTAGGAGTAAATCAGTGTGTAGTAGGACCCACTCATAAAGCAGGTCACACTTTAGATTTAATATTATCCTTCGGATTAATTATAGGAAATATAACCACAATTCCACAGTCTGAAGTTATCTCAGATCACTACCTTGTCTCGATTAAAGCGTGTCATAGTAATAATGTATGCAGCACAGCACCGCGCTTCCACCTTAAACGTACATTTACATCAAATACCGCACAGAGCTTTATCAATAATCTTCCAGAATTATCAACTTTGATTGGATCGCCATCTGACTTCACAGAACTCGAACAGGCGAATGAATATCTAGAGTCAGCACTTCGTTATAGCTTAGATAATGTAGCTCCAGTTAAAAGGAAAATGATTAGAGATAAGAAACTCGCTCCTTGGTATAATGACCACACACGGGCTTTAAAACAAACCGCTCGAAAATTCGAACGTAAATGGCGCCAAACTAAATTGTTAGTATTCAAAATAGCTTGGAAGGAGAGCATCCTGAACTATAAAAAAGCTCTCAGTGATGCTAGATCAACGTATCTCTCCACTCTTATAGAAAATAACAAAAACAACCCGAGATTTTTATTTAATACCGTAGCTAACTTAACTAAAAACAAGACCACTGCAGAAATCTCCACAACAACATCATGCAGTAGTGAGGATTTCATGAACTTTTTCAATAACAAAATCATAAATATTAGGCAAAAAATTCAGTCTTTGAAACCAGACAATTTAAATAATTCAGATGAACTAACCACATCACATCAGAACTTAGAACACTTTACTCCCCTTGAAGCGAGGGAACTAATTTCACTCATCTCTTCTTCAAAATCGTCATTTTCTCAAACAGATAGTACCAGCAATAATAGAACCCCTGTTGAAAGTAATTAACTGTTCACTCAGTAGTGGGTATGTCCCCAAATCCTTTAAATTAGCCGTTATTAAACCGCTAATCAAGAAACCTGACCTTGACCCCTGTCTGCTTTCCAATTACAGGCCGATATCAAACCTTCCCTTTATCTCCAAGATTCTGGAAAAGGTAGTATCACAGCAGCTATGTTCACATCTACACAGAAATAGCATAAATGAACTGTATCAGTCAGGATTTAGGCCTCATCACAGCACAGAGACAGCACTTGTTAAAGTAGTAAACGACCTCCTATGGGCCTCTGATCAGGGTTGCGTCACTATACTTGTGTTACTGGACCTCAGTGCAGCTTTTGACACCATTGATCATAGTATTCTCCTTCACAGATTAGAAAAGGTAGTAGGAATTAAGGGAACTGCCCTCTTGTGGCTCAGATCCTATTTGACTGATCGTTATCAGTTTGTAGATTTAGATGGTGACCATTCCTCATGTTCTCAAGTGGAGTTTGGTGTTCCACAGGGTTCAGTTTTAGGCCCACTGCTTTTTTCCCTTTACATGCTTCCTCTGGGCAACATAATTCGTAAACATGGTATTAGTTTTCATTGTTATGCTGATGACACACAATTATATGTCTCAGCAAAACCAGATGAGAAAAACCAGTTTGCTAAAATTGAACAGTGTGTGCAGGACATAAGAGATTGGATGTTAATTAATTTTCTTCTGCTTAATCCTGATAAGACAGAAGTTCTGGTCATAGGACCACAAGTAGCTAGAAGTAAGCTTTCTGATCACACTGTAACTTTAGATGGCCTTTCTGTTCCATCAAGTGCAACAGTAAAAGACCTCGGTGTGATCATAGATTCCAGCCTTTCGTTTGAAGCACATGTAGATAATATTACCAGGATAGCTTTCTTTCACCTTAGAAATATTGCCAAGATAAGAAACATATTGTCACTAAATGATGCAGAAAAACTAGTTCATGCTTTTATCACCTCTAGGTTGGACTATTGTAACGCCTTACTGTCTGGTTGTTCAACCAGGTGTATAAACAAGCTTCAGTTAGTACAGAATGCAGCAGCGAGAGTCCTCACTAAAACCAGAAGATACGAGCACATCACCCCTATCTTATCTACACTGCATTGGCTCCCTGTGAAATTTCGCATCGATTTTAAGATACTACTTTTGACATTTAAAGCACTAAATGGTCTCGCGCCACAGTATTTGAGTGAACTGTTAGTGTCTTACGATCCGCCACGCCTACTTCCATCAAAGAATGCAGGCTGCCTGTCAGTACCACGTATTATTAAAACTACAGCAGGGGGCGGAGCTTTTTCTTACAAAGCCCCGAAGTTATGGAATAGTCTTCCTATTAATGTTCGGGACTCAGACACAGTCTCAGTGTTTAAGTCTAGGCTAAAAACCTATTTATTTAGCGCAGCATTTTTGTAAATAGATTAACCTTAGGTAAAGGAGCAGATCTGGGGGACTCATGGACGTAGAGTATTCTGGTGAACTGGTATGTTTAGATGCTGTCCTCCCCACTCTCATTGATCACTCAGGTTTGTTGACGGTGAGGTGATTGGTTGCTTTACATCTCAGTTCCCCCTCATGTCTGTGTTTCCTTCTGGCTCTCCCTTTTAGTTATGCTGTTATAGTTAGTCCTGCCGGAGTCCCTGCTTGCACTTTGCACTAAATATACATTCACCTTATACATGTTGACTGTGACCAGATCTAACTGCCATCTCTCCTTATTTTCTGTTCTCTCCTTTTCTGCTCTCTCCTCTCTCTCTCTCCCCCTCTCCTTTCCCTCTCTCTGTCTCTCTGTCGAGCTATACATGTCACTCCTGAGTTGCCAGTGATCCAGACCCCTCTGCCCTCTGGAGCCGTCTAACCCGTCCTGGAGTCCTGCTTCTGGTTGGAGATCTCGTCGCATGGATGCCCCGTGTGGTCTGCCTGGATTCGTGTGGTGGCTGGGGATGGTTTCCATGAAGACTGTCCTGTCATCGATTGATGCTCTGGGGACCTGTGACTTCAGTTGTTCGATAACTCAGGACCGGAATCCCCTACAGTCTACCTGAGCCTCCAGGAACAAACTGGACTCCTTTTAATTTTAATTTTAAACACATCTCCTGTTACACTGAACTTCCAGTACACATTATTATGCTGATCAAATCCCTGCTCTCCGTTATCACCCAGATGAGGATGGGTTCCCTGTTGAGTCTGGTTCCTCTCAAGGTTTCTTCCTCTTACCATCTCAGGGTGTTTTTCCTTGCCACCGTCGCCCTCGGCTTGCTCATCAGGGACAATCTTATCATTTTGATTCATACACATTGCATAAAAACTTACTTCTTTTTATTGTGTAAAGCTGCTTTGCGACAATGTCAATTGTTAAATGCGCTATATAAATAAAATTGACTTGACTTGACTTAAATGTCCTGGTGAGATCCTGAAGAATCAAAGGAGAGGAAGACAGAGAGGTGTCCATCCAGAGAAGGAGCACAGGATGTTGGCTCGAGTTAGAGGGAGAGGGGGAAGGAGACAGAGAGAGATAGAGAGAGAGAATGGGAAGGTGCGCGTGGGAGCGTTCACACCTTTAGGAACAGATGCAAGAGGAGACAGGAAGATAGCAGCAGGGAAGATTTAACACGTTAATATCACATCTATGAGGAAGAGAGCAAGAGAGTAGAAATAACTCCTTTATATATATAAAATAATTCTAACAGATACTTTCATCCTTAGACTGGTTTCTGTTATTAAAAAGAAACATGAATTATTGGCGCATCCACTGCTGCGGAGACGACGAGATGACGTGATCACCGTCACAGCCCCTTCAGTTCACTTTCTTAGCCCCGCCCCCGTTAAAACGGCTCGTCCGTGAGAGGTTGCACGCAAAAATATGTCAGTATATTATGACTGAAACAAAGCGGCTCACATCGGTGTGCGTTTCACACGGCGCTTATTTATCGAGTATAAACTTGATTTGTGTTTGTTGTATTTCTGGGGATGAATGGCGCGCGCGATCATCTGCCTTTTGATCAAAACTCAAAACATGTGAAAGAGCAGGATCACGCAAACATTTTACATTCGCTAAAAGACTTATTCACAACCACATTTCAGCCATTCACACACATGCATTGTGCTGTTGTTTGTAATCAGAGTATTTTATGAATGAAATAAAGTTCACTGTTCACTTTTCATCTCCTGTTTGTTCAAAATGCTGCTGGTACGAGCAGCTCTGTTTCAGTTATAATATTCATCTATCATAAAGAGGGGCGACTTTTGGAAAGCAGACAAAATGTAAAGCTTCATTTCAGCCATTCATGCTCAAATAATTATTAAATGCTGGACACAAAAGCAAAAAATAAAGCAAATTATTTGAAACTGAAGCGCTTTATGTGGATTCAAGCCACGAGTCATTTCATCATACAAGGATTATTACACTGTGCGCGGACCACTGAGCTTCTGCGGATTCCAACATTGACATTGTTCGCGTTTTTTAATCGCTGGATGGAAGAGATGGAAAGTTTCCTCATCATAACATCCCCTGTATTGTTTTTAATCATTCGATACACAACCCGTGATTTTTATGATATTTTACAAATGAAAAATACAAATGGAATATTAAAAAAAAAAAAAAAAATTATGAAATCTAAAATTAAAACATTCTGTAAAAATACCAAAGAAAATTGTGTATAGAGTGATTAAAACAATACAATTCATGTTATGATAAGGAAAGTCTCAATGTCTTCCATTCCAGGGATTAAAAACGGTAACAAAGTCGATTTTAGAATCTGGAATCCAGAAGATGAAATTTAAAAAGAGGTCTGAAACACTGCAGGTCTTCAGAAGAGCCTCAGATCTAAGAGGGTCTTAAAGTGGGGAGGGGTGCATTTTATTTTCTCTGAATGTATAGATGAGAACCGCTGATTCACACCTGGGGAGGGTAAATTATTTGCATTTGAATGTTGTCTGACATTGTAAAGCAGACACAGTAACACCAGTATAAATAGTAATGAGAGGCCCTGATTATACTGCATTAATACTATTTAGTACAACAAAATTCCTCCGCGCTCTGGAAAAGCACTGATTACACTACGTAGGAAATTAAAGAGGAAATTAACTAAAAAAGAACAAAAAAAATTGCCCGTAGTGTGTGAATGAGTTGCTGTCATGGCCGTAGATTTGGAATTCAAATCGGACAAAAGGCAGAATTACACACAAATCTTTTTTTTTACGCATGATTATTTTTTACAGTGATTTTATTCCATACTGCTGCATGAATGAACGTACATGTGGGTGTGTATGTGTCTTACAAAAGGTTTGCTATTAAAAGAGCCGTAGACGTGTGGAGTTCATGAAAAGGTCTTCCAAAATATCCAAGTGTCCAATATCTCTCTGTACAGATCCACCTCTCCCTCCTTACTCTTTAACCTAGCGTCCAGGTCCTCATATGCTCTTTGTTTGGCCTTTGCCACCTCAACCTTCACCTTATGCTGCGTCTCCCTGGACCCTTTCTGCTCTCTTCAGTCCTCTCAGTGTCCCACTTTTTCTTAGCGAGCCTCTTTCTTTGTATACTCACTTCAGAATTTCTCCTTCTCTTCTAACTCACATCCTCTCTGTGGGGCATAACCACTACCAACATTGGACATCACATCAAGTTCCAGCTTCAGACTCATCAACCTATCTGATACTCCTTTCACCTCCAGAACACTAGATGTCAAACTGTCTTCCAGGAGAACTCCTCTGGCCTTTTCTCTTACAGTATCTCTCTCCATATGAACACGCCTTCCTCCTCTCCTTTTCCGACCAACAGTAGCCGGATGAATTGAACAGGAATGCATTATGGGAAACACAGCTGCTAAAGGTGACCGAAGGGACTTAACCAAGTGGACAAGTGTTAGACGAAAGACAGTACTGGAAGACATAGTATGATTTTAAAATATTGTCTCGGGCTATTAAATCAGCCTTGCTATTCTACTATATATATTATGTTCATGTCTAATATACATAATATTTCACAAGGTTATAAAATTCTGAAGAGTGTGAAATGAAATGCATGAGAGAGAGAGAGAGAGAGAGAGAGAGAGAGAGAGAGCTGAGTGCCACCTGTCATGTAAAGTGTTTTTATTTAACTGATTTAAATTATAAACATAATTCATCTTTGAAACAAGTTTCCAGGAAGGTCAGATCCTCTCAGACTGAAGTGACACTTTAATGGAAGCTAACAAACTCAGAACTCAGCCGGTTTAAGGACACTCTTAATATGAGGACATATAAATGAAGTCTTGAGTCTAACAGGGGTCTTGTATGAGTTATTATTATTATTACATTAATCACTGGTTTCATTTTTACAAATGCTTACAGCCTTCATTATTCTGCAGCGACGAGTCGTCTCTCTTCCTTCCTGCTGGGACACATAATCATAAAGTTTATTCTTTCTCATTTTACATTTTCCTTTTTATCGTTTTTACTTTTCCCTATAATATGTACCTGTCTTTCTTTAATTATTTCCTTCAGTTTTTTTTTACTTTTCTTTTTATTTATATACCTCCTTTGTCACTCTATTTTTGTATCTCTTTTCTCCCATCATTCCACTCTTGCCCTTTTCCCTTTATTCCTTATTTGTTTAAATTCAGGTTAAAAATGGAACAACTCCCCCTGCTGGACATGTCAGGAAACTAGAAGAAAAAGAATTATATCACTAACACACTCTGACACACTAAATTGCATTCATAAAAAAAAATAATTGATCATACACAGTTTATAATTAAATTCAATTTAAACCTTTGTGTGCCACACTGATTAGTACCACTTCTACCAACACTCCAGCTCCAGCACACTTCATTAGGAACACCTATACACCTGCCTATTCATTAAACCTAATCTAATGTGGCCGAGCCAATCCTGTGGCAGCAGGTTCACATCAACCATCTGAACAGAGAACAATGTGTGATCTGAGTGATTTTTGACTGTTGGTGGGATTGTTAGAGGCAGATGCCCTGGTTTGAGTAACAGGAACACTGCTGATCTCATACAGAACCAGATCCAGAGAGGGCAGTTCTGTGAACAAAATCACCATGAGAGCGATCAGAGAGAGTTCCCAGACTGGTGTCATCTGACAGAAAGGCTTTTACGTTGTAGATACCTTTAATTTGCTGTTTTGTGTTTTCTTGGTACTTTGGGGGTTTTTTTTCTCTCCCTTGTTTTGTCTTCACACCTGTAAATATACTGCACCCGTGGACTGTACGTTTTCCGGTGTACTGTAAATAAATTTCACTTTGCACCGAAGTTCTATTGTGGGTGGAGCCATCATTTACCACCTTTTAAAGAACATTTACCACATCTGTAAGCGAGTGGTGGTTAGCATAGGTTCTCTAAGATAGTGGTACATGCTGGAGCTAATGATATAGGCCTTCGTCAGTCAGAGGTTAGTAAGAGTAACTTTACAGAGGTGCTTAAAATAGCGAAGGCGATGTCCGAAGAAGTAGTTTGCTCTGGTCCCATCCCAATGAGACGTGGCGACATAGCTTACAGCAGGTTATGGTCGCTGAACCGCTGGATGTCCAGGTGGTGCTCCGAAAACAACGTGGGCTTCATAGACAACTGGAAGACCTTTGAGGACAAAACTGGCCTGTTAGGGCGGGACGGTGTCCATCCCACTCGGGAAGGTGCTGCTCTCATTTCTTGCAGTATAGCACATAGTCTCAGAAGAGGCCTAGTTAATCGGTGACAATCCAGAGCCCAGGCCAGGGAGCAGACAGACAGGCTAAACCAACCGTCTGCTAGCTGCAGAGAGTCGTCACTCAGGGTTCATCATATTGAGACTGTGTCTGTTCCCCGAGCTAAACATCAATTTAGAAAGACTCAGAAAGTCTGTTTTAGTAATTTAATTAACATAGATACCACAAACTCAGATCACACTGAATGCGCAGCCGGCACCTCTGATCTGAAGCTAGGACTGTTAAATATTAGATCTCTCGCATCTAAAGCAGCTATTGTTAATGAAACTATCACAGATCAGGAGTTTGATATATTATGTTTAACAGAAACCTGGATTAAACAGGACGAGTATGTAGCTCTAAATGCAGCGAGTCCTCCTGGATACAGCTACATACACCAGCCTCGGCTAACTGGTAGAGGAGGAGGAGTCGCAGTTATTTATAACCATAATCTGTCTCTCATACAAAAACACAGTTTTAAATCTAATGCATTTGAAGTTCTCTATAGTAACATAAAGTCAGCTCAGTCGATCCCGCTAATCATCATTTACAGACCCCCAGGGCCGTACTCGGAGTTTCTCTGCGAATTTGCAGATTTCCTCTCAAACCTTGTTGTTTCTGTAGACAAAGCGTTAATTGCTGGAGACTTTAATATTCATTTTGAGAATCCAGAAGACCCTCTGAGAACAGCATTCTTGTCCATACTGGACTCAGTAGGAGTAAATCAGTGTGTAGTAGGACCCACTCATAAAGCAGGTCACACTTTAGATTTAATATTATCCTTCGGATTAAGTATAGGAAATATAACCACAATTCCACAGTCTGAAGTTATCTCAGATCACTACACTGTCTCGATTAAAGCGTGTCATAGTAATAATGTATGCAGCACAGCACCGCGCTTCCACCTTAAACGTACATTTGCATTAAATACCACACAGAGCTTTATCAATAATCTTCCAGAGTTATCAACTTTGATTGGTTCGCCATCTGACTTCACAGAACTCGAACAGGCGAATGAATATCTAGAGTCAGCACTTCGTTATAGCTTAGATAATGTAGCTCCAGTTAAAAGGAAAATGATTAGAGATAAGAAACTCGCTCCTTGGTATAATGACCACACACGTGCTTTAAAACAAACCGCTCGAAAATTTGAACGTAAATGGCGCCAAACTAAATTGTTAGTATTCAAAATAGCCTGGAAGGAGAGCATCCTGAACTATAAAAAAGCTCTCAGTGATGCTAGATCAACGTATTTCTCCACTCTTATAGAAAATAACAAAAACATGAACTTTTTCAATAACAAAATCATAAATATTAGGCAAAAAATTCAGGCTTTGAAACCAGACAATTTAAATAATTCAGATGAACTAACCACATCACATCAGAACTTAGAACACTTTACTCCCCTTGAAGCGAGGGAACTAATTTCACTCATCTCTTCTTCAAAATCGTCAACCTGTATATTAGATCCTATACAGACACATTTTCTCAAACAGATAGTACCAGCAATAATAGAACCCCTGTTGAAAGTAATTAACTGTTCACTCAGTAGTGGGTATGTCCCCAAATCCGTTAAAATAGCCGTTATTAAACCGCTAATCAAGAAACCTGACCTTGACCCCTGTCTGCTTTCTAATTACAGGCCGATATCAAACCTTCCCTTTATCGCCAAGATTTTGGAAAAGGTAGTATCACAGCAGCTATGTTCACATCTACACAGAAATAGCATAAATGAACTGTATCAGTCAGGATTTAGGCCTCATCACAGCACAGAGACAGCACTTGTTAAAGTAGTAAACGACCTCCTATTGGCCTCTGATCAGGGTTGAGTCACTATACTTGTGTTACTGGACCTCAGTGCAGCTTTTGACACCATTGATCATAGTATTCTCCTTCACAGATTAGAAAAGGTAGTAGGGATTAAGGGAACTGCCCTCTTGTGCCTCAGATCCTATTTGACTGATCGTTATCAGTTTGTAGATTTAGATGGTGACCATTCCTCATGTTCTCAAGTGGAGTTTGGTGTTCCACAGGGTTCAGTTTTAGGCCCACTGCTTTTTTCCCTTTACACGGGACATCCATGTGACGAGATCTCCAACCAGAAGCGAGGCACCAGGATGAAACAATGTCACAATTTACTGTTCAGACTTTTCATTACTCAACTGCTCAGATGTGTAATGATATAAAAATGTAAGTCGCTCTGGAAAGGGCATCGGCCAAATGCCTTAATGTAATGTCAATCTAAAATGTTGAGTCACAAATGATTCGCACTCCGGTTCTTCTGTCTTATCAGCGTTCTCTGTTTGAGGCTCCTGTCTCCCCTGTCACTGCTGAGCTGTTGTGTGTGAGTGTGTTACATCAGTTCGTCTGTAACTGATGTGCAAGAAAAAAAAGACACCCCACTTGTGATTTGCAGGAAAGAAGAGCAGTGTGCAGTGATTAGAATGTTTTGTGGTCTGAGGGTGTACCTGGTGCCGAAACAACTCACGGAAGCACATTCACCCCAATGTCAGACAGTGTAATGGTCAGAGAAATACAAAAATACCCACGAACATCTCAGACTCTGTTAAAGTCCTTCACAAGACAATTAGAAGAAGACTGAATAATTATGGTCTGCTATGGGGGGATGGGGGGGGGGTCAATAACTTGTACTTAGTACAATATTAAACTTGTACTTAGTACTTGTACTTAGAGGGGTGCTTAGTATTGCCCACATGATTCATTCTTTTTGAGGCTGTATTTGCCGAATACTGAGACCTGCAACAGTCAAACAAACAATGATTTGTTTATATTATGCGTTAACATCAAAGACATAGAATTAAAAATGGGGTGCTAACTTTTACACATGCCTGTATGTTATTGTCTGGGTTTGTTATGTGGAAATGACTCCATATTCTAGATATATTGTACAAAGTCAAAGAGGGACTTTTGATTGTACAGAATAACAGAACACAGTCCTGAGAGTAAAAACTCCCTTTATGTCTCTAGATAATCCCCTGATACACTAATGCACTTAGTGTGTTACTTTCTGTAACACCAGCCTCCCAGGAACTCCTTTAATGTCCCAAACGTGTGGAAATGTCTTAGACTGATGTCAGAACTGTACAGGGGAATGTCTCGATAACTCACAGCCGAGTCCCTGTAATGTGGACGTGGTGTTTTGTAAATATCTAACAAATAACAAAAAAAAAACATGAGATTGTGTACTTTGTTTTTCCTGATTGATTACCCTGCGTTCACACCGAACGCGGCAAGAGCTCCAAAGTCCGCTCTCGAGGCCCTGCCGCCGCCGCCGCCTGTCGCCACTCGTCGCCGAGCTTCACCGCTCTGACATAGACCGAATGCCTTTCTTGTATTTAAAGGGGCCGCAAAGCAATCAAGCTTGTTGATCTTGGAGACTGACCAAGATCTCCAACCAGAAATGTGGAAGAAAACAAGACATTTCTTGATAGAAAGAACTGTATTGTAGAACTACACAAATTATAAGGCATTTGTATGGTGTGGCTTCGGTTCATTGTGAATTGCTAGTCTAATTTAATATTTTTTTATTATTATATTATATTTCTTATTATATAAGAACAATTTCAGACACCTTTGTCCACGCATCATTTTTTTTTAATTAATGTCCCTGTACACAAACAGGGACATGTCATAAATAACCGGGAAACCCGCTACCGCAATAATTAACTTCTCCTCCATTTTGCTTGGGAACTAATGTCGCCGGAACAAAAGTTTACAGGACTGCGTTCCGCGGAATCCGCTCAAGCGGAGGACCTCTACTTTTTTATTGGTTGCCGCTCAACCGCGTCATAGCTCATTACCATAAAGTTGAGCTGATTTCAACTCTCTTCGCCGCCCTTCGCCGCTGGCCCCCATTGAAAATGAATGGCCTCCGGTCGTTTTGACGCTCTCGCCGCGTTCGGTGTGAACGCAGGGTTAGGGTAGTGAGTACAGCCGGGAGACAGGAGGTTCCTCCTTGAAGTCCTCTCAGGATCTCAACAATCTTAACAAGACACTGTGGAGAGCTGCAGAGAGAAGCCAGGCATTGAGATCTCAGTGGAGCTTCAGGATCTGCTGGAGAGACTACAGTATACCTCACAGGTGGGAGGGGGCAATCTGGAACCAGTTTATGAGATCTGGGCTGACCTTCTCAGCCTGTTACAGTAGCACTACACTACAACCTCCAGAGAGAAAAGTGCAAAGAGAATGCTGAACAAATTAATGAATGAATTAACCATTAAAAGGACTGTCTTAGAGATTTATTACATACATGAATCATAAGTTGCATTAATTAAAGCATAATTGCACCTCAAATCTTTTATACACTTAATTGTACGATGTGGGTTTGATTATAGTAGAAAATTAGATCAGCGTGTTAAAAAAAGATACAATTAACTCATCACCTGCTTCTCACCCAAAGTTCATGTTACGTGATAATTATATAGAAAGCAGAGACAGTCACAATGAAGAGGAATGAGATCTGCTGCGGCACTGAAGCCATGCTTGTGTTTTCTTTAGAACTGAACTCTCTGACTGACGTAATCAATGGCTGCAGTGATACTGAAGGAGACAAACAAAGAGTGAATGAAAAACTATGTACATGTAATTAATAATCAATCAAATTAATTACTGGGGACCTGAAAACAATCGTGTACCTCGTAACGTCCCGGCAGCACTCGCACAGATTCACTAAAACCTGCAGGTGTGAGCGAGTGAAAACAAACTGCACAGAGAGACAGAGAGAGAGAGAGAGAGAGAGAGAGAGAGAGAGAGAGAGTGAGAGAGAGAGAGAGAGAGAGATTTTATATAACAGTGCGGATAAATTCCAGATCCTGATTGGTCATTAAGTGTTGATTAATTCTCTATAACAGTAGGGTAGTGCAGGTTTAATTAATGTGCACATTCTGATACATTATCATTTCCATAATAACAGCTCCTTTAGTGTACAGCACTCACACTCTGCTAACTATTAAAAGATTTGGAAGTTTTCTGTAACATGTATGGAAGGAGTCTCCAGTTTCAGCTCAGAGTCAGAGGTACGGTTGCTGTAAGATTTCTGACATCTTCAGGACAGAGGAGTTTACACTTCATCGGTTTTGTGTATAGATGATTTAATATAAATGAGAAAACGGCTTCCTGTGATATTAAAATAACTATAAAAGGATAAATATTGAGAATTGTAATAGTTGGCGAAATGCCGTTATAGTAACCAACTTCAGTGTGGTAACAGTAACTCCGCCCCCAGCAATCGTTACTTGTCATTATAACAATTACACACGCACGGGTTTAACACATTAGATTTAATACATATATTTAATTTCTTATTTATTGGAATCACAGCACTAATTCATAAATAAGAGTGTGCAGGTGCTTGAAAAAAACTCTTTATTTTTTGGATCATACAGGAAAGTTTTGGAAGCTTTAAGTAAATAAACAAGAATTAACCAACACCAATAAACTAACTAACCAATTAAAGGGAAGTACGGTACCTCATCTTCCTCCCAGTTGAAGAGATTTGTCCTAAAATGCTCAGCCACCACTTTGAGTTCGTAGGTACGAGTCACCTCGTGTTTTTCACTCAGAGCTCGTGAACCTCGATCAGAAGTGCAGCGCTGAGCGATCCTCTGCATGGCCATGTCCATCGTACTCTGCTTCTGCAAACGTGAAGACACTGATTAATCTACTGTGAAAATTAAAAGGATAAAATAAAAAAATCTAACTCAGGTGCTTTAACTGCATTTCTTTTTGCCCTAAACATCCAATCCATCCATTCTGAATAAAGATACACACAAGCACACACACATATCTACAGACACTTGTCTACTCTAATTACTCACCTTATTAAATACATTTCAAAAGTTAAGTGTAAACGTGTGTATCATAAACTGAACTTGCACATGTGACATTAAATAAAGGAGAAGTGGAAGCGATGCGCTCACCCTCTGAAGCTCATTGTACTGTATCTGAAGAGCATTTCTTCTCCTGGAGTTCCGTTCCTTTTTAATCCGGTTTTCTTGGATTAACAGTGGGACATTCACGCTCTCTACCACATCGGTCACTTTAAAGCGTCGTGACTGGGACTTGTAAATCCTTCGGAGTTCATAAGAAGACATTCCCAGAAAGTTACTCAGGGGCAGCTGGAGCATGAACTATAACACATGTTTTAAATACACAATGAAGGTTAGCTTTGTAATAATATATATAATTTATATTCTGTATTATGTAATTAAATGTATATGTTTTTAGAACTTAATCATGTTGATAAATATTACAACCTGTCCATTTCTAAGCAATTAATGTTCATAATAATATATTTTTTAATAAATCGGCTTTATATATATTGTTTTTCTCTCTGGGAAGGCTGACATTTTCCTTATTTGTTTAAATTGTTTCATTAAATGCTTGAGTTGATTTCCTCTATTGACTAATATCTAATATGATGACATGTTTTTGTAATACACACCCTGTTCCCATAGTGACATGGTGTCTGATTCTCTTCCCATTCCATAACTGTATCCATGACTTTTTCTTTTATATAATCAAACTGGTCCTCAAGAGTGTTCGTCCTGAGGTTTGTCTATTGAAAAAGAAAGAGAAAGAAATTGAAAGGGAAAACAAGAAACAACTCTGTTTAAATAATATAATATAATATAATATAATATAATATAATATAATATAATATAATATAATATAATATAATATAATATAATATAATATAATATAATATAATATATGAACAAAGCAGTTATAGAACAGCGTTGTTGCACTCTGGGTTCTGGTTGGTCAGGAGGTGTTGATAGGAACATAATTAATTCCAGGGTGACGTGCACATGTTTTATTCCTCTTATTCCACCACAGTTGTCAATCAGTACAATTTTAAATGTCCATGACATGCCCTTTATCGATATACAGTTAAATACCCCATTGATCCGCAGGGCCACAGGACATTGGCAGCAGATCCTTTGTATGCTGAGGGTTGTGTGGTTGGGAATCTATCGATCGGGCACCCATGGTTCTGGGTCGGTGACTTCGGGACCTTGGTGTTCTGGTGTCTTTCATTGTGAATATGAAAGACACCAGTTCATATGCTAGTGTTTTGTGATATTAATGTTATAGTTGATCAGTGTAAAGTTGATCAGTATTGCAGTATTGCACAGCTACAATATAAACCATGGGTCCCTTACCAGCCTTTCTTTTCTCTTGAAGAAATAAAAGAAACTGTAGAAAAGTGTAAACTCTTTGGTCCTCAAGACTTAAAGTCACAGCTTTACCTCTGACTGTTACAAAGCGCTGACACTGGAGACTCCTTCCACACATGTTACATAACCAACCCACTTCAAGAAACCTTAACCAAATCAATGTGTGTTTACGTTTTAATGAGTTTGTTATCAGTGGCGTGAACCTTGTGAACAAACTGTTGCTAAAGAAACTATAACATATCAAAGCAAATGCGTTAATATAAACCTGGACTGCTGTCGGAGCTGCAACGTTCAACACCTTCTAACCAAACAGGATCCATAATTCAGTAAAGTTGTGGTGTAAATTTCTAGGAAGAAATAGATGATGTACTTAAATAACTAAGGAAACAGAATTAGTTGGATTAGTTAAAAGACTTCAGAACGTCCTGTTAGAAAAAGATTTAAATTTGGTGTGGTAACGAGAACTCTGCTCTTATCGCACCACCCTGTTGTTGATTATTTTTCTCTAACATCAGCACACATGATGATTTATGCCTTGTGTAAAAGACTAACCCGCTTGGTGTGGTGTAGCCAGTAGGCTGTGAAAGCATCAGCGAGATACGCGTTCCTTTTCTTGTCAAAGAAACAAGCGTATGAGCTCTCATCCGGCGTGCTCGCTGCAACCGCGTACACTGAAACGACAGATTACAGATTTAAAGACATAGCAGAATATTTTGACCTTTTTTTTTGTACATAAAAATAAATAAGAAAATGTTCTGACCATTGCCTAGGTTTGGCAGCTCGTCCAGCATTGACCCAGCATGGCATGCTTCCATATAAATAACCATCTGCATCGACAGAAAAATGGGCAAAAGCATTTATTTAAAATTTTCAGATTGCAAACATGGTGTTGCTCATAAACCAAAAGTTTTAGTCCTTCTGCTACTGTACTATATCTACCTCTGAAAATTTGCCTTTGCTGGACATCTCTTTCACTGTGTCGATGAGGTCATGTGCATAAAGCTGTAACAGACAATAACGAGTTAATACAATCAATAAATCAGTTTAACATAAACAGTATTACTATTGAAGGAGCTATTAAAGGATCTTTGTGTGAAATATGGAGCCCCACAAGGGTTAGTTTTAGGACCTCTGCTGTTCTCCATATACCTGCTTCCCTTGGGTAACATCATTAGAAGACATGGGATTAGTTTCCATTGTTATGCTGATGATACCCAGTTATACATCTCAACAAAACCAGACGAAATACCCAAGTTGTCTAGACTAACTGAGTGTGTTCAAGATATAAAAGATCGGATGACCTATAATTTTCTTTTACTAAATTCAGATAAGATCTCGATATTACTTATTGACCCAAAAACCAGTACACACCAGCTCTCACAATTCAGCTTGCATTTAGAAGGATGTACTGTTACCACCAGCTCGACAGTGAAAGACCTGTAACATATTCTTTGAAAATCATATTTCCAATATCACAAAAACAGCCTTTTTCCACCTTAGAAATAATGCCAAGTTTAGAAACATTTCATCTGTATCTGTTAGGAACCTCCACTAGAGGTCACTGTCTGTTTTTGTGTGTTTGTAGTTGGTCGGCTCAGTTTCCCAGAAGGCACCTCGGTCAGGTGATGAGGGCTCACCTGAACTGAAGTAGCTCATTAGACATCTTATAAATAGCAGTTTGTTCTGGGAAACTGGGTCGAGCATTATCCTAGTCAAGTGGGCATTCCTTTTGGTTTGGTTTGGTTTGGTTTGTTTAAGTTTATATTTAAGTTTAAGTCTACCAGTTTAAAAGTAGAGTTAAGATGCAGTTCTTTAATCTGGCATAAACATTATTCATTCCATAACCTCGTACTCGTACATCTACATACACACTCCTAGTGCTCTAGTGCTGCTCATATCCTGAATGGAATCTATGCTAAATCTTTTCCACCTGTTCTTTCTTTTTCTACCCATCCCGAGGCATCTGGAGATTGTGGCAGATTCAGAGGCCAACCCTGCGAATGATCCTGAGGCCTCCAGGGGAGGACCAGTTCCAGCTGGATTCTGCTTCATGATGGTTTGGAGATACACATGCTGCTCCTGAGCTCCCAGTGATCCAGACCCCATTTGTCCTCTGCACCTGCTGACTCATCCCTGTACTGAACTTCCGGCAGCCACATGATGTCGTTATATAATCCCTGCTATCCGTTATCACCCAGATGAAGATCGGTTCCATGTTGAGTCTGGTTCCTCTCAAAGTTTCTTCCTATTGCCATCTCAGGACGTTCTTCCTTGCCACCATCGCCGACACCCTTGGCTCGCTCATCAGAAACAATCTCATTATTATCTAAACATATTTTTTCTCACTCATACACTCACTCACTCATTAACTCATCATCTATACTGCTTAATATTGTATTCAGGGTCTTGGGGGGAGGCTGGAGCCTATCCCAGGAGACTTGGGGCACAAGGCGGGGTACACTCTGGACAGGGTGCCAATCTCACCCATACACTCTTCCATAAATTTTCTTTTCATTTTGTGAATGACCATTGTTAAAAGTGCTATAGAAATGAAATGAAATTTTAATTAATATTTAATCAAATGGCATTTCTGAGAGTGAAAACAAAATCTGGCTTCACTTACTGTAGAGCTGGGAAAGTGAAAGACCCCGTGGCCTCCATGGTCTGATAAGTAGATGAAGATAGAATCGTTTGCACGACTGTAAAACAACAAATGTGGAGAATAAATCTGGAACATGGAACGTCTTAGAAATATATTCATCAGTTCAAATTTCAGTCTCAGCACTACACAGACCTCCACTAACTTTAATCCAATTTTTTTTATTTATTTAAACATTTTTCTCGGTGTTAAGACTATAGTCTTAAAACAAAAAGCTGCTTTTTACTTTAGCTCATATCACACATGAAAAATTGTTATAGAATGTGTGAGATTATCAGAAAGTCTCAAGAGACAGATCGTCAGACGGATCGTCTCAAAATCTCATCATGATCACCCTCACCATCATGTAGCAATAACAGTGATGTTGTATGATGGAGTGGCTGATTTCAAACTGATATGTAGTGTACTGTAGGAAGGTAGAACACTTTATTGTCCGTGTAGTGCAAGTAAATAGACAATATGAAGCAATTTGAGGCTCAGCTCTAGACTGTTCCCTAAGTGTTTATTCTTTGCTCGTTACTGAGATAAAAGAGGTTAAGTTTAGCACCATCTGGGTTTAAATAGAGACTAAGGTGACGGTTAACAGACGAGCCGACAGGACAGGAAAGAACAACTCTAATAATGGGTCGGCTTTTATACACTCCATGGGTAAATTTTTTTAAAAAGCAAGTCCTAAGAAACTGAAATGGATTTGAGAGAAATCGTAACAGGACTTTTCAGGACAATTCTGAGTAAATGCTGTTCTGCTGGTAAATTGTTTAAGATCATGGGCAGTTTGGTGATCGTGTTACAGGATGGGTTTGGCAGCTCACAGTGGAGTAGACAGTCAGGTGTACGTTATCTGTGAATACATTCTCACATTTCACGGCTGATATGTCGCCATTTTGGAGATTAGGGCATGTGATGTCACAGAGTTGAGCAAGCAAGAACTATTGGGAGTTTTAATTCAAAACCTTTTTTTTTTTTGCGCTGTCTTTAGAGATCAGGGCCCGTATTCACAGAGCTTCTTAGAATTCTCTCAGAGAGCTCCTATCTTAGCCTAAAAAGTCCTAGCTAGGAGTCTTAGACTACAAGTGAAAACTTCTTAGAGCAACTCTGAGTAAGGAAAGTACAAAAGCCTTTATCTTAGTGAGGGGGCGTGGTCAACCCCGTTGCTAGGGATGATGCAGCAATTCAAGGACTCTGATTGGTTGATAAAAAATAACCTCTGACCTCCTCAAAGACAGTCAGACAGTGAAATCAATATTTGTATTTAACGAAATCGTATAATCATGACTGCAGGCTACTTTATGCTTTAAGTTTCTGTTATAGGCAAAATATATTAAAATGAATTAAATAAAAATTTGTCGTCTTTTGAAGCAACCAATTTCCACACAGTAGTTACTATATTTAAGTTCTTACGTTTATTTACCGTACTTATTTTATTACTTGTGATCCATTTCAGATTGATGAGAGCAAAATGTCTCAGCTTTTACCAGTTTACATGATCACAGGACAGTTTATTTAAGTTGCACTTTTGGATGGTCTGTAGCCTCAATCCAAGAGAGACGGAAGGAAGAAAAACATCAAGAAAACCAAACTGTACAGAGGAGCAGTGTTTACTTTTAGTTTTACGTTCAGTGTTTGCAGAATATTTCTTCTTTCTGCCATTTTGTCCTTTGTTAGAGAAACTCTTATGCTTCTTAAAATTCCTCCTCTCTACTCTTAGCAATTTCTACCTTAGGAGCTGTTCTAAGAAAATGTCATTATTCTAAGAATTTTCTTAGAATTTCATCACTAGGAGCAACTTTTAGGCTTAAAAAGCTTTGTGAATACGGGCCCAGGAGTATGTTAAAAGCTCCTAAGTCTGTAGTTATGAAAATGTTTTAATACTTTATGGATTGCAATCTAAGGACTGTAAAAGCGCTATACAAATAAAATTGAATTGAATTGAATTTTGTAAATATCCTGATAAATTTTTTTTATATATATTTTGTTACAATCCTGTACAATCTTAGCAAATAATTCACTCCAACCACACCGATCACTGTGCTGCTTAACAATGTGTCGTGAGTGCACCACCTGTAGGATTATAGAGGAACTGCAACATTTTTCCAGTTCAAATGCAAACATAAATTCTGGCACTATAAACAATTTAATCCTGCTATTTAAAATCTGAATTATTCGTGCTAGTTTTAAAGTTCATTTCTCTTAACACTCAACAAACTCAATAAACTGTTGTAAATTCTATAACATACTGTGTGATAGTGTAACAAAAAGTGAGTTAGAGGTAATAAAAATATATTTTTTTCTATCCATTAGCCTGTTTAGTTTTTATTCCTCCATCATATCTGTAGCTGTCTCTTGAGATCCGCGTCCTCCTTTTGGTGGAATCAAATGAAAAACAGGAATTTGCAGGCAATGTCACTGACTGTCTTTGGTCACAGTGACACTACACCAGCTGCTGTGAGAATCACAACAACACGACGACTCACAGCAGCTCTAAACTGCATGTAGTAGCTGCAGGTTTAAAATACATAAGTACGGGAATGATTGTAAAATGGCCAGGTTTATGTGTACAGGGGTCAGAAGAGTAGAATAAAAGTTCAGCTTTGTTTTATTAAAAGATGTTTGATACCTTTTAATGACTTTTTTCCATCCTCTTTTCCTGATAGCTCGGGAATCTCCGCGCAGGACAGAGAGAAAGTTAGCAGCTGACACATGCTAGGAATAAATTCGATCAACAGTTAAATTTTCTAATAAGTTATTTTTATTTTATTATTTTGTAAGTTGCTCTGGATAAGGGCATCTGCCAAATGCCTACATGTATTATTATTATTATTATTATTATTATTATTATTATTATTAACTGTATGCCATAAAATACACTACCTTTCTAGTGTAGTCTTTGGGAACACCATCATAAACATCTGGACCTTTCGGGACGTTGATGATGCTGCCAGGGAACGGATTTCTGAGAAAAAAAATGTTTTAATGTATTTAACAATCAGTATTATTCATAAATGAATAGAAATAAACTAAGTGTAGTGATCTAGATATATGCAGTTATTCTAACTTTCTATCATAATGCTAAATATGACAACAAGACTAGATATGGAAATGATCAGGCATGAGGTGCATGAGGTTGGAGTAGCAGTGAACTGGTGACAGGATCATGTTCACCAAAGGTTCTCCCATGCCTGGGGGGGTCCAATCTCACAGAAAAGACAATGCATTACAAATACCCCAAAGGGTCAATACTGGCCATGACAGAAAGGTATCAGAACACCCAGTGCAGGCAAAGAGCACAAGGCCCAGCTTCCAAACTCCCCAGGTCCAAATCCAATCAAGCCCCATGGGATGCACAGGACAAACAAGTCTGATCCACTGAAGCCCTGCCCTTATCCAGTGCCAATGTCCTGGTGTCAGGCACCAGAACACCACCCAGGTCTTGTGGAGTCACACCGAGGGTTCAGAGCTGCATAGGCTCTGAATAACCTATGCAGTTTTAATGTTCTGGCTGATCTCTATACACTGGGAGATTCGCACCTGTCCAGAAACAAGTGACTACCGTGGCACTTATGATCTGCAGACTTGCTATGATCTGATTAAATATTCACTGAGCACATCACTGGCTGCTGAGTCATGACTTACAGAAGTGGATTTGTGAATCTGAGAATCTGAATTCTGGGAACATTTTTATATGTGAAAGATACTCACTCTTCGTTATTAGCGATGTCATCATACATCATCACAATGATCTGTTCATCCGGAATGCCGTTCTGGCTTACGACCTGGTAGGCGTGGCACACATCAGCCTGCAGGAGAATTGATGCACTCAGCTTTTAAGCTGGACGGATTTAAT
The DNA here is from genome assembly GCA_030347435.1 of Clarias fuscus. Lineage (NCBI taxonomy): Eukaryota > Metazoa > Chordata > Actinopteri > Siluriformes > Clariidae > Clarias > Clarias fuscus. The sequence continues at coordinate 1,050,086 of CM059220.1, read as the reverse complement.
CGTGTCTCTCAGGACACATGAACCATGAAAATCTCACTAGAAAAGACTGTTTTATTATTTACATTGAAAATGCATCAGAAGAAGTTTTCAACACACATAGACATGCAAGAAGTGAATAGACACACATATGTTTACTTTTTTTGTTCTTCTTTGTAGATTGGAATAAACCTGTCTTTAAGTCTAGAAGTGAAAATCCCACAGGGAGAGGATCGTTCATCAGTCTGAGTGCATTCTGTCCCAGAGACACAAGGCTAGGAAGCTTGAAATCTCCTTTATACCATTAACAGAATTATAGTTCGACAGACTCATAAGCTGGTCGTCCTGGACTTCTGGAAAGACAATTTGTCAGATCTGAAGATGACCGTTATTGTTTAAAAACTTCAGAAGCACAAAAAGCAAGTCCAGGACAGCCCAACAACAGCAATAAATTATCTTTAAATTGTCTTCATGGATATTGTGGACACGTCAGGAGGACATCAGTGGATACAGGTGCTACAGTAAATAAGTTGGTGTCTGATTACTTTTTGTTGTGCTGTGTGTCACTTTATTGTCACTTCAACCATATATAGTCAGTGCACAGTGAAACGAAACAACGTTCCTCCAGGACCAAGATGCTACATGCAACATAAATTTACAACATAAATTAACAGGAAGACTAAACAAGAGACCTAGTTAGCTGGCTAGCGGAGACGAGACAGATTGACCTGACAACATAAATTTACAACATAAATTAACAAAAACTAACTAGACAACCCAGAGAGGGAGACTATCTACGTTTTTTTTATATATATATATATATATATATGTATAAATACAGACAACATAAAGTGCACGTGCAAATGTAAACAAGAGCAACAAAGTGCCAGTGCGACAAAACATGACATAACATAACATAATACTCTGTGGTGTTGAGGTGGTGAAGGTGGTGACGTAGTGGTGAATTGAGGTGGTGGAGAAACAGTAAATGGTCCTTAACGTAGCAGCAAGAATGTAAAAAAGTTAGTGCAAAAAGTAATCCAGTAATGAATATTGTGCAAAAGAGCATTTACAGGTTGGTGTGTTCAATAGTTTGGTAGTGTAGATCAGTGTGTTTGCGCTTGTGTTGATTAGTCAGTCCAGTCTCAGTGTGTGTGTGTGTGTGTGTCTATCGAACAGTAAACTCAAGCAGCTGTATTTAATATTCTCACCTGGTGTCTGTAGTTCTCCCAGCCTTTAGAACCTGCTGCCAGCAGAACCCACTGTTTCCCGTCGCTCGCCATATCAAGAGTAATGATCTGAAATGTAACGAAAAATATTCTGATAATATTCTGTAAATATTCTGATAATATTCTGTAATCCTTTTAAGGTTTTAAAACTCATTGCAAGTTGAACTGTAAACATTACAAAGTAAATAAATTAAGTGAAAAGTAAAAAGGAATTAAAATGTGATATTTCTCACCAGCTTTCCCTCCTGTGAGTCTCAGCTGTGTGTCATCAACAGAAACAGGAGACGCTTTTAAGTCACCAGCTTTTGACTTTCACTTTCGTTTCGCATTAAGTCCTCCGGAGCTTTACAAGGAAACAGTCCAGACTTTTGACTTTCACATCATAACTGAAGCCTGTTCACTGAGTCATTAACCTGGGAGAGGATTTTCATAGCAACTTTAAAATGACTTTGTGGGTTTTGTGCCGACTGAGAGAATATTTTGCACATGTTTTCTTTGATTCACAAGGATGATAAAACACAAAGGATTTTACATGCGTTTACACTGTTTTATGCTTATTGCAGTGTGAATGTTGTGTGATTTTGCAGAACACTAAACTCACTAAACACTAAAACTCCACCTTGTACAGATTTATCACAATATATAAACCAGCCTGCAGTTTTGTTTGTGGTCATTTAATCATGGATTCATTATCAATAATATGTTGGGTGAGTTTTAATTAAAACAATATGTTTGTCTCATGCTTTGCATATGTTTCTGTTGTTATTTGCAACATATTCAAATTTGCTTCTGAATCAAACAGAAAAATTGGAAGCAAATTAGATCAATCAAGGAAAAACGAGTTTTGTTGCACACAAAATCTTTAAACTGCAAACACTGTTGAAGATCATGAAAACGATAATAAACAACACAAAAATGTCAGTTTACAGCGTCGGCCTCCTCCTCTGACAGTTTCACTTCGCAATATGACGACAGCTCGCTATCATAGTACAGGTATGTAACGTATAACATCCTTTACTGCATCAACTAACCGCATTGTCCATCAGTCGTCCCATAAGCTTTAAAACATTACAGTAATAATGAACACAACTAGACAAAGTGGATGGAACAGCTTTATACACACACACACACACACACACACACAGATCATGTACTGTACATCTCTCTTGTACACAAATTGCTTGTGCATATTTTAACCTTTTAAGTTGTTTCTCTACTTTATGAGTCTTGAGCCGTCATGAGTTTTGAGACATGGACACCTTTTAACAGTAATGAAGTGCCATAGTATCTGAATAAACAATACAATAAACAAACAATACTCCCAGACGGAGCGGTGGATATGCCCAGGGCTGACTGAAAAACTAGTACTTATACATCATACACCGTATCCCTGTACAGCACCACGTCTACAGAATATGAAGTGTTTTAGTGTTGCCTCCTATTTAAGGCTGGGTATTTGCCCAGTTTAGATAAAAGAGGCGAATAAATGACAAACGGCCGATCTACAGTATGTATAATATGTATGTAATAAATAAGACCCGGTATAACACTTATGTTCATTGACGTGTTGCTAGTTTATAGAACGTTGGATTTTTTTTGTTCTATAGCTATAAATATTATTTATCCATGTTGTGATCACACTGGGTTAAAAAAAAAAACACGTTTGCTATCAAGCTAGCCAAAAATAAGTAAACTTTTACAGTCACATGGTGATGAGTGCACATCGACGGAGAAGTGTAACTTAAATTCTGCTTTGCATGATCCCGAAATCCACTGAAGTTTTTGTTTCCCGAGAGGAATAATTATTCATGCACTGATTTATATATCATTATTTATTAACATACAGTGAATATATGAGTTTTTTTTTATTATTATATATTTTTTGTCCAAAAAGAAAATACTTTTTCACAAGGAAGAATTTGGAGCTTTGTGTATACAATTAATCCCTCTGGAATTAACTAGAACAATTTTCCTGTTAAAGATAACTCACAAGAAAACATCTGTTCAAAACTGTTTTATATTCACATCATTTAAACATTAAGTGACAGAGCGTTTATATGACTACTAGAGTTCTGCCTACTGTTTATTGGTGTTCATACTACTATACATTTTTAATGTGTGTATGTGCTTTGACTCTGGCTGTGGCATCCTTTGATAAGCTTACGCAATGTCACAACGTTTACTATTTCCAACCAGAGTTGCATTTCAGTTGAATTATATTAAAGATTCCTAAAGCCTTTTACAGCACATGCCAAAGATTCTCACTGGGGTTACGGTCTGGACTCCTGGTAGACAATCCATGTGTGTAAATGATGTCCCATGCTCCCTGAACCATACTTTGAAAATTTAAGCCCAATGAATCCTGGCATCGTCATCTTGTAATATGGCCATCAGGGAAGAAAAGAATCTATTGAAGGAAACATCCGGTCATTCAGTTCGTCAGCTGACGACATTTTTTGGCCACATAATGTTGTTGAGTCTAGACTCGAGCAACAGGAGGAACCTCAGGTCATCTATATGAATAAAATAGAGAGTTTGTCTCATAAGTTCCTAAACCGTGTTGCTAATATCTAGCAGTAATAATGTGAATCGCCACTATGAGATAAAACACGAGTCATTAGAGCAAACGTATGCACAGCAGTCTGAGGTGAGGGCGTGTACCATACCTGAACTGAGAGCTCGGTGTTATGTGATTAAATCTAAATGTTGAGTAAAAGTGATGTTATGAACAGTTATGTGTGGGATTTAATAATCTACTTTAAAATAATCTACTAATGCGCTACTGTCTCAATGTAAACAAACACCTGCAGCCAATAGATATTAATGAGAAAAGATAAAGTGAATATTTTGACTGGGATTAGTTCATATTTTCACTTTGGCTGAAATAACAGCGCTGAAGTGGTATAAGTGAATTTTAACACGCCGGAGTCGTTTTAAGACGAAACTTCATCTTTATCTGATCGACTTTTTCCATTTCTCATCTGTGATTCTCTCTCCGATTACCGAACAGGGAGTGTATTTGTCTGAGCACCAAAGAAGTACAACTTAGTGTAAACAAGGCGTCAGATACTCGACCTTACAGAATGTGATTTCTGTGTGTTAATAAGTGAGACAGAGAGTTCTGCTGTACAGAGAGACACACAGACATGGACGTGGACTTCAACCTCAAATAATAATAATAATAATAATAATAATTATAACATCACTGATTACATTAAAGATCAGCAGACTATTATTAGATTTAACACTTTAACTGTTTATATAAACTCTTTAACCGTCACCGACGTGTACTTCACCACTCTCTTTAGTTGTTTTAAGGAGACTTGAGTCTTAACCCTTAAAACAATCTTAGTAGTTTCAGCATCTCTTTAGTTTCTTTGCTTATTGCACGACAATAATTTTAACCCTTCTGAAACAGAGGAACATCTTTGCCACGCCCACAATTAAAAATATATATTTCTATAGTTCAAAAATAAAATACATGTTCACAGATGAAGTTTACATAAATATTGAAAATTTGACTAAAATAGCTGCTTCTGCCCGTAGTGTTGTGCCTTCAGCATTCATGAGGTCTGTTGCGTCACATTCATGTCATGTTCATGCAGAGATGAGCAGCTCTATCAGAGCGCCTACAGAGTGCATCCTGTAGAAGACGGTGAGCGGCTGGCCGAGATTCACCAACACGAACCACACAGAGAACCCGAAGAAATCCTTCCCCACTCCGCTCTCGAACTGAGGGTGTGCTCCAAACGCTGGGATCACCCACAGCTACACACACACACACACACACACACACATTATATTCAGTAAGTTGACCATATTTCATGTTGTTTAATTTTATCCCACTTGATGTATAAAAATAGTATAAATATAATATGGTTCAGGAAAAAAGTGAAATATCTATCCAGTATTGTATCTAACATATTTTTCCATATGAAATAAAATAGATGTATTGAGTAAACATAATTTTATTTAATAATAGCAGGGATAACTACAATAAAAAAGAATGAAGATAACTTTTGCAGTGTCTCTCTCTCTCTCTCACCATAATGTTAGCGAGGATGAGGAAAGCACAGATTTCCCGGATGACCCGTGTACTCCAGTGATGAGCGTTTGGTTTTGAACATGGTTTTGTCGATTCTCCCCTCTCTGTACTGTCTCCTGTCTTCACCATCTTCTTCAAACAGACACATTTACAGGTTTATTAAACATGAAATTAATTAACTGATGTGTGTGTTGGGGGTGTGATGTGATGTGATGTGAAACAGTTAGAAAAGCTGCCACTTTCAATGAATTTAGCTTTTTCTATAGATTTCAAGCCCTCTAGTGGAGTAATTACTTTTTTCATCACCCCTCCATTTTTCGCGACAAATCGCTACAAATCCAGGACCTGTGATGAGCCTGGGGTTGTCGTCTCGTCAGACTGTGTCTGTTCAGGATGTGTCGGGTGACCTGTAGTGCTGTAGCGCTGTGTCGGGTATCACAGGTCTGTCTATAGGAGTCTAGAGATCCTCTACTGTAGACCCGTTGTAGAGCGCACTCAATGCTCAAAACTTTTCCATGCCTTTATGTGGCAGAGACTTTTCTAACCAAAGCTCAGGTTGTTTTTTACTCTAAAAACACTAAATGAATTTCCAGGATATTGTATATGATTTGTGGGTGATGACATCAATATGAGATTAGAGAGCCCGCAAAACCTGCGGGAGAGCTGGTGTTTGAGTATATTGTGACTATAACATCGCTCTCACATTACTATGTCATGGTCTTGATTAACTGTAGTTACATGAGGGAACAGCATTAATAAAAACATAGTCGTGACGATTTAATCCTATATATCTTGGGAGATCTTTTTCGAAATTATACCTGTATTTTATGGTGTTAGATTTCAGCTAATATTCCCACGGTAATGCTAATGATAATTTATTATATGATTCACTTACATCCAACAACCAACTGAGATATTACACACAAATAACAATGAATTGAGCAATAAATGAATAAACAATGTGAAACTGACCTCACAGGCGAGCTTCGACTCATCCCTCTCACCGCCCGTCTCGTTCTTGACGGAGTGGGTGTGTGAGGGTGTGTGAGGGTGTGTGTGAGAGTGCAGGCCCTGGATGATGAAGATGTTCTGCAGCACAAGCTCCAGCAGGCTGAGCAGTGAATATGACAGTTGTAGATTTTCCACAATGCCTTCGACTCCGACAGCCAAAGCAGCCACCAGTGAGAAGTACGAGAGCGAGAGCTGGCCGAGTCCGGCGCCCAGGAGCAGCACTATGTCCAGACTGCGTGTCGGGTTTTTAGTCACACCTTCTTCATGTTTGCCTTTGCTTACTTGGTGTCGGTTTTGGCCTTTACTCTCTTTCCAGTGGTACACCAGTGTTCCCGTCAGCGAGCACAGAGCCATAGCAGGCATGACACAAAGGTGAAAGTAGTAGAACATGAGAAAAGCATCCTGCCGGTTTTTGCTCTGCCCCACCCACAGCTGGTACACCAGGAACACCGTAATCCCAGAGATCAGCACCAACATGCCAAAGATCAACCCGAATAAGATTCCACCACGAAGCACGATCCGCAGCGTGATCTTCGGGGCGTGGCCAGAGGGGGATCCGATCACATGGCGCTCCACGTTCTTCCACATGACATAAAGCATGCAGCTAGCTAGCAGGCTGAACTCCATGTTGAAGGGATACAGGACCTCGTAACCTTTACGCAGAGCGGCGCACACTGGCTGCTTACCGCACTCACACTCCGTCATGTTGTCACCGGCCTCGTCTGAAAAACATTTCAATAAAAAGTTAATTCCGTCATAATAATAATCACCTGATCATGCTGCAGTCACACTAGCAAGTAACAGGTTGCTCATCCTACTTGCAGTGCGGAAGAAAATGTTCATCCGTTTGCGTTGCTAATGTTGTAGTTTTGTTTTTTATTTCATTTTGTATACAAATCAACATACAGAAATTTATTATTATTATTATTATTTTAAGTTATACTGTTTTATTAAACTTCACAAGAATATTTTACATGCATAATAAGAAGCGATTACATTTTTGTCTTTTTGCTGTTTTTGTTTAACTATTTCTAAATCATACTGTACAAGAAATAAATATACTGAGTCTGGAAAAATGTACTATGGTTTTCTGATTAATAGTAATGACTCACCAGTGACTGAAATATGTACAGTATTTTAAAAAAACATGTAACAAAAAATCCTAAATTGTGCTTTTTTTAGTTAAACTTGAAACTTTTTTGCAAAAGAATTATGCACCATTAAAAGAAGATGATCCTCTAAGAAGAATATTTTATTCTGTACTTATACATTTGATTCATTTTCAGAAGTAGTTTATGTAGTGCCCTAGTTTAGGGCTTAAATATTGTTTATTTAAAGTGTTTTCTGTTTTAGTAGGTATTATTCAAATGTTTAACTTGAGCTAAAAATTAAGTTTACAAACTGTAAACTCTGGTAATGATATATGGAGCATTGTAAATTAGTTAATGTTTCCGGAAAACAGAAAAGTAATGGGTTTGTGATTAACTAGAAAAATTGCAGATGCTTCTGGAGTACATCTTTATTTTTTTCTTTTTCCTCTTGTGCTGTGAGTGGTCTACAGAAATGTCAATCACCGCCGCTGGGGTGGCCTATCGGGTTTGCGTGGAGGCGGGACTGGACGGGAGCGTGCGGCTGGAGTTTTCACAGAGAGAGAGAGAGAGAGAGAGAGAGGAGAAAAAGGGAATAAAACGGGGATATATTCTGACAAACAAACAAACAAAGGAAGAAAAAAAAAACTAGACCCTCCGTGAGTCGATGTTTTGAACAGAGAAGAGAAAGTTGACACACTAGGAAGGTACTGTAACCTAGTTCCATGCTCGGCATGTTTGAGTGTGCTAGCCGGATTTTTTTTTTTTTTTTTTGAGAAAGAGCTAGCTGCTGTGCTAAGAGGAGGAGTCTGTTTGTAAGGAGCACGTGCGGCTCCAACCTTCTGGGTGTTTCGACTCCTGCTGCAGTGACGTGCTTGAGGACTTCCTGCTGTTACAGAAATCTGCTGGACGGTTATACATGTGGATATCGCCTCAGGTTTTATTTCTCTGTCAAGAAATATGGTCGCTAAAGGTGGTGAGAACTTCAGGAAACTGTAAGTACTACCAAGGCATTGGAACAAGCGTTGTTATGAGCTCCAACATGCGCGCTGACATTATGGTACCATAGACTGGTTAGGGAAAGAAAAGAAAAAAACGGGTATTGGTTAAAACTGTTTTTTTTTTGTTTGTTTGTTTTTTTGCTAGTGGGTTCAAAACTACAAGGACATTCAAATGTGAGAGTCACTCTGTCAAATTAAACCTTTTAATTTGTGCTCCATGTACGTTTGTGTCTGTATTTAATTTCAAGCCACTAAGGATTTTGGGGTACAGGGATAGGGGACTGCCACTGTAAAGGAAACTGTATTGCATGGGAGTTGTGCTTGCATTAGCAACATAGCTATATTATAAGCTAACTAGGCCTGTTTTTTTCTCTCTAAAGTTAAGACCAAAAAATGCAGATTTTCATGTGAGTGGGAAAATGTAAGAAATTGTAAACTTCTCTGTCCTGAAGATGTGGGAAAACTTTACTTTTTTACCTTCGACACTGGAGACTCCTTCCTTAAATAAATGTCTCCTTATAAAGACTCCCTAAACTATAACTTATTAGAACAAACTCATTAACATAAACATGCACTACTGTCAGAGCTGATGGTCTCGTTGTACTGTCTCTCCATTTCAATCTCCATGTGGATGCTGTCATCTGTTACTGCGTTCAGCCATAACAAGACATCTGTACACAGGGTTAGCATTAGTCCAAACCTGTGACACACACACACACACACACAACATGACATGGTAATGCTACACACACACACACACACACACACAGATGTCTGTGTTAAAGACAACAGCACGTAGGATGATAAAATAAATTTAATTAATAAAATGAGGGAAAGATGCAATATATAATATTAAACATCCTTTTCAAAATTTTAAGGAAGATTAGTGTTTTTTTGTCTGCAGTTCAAAAGCAAAAAAAGGAAACATGCATCTTGCAAATGTTTGAGCAGACCAAGAGATTTGAGCTCCTATATAACGTTCACATAGATCTCTTAATTCGCTTGTTAGATCTGTGACTTATTCAACATCAGTAGGAATGACCTGGTAATTGAGGCAAAATTTATAAGAAGCTTTATAGAATATAAAGCTTTTGTAAAAACACTCATGGTGTCTCGTTAATCAGCAACAATGGGCTCCTCATGCTAATAACCACCTATGGGCGATGGACCATTCTGGGTTTTAGATTTTAGTAGCATTCAAGTGACTGTATATCTTGTTTAGGGGTGAATACTTATGCACTCACAATTACTAGTTTTTTTGTCCCAATTTCAGATCTATAAACATTATACAATATGGAAATGTTGACGGTGGGTAAATACTGATGGATGGTGCTGTGTGTGTGTATACTGTACACAAGTTACACGTCACTGACATTAGGGTCCAGGTTTGTGTTTGAACATGTTAACCTGACAAAAATAACATTTCGGCAGTATTTTAAGCAAGAGTACTACCTGTACAAAACCATCTTTTACAGTTTGAAAATGGTAAAATTAAAAGCAGATGAAACAAACGTTTATGCACCCGTCATGATCAGTGCTTGGTTACCCACCCCTTCATGGTTTTTTTTGCCTTTAAACAGATGCTGTTTGTTTGTTTTTTTATTCCCTTTTCATGTGATCACTGCAACAAGAAGCTTCTTTTTATATCATAAATGATAGGTTTATAGCGTTAGCATTTAATGTAAGCAAGAACAGGAATTAATTCGTGTGAAATTTTGAAAGGAGGAGAAGCAGGTACCTGGTGAGGACTCTGTGTTTGTGGATGCAGTCTTTGGAATGAGCCCAGAGCAGGTAGGTCTACAGGAAGACAAGGAGAACTCTGAACACATGGATTTACTAATACAAGGATATCTAAGCAAATAAAATATTTCACATTTTTTAACAATATCATGAGGATGAAACACAGCATGTGCTTGTTAGATACTGTGTTATGACTTGTTGTGATGAAACAGAGCTGCTGTTTCCATGGCAATAAACATGAGTTTTAATCGAAAGTATGATTAATAGCACCATGAGCAAAAAGCGAATGTCTGCAAACAATAAGCAGGAAGTTTAAAAATCGTTATTTTTAAATAATTTATTAATATTTTTAAGTAAAGTTTCCTTTTTAAAGTATTTTTTGCAGTCTAATAAGATTTTCATTTTAATATTTCACTAAGAAAATATTATGTTTAGCTCATTTATTTGTGGATTAACTACAGCTATTTCTAAAGTTGGAAACCATACATTTTTGAAAGATTGTGCTTATGGTGGGTTTTATATATTTATGCATGTATAAATTTATATAGCGCTTTTAACAATTGACATTGTCACAAAGCAGCTTTACACAATCAAAAGAAGTAAGTAAGGAGTCCAGTTTGCTCCTGGAGGCTCAGGTAGACTGTAGGAAATTCCAGTCCTGAGGTATCGAACGAAGTTACAAGTCCCCAGATAACAGCTGTCTGCATCAGTCGAGGACAGGACAGTCTTCATGGAAACCATGAAGACTGCATTCTTTGATGGAAGTAGGCATGGCGGATCGTAAGACACTAGCAGTTCACTCAGATACTGCGGCGAGAGACCATTTAGTGCTTTATATGTCAAAAGTAGTATCTTAAAATCATGAAATTTCACAGGGAGCCAATGCAGTGTAGATAAGATAGGGGTGATGTGCTCGTATTTTCTGGTTTTAGTGAGGATCCTCGCTGCTGCATTCTGTACTAACTGAAGGTTGTTTATACACCTAGTTGAACAACCAGACAGTAAGGTGTTACAATAGTCCAACCTAGAGGTGATAAAAGCATGAACTAGTTTTTCTGCATCATTTAGTGACCATATATATCTTGGCAATGTTTCTATGATGAAAGAAAGCTATCCTGGTAATATTATTCACATTTGCTTCAAATGAAAGGCTGGAATCTATGATCACACCAAGGTCTTTTACTGTTGCACTTGATGGAACAGAAAGGCCATCCAAACTGAGTGTGATCAGGAAGCTTACTAGCTGCTTGTGGTCCTATGACTAGAACTTCTGTCTAATCAGGATTAAGCAGAAGAAAATTAATTAACATCCAATCTCTTATGTCCTGCACACATTGCTCAATTTTAGCAAACTGTTTTTTCTCATCTGGTTTTGCTGAGACGTATAATTGTGTCATCAGCATAACAATAAAATCTAATACCATGTTTACGAATTATGTTGCCCAGAGGAAGCATGTAAAGGGAAAAAAGCAGTGGGCCTAAAACTGAACCCTGTGGAACACCAAACTCCATTTGAGAACATGAGGAATGGTCACCATCTAAATCTACAAACTGATAACGATCAGTCAAATAGGATCTGAGCCACAAGAGGGCAGTTCCCTTAATTCCTACTACCTTTTCTAATCTGTGAAGGAGAATACTATGATCAATGGTGTCAAAAGCTGCACTGAGGTCCAGTAACACAAGTATAGTGACGCAACCCTCATCCGAGGCCAATAGGAGGTCATTTACTACTTTAACAAGTGCTGTCTGTGTGCTGTGATGAGGCCTAAATCCTGACTGATGCAGTTCATTTATGCTATTTCTGTGTAGATGTGAACATAGCTGCTATGATACTACCTTTTCCAGAATCTTGGAGATAAAGGGAAGGTTTGATATCGGCCTGTAATTAGAAAGCAGACAGGGGTCAAGGTCAGGTTTCTTGATTAGCGGTTTAATAACGGCTAATTTAAAGGATTTGGGGACATACCCACTACTGAGTGAACAGTTAATTATTTTCAACAGGGGTTCTGCTATTGCTGGTAGTATCTGTTTGAGAAAATGTGTCGGTATAGGATCTAATATACAGGTTGATGATTTTGAAGAAGAGATGAGTGAAATTAGTTCTCTCGCTTCAAGGGGAGTAAAGTATTCTAAGTTCTGATGTGATGATGTTAGTTTATCTGTATTACTTAAATTGTCTGGGTTCAAAGCCTGAATATTTTGCCTAATATTTATGATTTTGTTATTGAAAAAGTTCATGAAATCCTCACTACTGCATGATGTTCTTGTGGAGATTTCTGCAGTGGTCTTGTTTTTAGTTAATTTAGCTATGGTATTAAATAAAAATCTCTGGTTATTTTCTATAAGAGTGGAGACATACGTTGATCTAGCATCACTGAGAGCTTTTTTATAGTTCAGGATGCTCTCCTTCCAGCGTTAGTATTTGGAATACTAACAATTTAGTTTGGCGACATTTATGTTCAAATTTTCGAGCGGTTTGTTTTAAAGCACGTGTGTGGTCATTATACCAAGGAGCGAGTTTCTTATCTCTAATCATTTTTCTGTTAACTGGAGCTACATTATCTAAGCTATAACGAAGTGCTGACTCTAGATATTCATTCGCCTGTTCGAGTTCTGTGAAGTCAGATGGCGATCCAATCAAAGTTGATAACTCTGGGAGATTATTGATAAAGCTCTGTGTGATATTTAATGCAAATGTACGTTTAAGGCGGTAGCGTGGTGCTGTGTGTACATTATTACTATGACACGCTTTAATTGAGACAAGATAGTGATCTGAGATAACTTCAGACTGTGGAATTGTGGTTATATTTCCTATACTTAATCCGAAGGATAATATTAAATATAGTGTGGCCTGCTTTATGAGTGGGTCCTACTACACACTGATTTACTCCTACTGAGTCCAGTATGGACAAGAATACTGTTGTCAGAGGGTCTTCTGGATTCTCAAAATGAATATTAAAGTCTCCAACAATTAACACTACAGAAACAACAAGGTTTGAGAGGAAATCTGCAAATTCACAGAGAAACTCCGAGTACGGCCCTGGGGGTCTGTAAATGATGATTAGCGGGATCGACTGAGCTGATTTATGTTACTATAGAGAACTTCAAATGCATAAAATTTAAATCTGTGTTTTTGTCCGATAGTCACATCATTGTAAATCACTGCAACGCCTCCTCCTCTACCAGTTAACCGAGGCTGGTGTATGTAGCTGTATTCAGGAGGACTAGCTTCATTTAAAGCTACATACTCGTCCTGTTTAATCCAGGTTTCTGTTAAACAGAGCACATTAAACTCCTGATCTGTGATAGTTTCATTAACAATAACTGCTTTAGATGCGAGAGATCTAATATTTAACAGTCCTAGCTTCAGATCAGAGGTGCCGGCTGCGCATTCAGTGTGATCGGAGTTTGTGGTATCTATGTTAATTAAATGACTAAAACGGACTTTGAGTCTTTCTAAATTTGTGTTTAGCTCGGGGAGCAGACACAGTCTCAATATGATGAACCCTGATTGACCTCTATGCAGCTAGCAGACGGTTGGTTTAGCCTGTCTGTCTGCTCCCTGGCCTGGGCTCTGGATTGTCACCGATTAACTAGGCCTCTTCTGAGACTATGTGCTATCCTGCAAGAAATGAGAGCAGCACCTTCCCGAGTGGGATGGACACCGTCCCGCCCTAACAGGCCAGCTTTGCCCTCAAAGGTCTTCCAGTTATCTATGAAGCCCACGTTGTTTTCCGAGCACCACCTGGACATCCAGCGGTTCAGCGACCATAACCTGCTGTAAGCTATGTCGCCACGTCTCATTGGGATGGGACCAGAGCAAACTACTTCTTCGGACATCGCCTTCGCTATTTTAAACACCTCTGTAAAGTTACTCTTACTAACCTCTGACTGACGAAGGCGTATATCATTAGCTCCAGCATGTACCACTATCGTAGAGAACCTATGCTGTCCTAGAGCCGTAAGATTACCGGCTATGTCCGGTGCTCTGGCTCCCGGGATACACCTGACCACTGCCGCTAGCGCCCCTAAAGGCCTAGCTAATTTCACATGTCTCAGTATAGTGTCTCCTATAACCAGAGCTCTTTCAGGTTTCTCAGCGGGTGCATCACTGAGGAGAGCAAACCTGTTGGACACGTGAAGCGCAGAAGAGGTGTGCTCCGGTGGACTAACCTTAGCGTTAGCTTTGGCTGAACGAGTATGCCGCCGAGTCGTCACCCACTCGCCCCACTGTGAGGGCTCTACTGCCGGAGTCGGGGGCAGGTTATCACCGCCTGCTGCACCCAGACTTTCCGCTACGGGAATAACGCTGCTCTCGCGCTCTCTAACCCTCTCTAGAGTCTGGATGCGCTCCTCTAATGCTGATATCTTCTCCGTCAGGGTGCTAACTAACACACACCTATCACAAGTAAAATTATCACTAACAACGGAGGAAGAATGTCTAAACATCCTGCACTCCACACACTCAACGAGCTAAATGGTAGACATAACGTACCTTTGTGCCGGAGTTGTGATTATTTGGTGATGGATTCCGCTTGTTGTTTGTCAGATGATACGCGCGTTCTCCCAAAAAGCACAAAAAAACTGATAAAGTCCAATAGTATTAAAGTGTAAAACTAGTTTATTTACTAAAAAATATTTTTTAAATTAAGCGTTAAATGAAGTTTATGATTATGATAAAAGGTCATGAAGTTTATGACTTTTTTTATAGATAAAATTTATAGCCATAAACGTAAGTTAAAGTGCACAATCATCTTTTATGTTTAACTTTATAGCTAGAATTAATCACTTAGTTGTCAAGTTTGTGGTTAAACATTGTTAGGGTTGTATGAATGCAGTCAAGGCATAAGTTTAAAATGCACTCATATCACTCACTCATCGACTATACCACATAGGCGGCTTAAGGTAGACTCCAGGCAATTTGAGAACGCGAAGTAGCCTAATTAGCTTTGGACTGTGGGAGGAAACTGGAGAACCGATATGATATGAAACCCATCAAACATGGTGGAGAACATGCAAACCCCGTGCATACAGACCTGAGACGGGAACAACAACAGGCGACAACACAGATAACAAACCAGCATTAGGACGGATGCAATACATTGGCTAATTGACCTTTAGACTATTTATAACCCAACTAATTTAAAAATCAGGATCAGGTGAGTGCACAAGGAGCCTTATAGGGGTCATTCCTGACAAAACATTTTTGCCTAAAACCTGAAGTTGAATGTATACATTTTTTATAAGAAGAAGAAGAAATGTCAAATGTTGCACTTTTTTTTATTTTTTATAACCTTTTATGGTCAGTTGAAGTAGACTTGTGAAGCTGCTCACCTGCAGTATGAGGAATGGGGTCTGGAAGAAGGGAAGCAGCACTTTAGGTAATGACTGACATTTTGCCATCATGCAGTTGTACACCATCAGGAACACACACAGCAACAGACTAAATCCTGCAAACAGCAGGAGCACCACTGACACACACACACACACAGTTAAAACGATGCTGTATTATCATTTAAAGACACTAATTTCCACTTTTGATCAGAGCACGTCTGTGGGAATTCTGGTAACCAACGGCCAAATTGTTCCACAGGCTTACATTTAATGAGGAAAAAAAGGATCCCTAATATGAGCCTTGTTACATTTAATGTGTAACTTAATGTGTAATTGGAAATTGTCCTAATTTTGCCAGATTTAACATTTTTGCCCTGTCCACTTTTGCAATTGACAGTTTCTTGTTTTCAAAATAATAAATAAACCCCCTTAGAGTTAACAATTATTTAATTTATTTTAAAAGTTTAAATACAAAAAAATATGTAATCATAAATTATTATTATTTATATATTTAAAAATTATATATCAAATAAGTTAAGTGTGCTAGCTAAAATAAAAATATATATAAAGAGCTTGTTGAAAATATGATGTAAAAATCTGTGTTGGGGCAAACTGAGTTTCAGTCTATTCTTTTTGTACATATTCTAATTTATTTTCATAATTTAAAATTTCTGTAAAGCTGCTTTGTGCAATGACCTCTGTTAAAATCGCTATACAAATAAAATGTATTCTTAGTCAAATTTGTATAGGATAATATAAAGTTATTTTTTTTAGAAAACTTGTATATAGCTTTCTAACAGCATTAACCTGGAAAACTCTTCCTTGAAAAATCTAATGATCTCTAGACTCACTTCAACATGAAAAAGTGCAACTTACGCACTTATTAACCTTGTTTATTGCTAATGTACTACTAAAGTAGGGCAGGACACGCCCCCAGGGGATGAGGTGTATATACTTTAAAGAGCATTTCCCATGGCGGGATAAGTCAAGTCAAGTAAATTTTATTTATATAGCGCTTTTAACAATTGACATTGTCGCAAAGCAGCTTTACACAATAAAAGACTAGTACAGGACATGAGTAATAAAAAAAATTTACATTTTTACTCACTAATGGAAACATATTCTTTGTATTTGAGTGCCAAAGTGTCCACATGAACTGCCCTCACCTGTCTCTGTTGTCCTTCACCACTATGTACATACAGTTAAAACCAGATTCTCCAGAAGTCATGTTCAGATTTGAAGCAGTTTGTTTGGTTCTTTTTGATTCATGCATTTTGAGAGCATGATGAAGTCTCGTGCAGTAAAGCATTTATATGCATGAATATTTCTGATCTTTAGAACATTAACATGAACAGAACTGTGATCACAGAGCAGATATTTAATTGTGCATTCAAGTCGCACAATTAGGATTTAAAGTGTTTACAGTGATGCCATAAAAAATTACATGAAATAAGGAAGAATGCATAAAGAAAAATGAATATGTAGAAGATATTGTTAGACACAAGAGACTGTATTCAAGTGAGTGTAAGAAGAATAATTGCAAGATTTTTTTTAAATCACATAAATAAATTAACATTACATTTATAGCATTTGGCAGAGGCCCTTATCCAGGTTGACTTACATTCCTCTCATTACACTTTTTGAGCAGTTGAAAGTTAAGGGCCTTGCTCAAGGGCCCAGTAGTAGCAGCTTGGTGATTCTTGGGTTTGAACCTGGGACCTTCATGATCACTAATCCAACACCGTAACCACCGAGTTACCCACAGGCCACCACAACAATAATAATTATAAATCATTTATTTGTAAATCAAATTATAATAAATAAAGGCAACAATTACAATAATTACAGTTGTTAAGCTCTTAGAGTTAAATCCCGCCTTCAACATTCAATCATACTATAATTTGCAGTACATTCTATGTCTGTTGGTAATAAGTATAAATTCTAAATATTTCTTCAAAAATATCATATTTAACCTCTTAAGAGAAGGCATATTATAATATCACACAAACAGTACAGTATGTGCATCGTGTGCTTCACTTCCTATCAATTGTCATAATGTGTTTGTCTGCTTTGCAGTTGAGGGTTTCTTGTTTTTAAAATAATAAATATAAATAAAAACCTTTAGAGTTAACTTACTCACTCACTCATCATCTGTACCGCTTAATCCTGTATTCAGGGTGGTGGGGGCCTGGAGCCTATAAGGAGACTTACAGTAGGGCATGAGGCGGGGTACACCCTGGACAGGGTTAGAGTTAACAACTATTTAATTTATTTCAAAAGTCTTAATACAAGGAAATGAATCCAGCTCCATCCTGTAACTAATTTTTTGTTCTAATGCAGAACAGAATACCCTTAAACGCTCTGTGGATGGTGTTTTCTCATTTATTTAAACATTTGTGTCTATAATAGCTTGTTGTAATTGAGTATATTGTATAATTTTACCTTCAACTATGTTGTGTACATTGTTGTGATTTACAGATTCTTTATGATTTAAAATGAATTATTTGTTGAAATATGATGATAAACTGTTCATGTTCATGCCGAGTCGTACCGCTGACATTATAAGTAAAAATTAAGAAATTGGTTAACTACACCGTCTGTCCAGAAGAAACAGTCTCACTCTCCAAGATGTCATTAGATTAGCTTTGATTCCACACACTCTGTGGTGTCCAGTTCATGTGTATAAATGATTCCTCACGCTTCCAGAGCCGCTCTCTCACACTGGAATATGGAAGAAACCCTCCACAGATGTGATAACCTGCTGACTCATTACATTCAGCAACTAAAGCAACCCCAGATCATAACCCCGCCGCCTAACCCTGAGTACAGATGTCTTGTTATGGCTGAATGCGGTAACAGAAGACAGCATGCACATGGAGATAGCAGTGGACATTTTTTTTATCATGCATCTTTACTAAGCATTTACGTGATCTCCATTAATGACTCTGTCCACATAGTCCAGGGTTCAGCACTGTCCTTAAAATGTGAAATGTTGCCCAAATTATAGATTGACTCCTGTCCTGTTTTAGTGCAGTTAAGCTAACAATCATATCCAAGATTAAATCTCTAAAGCATGTTTACATTTAATTTAAATCATTTTCAAAAAGCACCAGGATTACTTTGTGAATCACGTGTCTACAGAGTACAGAATGACCTGAGAGGACATGAATCACTCTGATTTTTGTTCAATTTTGAGTGCACCTGATAAATAAGTGTGATGTACTGTAGTGTTGTGACTTACAGGTGACCGTGGCACCCCCCGCGTGGTGATCCCTGTGTGGTGGAGCTCCAGGCCGCCGTCGTGTCCACAGTAGGTACCACATCATCCACACCACGCTGAGCCCCATCAGCAGCAGCAGGAACACCTCGGGCTCATTATGAGGAAGTCCATCCGCGTTTAAAGTGTTGCCGGCGACCAGCGCGGCTCCCAGAAGCACCACGTTGATCCCAAAGAGTCCAGAAACGAGTCTGTGTCCTGTGGGAACCCACAGAAACACAGCCTGCTCAGAATCACTACCCTCTTCATCCTCCATGCCGTTGGTCTTCAGCTCATTTCCAGAGCCTTTCAAAGCTGGGTCCAGATTTTTCAGCTCCAGTTCCTCAGCCTCAGCCTGCATTTCTCTGCTGTCTTCTGTATCTTCTTAACACATGTCTTCCCCGTCTCTACTGAGCAGGTAAAGTGTGTGTGTGTGTGTGTGTGTGTGTGTGTGTGTGTGTGTGTGGATGTGGTGACTCATACAGTAGTACGCTCAGACTGGGCGTGTCTGTGTGTTAAGAGTGAAGTAGGTAAATATTCCACTCTGATCTGAACACTTGGACTGAGATGTTCGACACAGCCTCGGCATCCCTGTGTCAAACCCCCACATGTGAAACTTCAAGACTTATTTGGAGTTCCACAGTTTTACCTCTGGTTGACACTAGAGACTCCTTCCATATCCTTTGTTACAGAAACATTTTACAGAAGACGTGTGTGAACAAGCTGTTGCCATAGAAATGATGATGCATCAAAGTGAGCTCATGTGAGTATAAACCCAAATTACTGTCAGAACCTTGTTATCCAATAGGGAGCCATACGAGAAATAGCCAGTTACGTGCCACAGTTAATGTGGAGCATGGGGACCATCCCACTGCTTCCATGACAGTGCCCTCCTCCTCCTCCTTCATTTCATCTTACGCTCTTCACCGGACTAGTCTCAATACTTCAATCCCGCTTGTAGTTTGTGCCAAAATGAACGACAGATATCACCGAGCGGCGCGGGACGGTCATGTGACCATACTGAAGGAAGCCACCAGGAAAGAGCTGAATGCTGAGGATGAGGATGGTATGACCCCAGTGCTCTGGGCGGCTCATCACGGCAACCTGGCGGCTCTGAGAGTGATGCTGGGACGAGGGTGAGTGTTTCATCACCAGCCAAAACCAATATTTCACCTCCAGTTTTTCTGGAAAGAGGGATTCGCCTCAAAATGGTCAGAATTATACATATTATATTAGATTTGGATGTAATAAATGGCAATTAAATATTTAGAATAGTCTGTATAACTAATATACTATAAGTAAATTATATTAATATAAGTAATATACTATAGATCTTTTTAGGTAAATTATGTAAAACAAAAATTCAATTTAGGAAGCATGTGAGCTTTTTTGAACCTTTTCACACTAAAAAATCACAAAAGTACACTTTTCCTGTCTGGCTGATGAAGGACATATTGGAGGTATTATATCCTGTATATTCAGTGAATAGTGTTACACTTTTTTTTTTTTTTTTTTAAACAATTTGGGAAAGAAATAATAGCTTCTACCATGTATGCAAGAAAATGTTTTGTTTTAATTTCTAATTTCTTGCACAGATATTGTCATCTAAATGTCAAATTGCTCAAAAAAAGTATTTTACTGTAATATATAATTGTATGTTTAACTGTAAAGTTCTGTATAATTTGTATAATTCATCAGCTGGTGTTTATGTAGATGTGTGTGTGCGTGTGTGTGTGTGTCGGGGGTTTAGGGAATGGGTTACTGATATTTGCATTTTAATAGCGCTGTTGGAAGAAAAGGTCAATGAGGTAGGACATGTCAAGTGTGTAATATAGTCTATTCACTTCCTGTCTCTCACACACACACACAAGATATAAATATGTATTCATTCTTGAAGATTGAATAAAAAAATAGCATGCACATGTTTTAGATCTTTGTGAATCTTTAAATCAGAGGAACAACGACATTTCGGTTGATAAACTGTTTTACAGGTAAACTATAGTTGTTTAAAAATAATACCAAAAATCTTGAAATCCACGATTAATCGTGTTATTTAAAATCTGTTTATCAAAGTGTGTGGGCCGTAGTAAATATGTAGTTCACAATTAAATGATGAACAAATCCACCGACTCGCGTAATAAACACATGATCAGTCCAAGGTCTAATTACATAAAGATGAAACTGCAAATATTGGCAAATTAAAACATAGTGCTTTAATAAAGGCTTAATGAGGAAATGATGTGACTCAGGTGAGCTACTGTAGATAAACCTAAAGTGGGTTGGGAATCAAGTGAACCTGCAATGCAAAGAATCTTCCAAACTTATCACAAATAGTCTTGTTTGTTTTTTTTAAGTTGGTACACAATAGTTTCTTTACAGACGACTGACTGATGAGTTTGAAGAGTTTAAAGTGAAACCTACCCATTGTGCTAAACACCCTCTCGGATATCACAGTAACCGGCGTGGTCATGTCTCTATAGAATACACTGCATTTTTCACACTGCAATTTTAATTCATAAATAATGGCACTGTCATTGTTGGAGCTGAGACGTGTTTCAAAACTCCCTTTCATAGGCAGGGTCAAGCGCCTCTAAAAGAATGTCTTAATGTATAACGGCTGTTTTCATAGCGAGTGATCCTGTTGAATGTTCTAGAAATTGTTCTGAATGATAAACAAAAAGCAAACTCTTAATCCTTTATCTTCACCAAACACTAAAATTTGATCGTTTATAAAAAGTTGCACTTTTCAGTTGCTTCCAGAAGGAGGAGAATGTGGTTCTTCTTTCGGTGAACAGGTCGCGAATAGAGGACCATTTGATCCCCACACAACATGGCGCAGGTTTACACTGGATGCCTTAGGAACAGAGAAGAAATTTTATTAAAATTGGCATTCACTGGACAGAGCAAAGCACCTTAACACAGCACCTTGAACACAAAAACACATTTGAACAAAGAAAAAGTAGCGTAATCATTTAAACTCCTCACATTTGCACTCCATATTGTGGATGCTTGCTTTCTGTTAGGTAACTAGTTTTGCCACTTTTTCTGAATCATTTCAAGTGAAACACAAGATGCATGACATTAGAGGGTTATTCAAATTAAGTCTTTGTCATTATTTGTCTAAGTTTTGTTCTGCCGCATAGAAGGAAAAAAAACTTGAATTAGAAGTTGCTCAAACTTCCAAAGTGACTGTTATTGGAAAAAAATATCTTCAGAGCTACACATGAGTTTTATTGTAGATTTGTAGGTTAAGAGTATATACAGTGTACAGTATGGGTTTGATATAAAACAGCGCTGTGTGTCAAGTTGTGATAAAGGAAATGAGCTTGTTATTTAGGTTTGAACAGTAGATCATTAGGTAATAAAAGTGTTTAATAACCAGCAGCATTCTTATCTCTGGTGAAAGGTGTTTAGAGAGAGAGTGTTTAGAGGGAGTGTACATTTTAAATAATATGAATCTAAATAATAAACCAGATGTGTACACTTTTGTTTTATGAAGAATCTACACATTTTTGGTCGATCAGAATCCAACAGCACTGTGTTGTGAGGGAAAAAGTGTGTGAGCGTTAAGTGTGTGAGCGTTAAGTGTGTGAGCGTTAAGTGTGTGAGCGTTAAGTGTGTGAGCGTTAAGTGTGTGAGCGTTAAGTGTGTGAGCGTTAAGTGTGTGAGCGTTAAGTGTGTGAGCGTTAGTGTGTGAGTGTGTGTGTGTAAGGTCAGGGTAAATTAACTCCTCTGCTGGCAGCTTTATGACCCCGGCTGTATCACATCTGTTTCCTGAATGTTTATTACACTCTGTCATCTCTAAAAGGTCAAAAGTCACTAAGGTGCTCCTCGTCTCACTTCAGTTGTTCCCGTTATCAAATTGGATATTAAAAAGCAAGTAACTTCAATTGCCCAAGCATGTATAAAATTAAATATCAGAGTTGTGTCTTTCAACTCAAGAGTCATAGAAGAATAAAATGCAGACTGAGAGCTTTAAATGTAAACTAACTGGAATGTATTTAAAGTGGAACATGGTGTAGGTTTAAAATGTGAGAATAAACATGATATAACTTTATTATATTATACAAGTCCTCATGTGTATTGTTTTATAATGTATGAGTGTATCTGTGTTCCTTTTCACCAAAAACCTAAGTATTACTGGATTTCTGTCGATATCATGTAACAATATAGAGAAATAAAATATTAATATTTAAAGAAATATTTGCCAAATGTTGCAATTTTAATATTTACAATTCAAATACGTATAATAAGCATTATAAGAGATGGATTGAAACTATTTATTCCGGAAGTGTGCTTGTAATCCAAATCACTCATATATCAAAGTGGATTTCCCCCATAAAAATTATGTAAAGTCTGATGATTCATTCCACAACCCAAAAATATTCACATTAAAATTATTAATACAAACTATAAAGTAAAAATAAAACAAATTACCCTGCACCTTACCTTTGAATTGTAGCTGATGTTAAGGAGATGAGAGAGGAGAGGAGGGGCTTTCTCACACACAGACACACACACACACACACACACACACTAATGGAATCACTGCTTTCTGTTGGATCACTGGAATATTTTTAATTTTGTGTGACTTTATCAGGAACCTCTCTAATCACACTTGCTTTTGCCTCTTTTTGATGATTTGGCGTAAATGTGACGTTGCGTTGTCGTTAAACAGATGGATCTCATGCACTGCTACAGACTTTTTACCCTTTTTTCTTCACGGTGGCCATTGAGGCAGTACAGTTACTAAAGAACAGTCACTAAACTTGGACACACATTTAAAAAATGCTTTACACACACACACGCTTTAACAACTGAGAACTCCCTTTTGTTAGTGAGACTCACCAGAAAAAGACTTCAGTTTGTTAGGGAGCATAAAGACTGGACTTTGGAGCGCTTTTGGAGCGAACACTTTAAGGATTATAATTTTCTTATTTTCATTATTGTTCTCTCACTCTATTTGTTGTCTCAGAGGGAAACCGGATAAGTGTGACTTGTGGGGAAACTCTCCTCTCCACCTGGCCGCTGCTAACGGTCACCTCGACTGCATTTCCTTCCTCGTGTCATTCGGTGCCAACGTGTGGTGTTTGGACAACGACTACCACACACCGCTGGACACGGCCGCTATGCGAGGACACATGGACGCCGTGCGGTATCTGGACTCAGTCGCCGCCAAACAGAGCACCGTCAACCCCAAGCTGGTGAAGAAGCTGAGGGAGCGAGTGTTCCACAACACAGAGCAACGCGTTAAACACTGCGCAGAACTGCAGCATGAAAACCAGCTGCACATGGAGAAAAAGTTCCTGAAAGAGACGTTGGATTCTGGAGCGTCTGGGTCCATCAGGTTATCTGGCTATGGGAGCAAAATCCCACAATTCAACACTATTAACTCATTTGTCACCTACAAACAGGTATGCACACATACAGTAGCACCTTGTTTTCCAGTAGGATGCATGCTGTGCTGACACGCCACATAAACAAATTACAAAATGTTCATTGATCATCCATGTATGGAGGGAGTCTCCAGTATCGGTGTAGATTATAAATAACATCTTTTAGTTTAATTATGTAACTCTAATTAAACATGCTCTGTATTACTCCATTTTTTTTAATTGTTTTAACCCCTGCAGGCTACACTGAACTCCACAGCCAAAGGTAGGACAAAGATCACAAAGTGTCTGGAGAAGAAGAAGCAGGCTGACGGCTCCTTTAAGATATCAGAAGATGGCAGGAAAAGTGTGCGCTCCCTTTCTGGGCTTCAGCTGGGGAATGACGTGATGTTCCTCAAGCAGGAGACGTACGCAAACTCGCAGCACAGACTCCACGTTCGCAACATGTTCCCACAAAACCTGAAAGATGATGATGATGATGATGATGGGGTTCTGGTTTCACACGCAGTGAGCGATCCAGGTTTGTACAATGACCCAGGACAGGACTCTCTGTTCTCCCGGCCTGGTCTCGGGACGTTTGTTTTCCGGCGGAATTACAGCAATGATGGAGTTCGGAAAGCCGATTTGTACAGTGTAGATGAGGAGTGGTTGTGGAGAGAGCAGAATATTTACTTTAGAGATTGTGTACATCTTCGTTCTCCCAGTCTGGATCAGGACGCCATCAGCAGCCCAGCAAGTCCTCAGAAAAGGAACTTAAAGGTACAGAAACACATTAATCACAAACGGATTAGTATTAACCACTAGTAGTTCTACTCACACTGATACGGGAAATTACATTTCAGGATTGTTTTGTTATCTAGTCTCCATTATCTGCATTTTAATGAGATTTTTATTAGCAGTAATTCAATGGTTCCCTGTGAAGTTCGTCTTCTGAAGGTTAATGGTTAACTCTACTGTTGTCACTTGTACCTAAGTGGTTAAGGCATTTGATTATGGTTTGGAAGGTCCCAGGTTCAAACCCCTCCACCACCACCAAAATGCTACAATTGGGCCCTTAAGTAAGGCCCTGAACCCTCAACAGCTCAGATGAATGCACAATGAGATCAAAGTAAGATGTAAGTCACTCTGAATAAGGGCGTCTGTAAATGTAGTGTTTGAATCCTCTCTCTGGTTTATTCATAGACGAAGTGATAAGTACTGAGTCTACTACATCAAATTTGTATACATCTTGTATGTTGTAAAGAAACTAAAGGGTTCTGTAAAATATTACCATATAAGGAATGTGGAAGCACAATGACACATAGCAGAGGACAAAGAGAGATGTAAGTGATACTGTAGAGGCAGGGGAAGCATCACACAATGTCAGAAAACCCAAACGCAGTGTTGTGACCTGGGGTTGCTTCAGTTGTATTGTGTATGTGTATGTGGTGTATTGTGCCTATATCTAAAATTCTGTGCGCAAATGCGAGTTACATAAATATATGCTGTTCATATGAAAGCTTACAGTGACATGTAACTGTTACATGATCTCCAAAATAATCCTATATGAGGAATGTACAATACCGTAGCACTGTTTTCTGTAAAATGTGCTTAGTTCCATGTTTGACTGATATCTTGCAGGCTTTTCTGTGGGATTGTGCCGATGATGATGATGATGAAATATGGTATGACGATCTGCAGCCCTGCTCCTCTCCTCTGGAGGTATTCTTGGTGTCTCAGGGTCTAGGCGAGTTCCTGTCCCTGTTCCTGAAGGAGCAGATGGACCTGGAAGCTCTGACGCTGTGCTCCGAGCCTAACTTGGCCATCATCAACGTACCTCTCGGACCCAGGAAGAAGCTTCTGGAAGCCTGCAGTCGGCGCAGACACACCCTGGAGAGACCACGGGCCATGTGCGACACTCAGCTCTGAATGCGAGCGTTTCTACCAGAGAAGCCACTCTTACCTGAACTGGTATAAATATCTCAGTAAATACTGATCAACCATAACATTAAAACCACCTAGGTTTTGGGTTTCCCCTTGTGCTGCCTGTGCAGCTCTGAGCCCTCGTGACTCCATAAGACCTCTGGGTCTGTGCTGTGATGTCTGGCACCGGATCTGGGTGGGGCATCAGTGGATTGGTCTGGTTCGTCTGGTGCATCCCATTGGACGTAGTGTATAATTGGCTTAAATGTGAGATATGGGTGAAGCCTCGGGTGAAGATGATCCTGTCACCAGTTCACTGCTGCTCCAGCACACCTCATGCCTGATCATTTCCATATCTAGTCTTGTGTTATATTTACAGCATGTATCTTTATCATCCTGCTTTTCATCAACTTGTACAACTGTTTAGGGAACTGCTATCTCTGGGAACAAAATCTGATATTTGTTTTACACACACACACAGATGTAGAGACATAATCAAGTAAGTTAGACTGGCTAGATGTATCCAGTTCATGTATTCAGGAGTAAAAGCAGAAGTAAATTGTTTATGGGTCCAGAATTCTGTTCTTGTTTGTGTTGTGAAAATGGAGATGAAGGATGTATTGACACTGACTCAAATCTTACTGTAACTACAGCCTCAGGAGCTTTTAATGTACAGTAACTGCCTGCAAATGGAAGGAGCAAGTCTCTGAGGGAGGTCACCTTCTGACACTCACTGGGAAACAGACAATCCCAGTCCATAGAGTCAGCTACCAATGTTAGACTGTCCTTCACTTCAAGAAAACCCAAGATCATCAAATGAGATCGTCATCTTATCATCCGGTTGGTTCCACACCTAATGGAAAGTTGAATACAGAAACACTATTAATTAGTCCCTCATGGAGAATTGTAAACATTAGTGCATTCATTTATGACTGTACACATGAAATGCTGATAACAGATCAAACTTTCAGGAATTTAATGAAATTGTGAACAGACACTATACATGTTGTAATGATGTGGGTCGCGCGAGGGGCAGAGCCGCGTGTTAAACTGTTCAGAACGGGCAGTTCTGCAGGTTGCTACCACTCAGAGTTCTGAACAGGCAAAGGCGCGGCATTTATACACGTGGTTGCCAGGGAACGCCGCCGTCAAGCAATTAGTCTGAACGAGCCGCACCTCAACGTGTGTCTATTTAAGGGTCCTGATACCGGCGTACTTCGTGCGATCATTTAGGTAGCACCGGTAAGGTATCAGGGCCAAAGACAAAGAAAGAAAGAAAGAAAGAAAATAAAAGACAGACAGACAGTGTGCTGTTCAGAGACGGAGGCAAAGCCACAGCCTCTGTCTGTTTAAGACGGCGGCGAAAGCGAGAGAGAGAGAAAGTCAAAGAGAGAGCGGCACGCATCAGTTCAGCGTGCGCGCCCAGTTGTGCATAACACACAAACCCCTCTCTCTCCCATAGATCCTCGGTAAGGGCGAAGGCCCCGAGAGGATAAAAGTTTTGTTTTATTTTCCAGAGCCCCGTCTGTTCTCGCGTAGACGGCGGAGCTCTGGTTGCTTTGTGTTTTACAGTTTTCATTTGTTTCTTTTTAAGTTTCTTAATTAATAATCCCACGCTATCTCCAAACGGG
The DNA here is from genome assembly GCA_030347435.1 of Clarias fuscus. Lineage (NCBI taxonomy): Eukaryota > Metazoa > Chordata > Actinopteri > Siluriformes > Clariidae > Clarias > Clarias fuscus. The sequence continues at coordinate 1,022,477 of CM059220.1, read as the reverse complement.
AAGGTCTTCCCGTGTGTATCACGAGCACTCTCACAGCCTCCTATTTCATTCATCATGTCTATAGCCCAGCATAAGGGCTCTTATCAATAAAAAAAACATCATGTGGTGCGGCACTCCATACCGCACCACGTAACACATGTGAGGGTTTGTTTTTAGTTTTTGTGTAGGACACATCACATTTATAAGCATTTTAAAAGGCATAAATCATATATAAATTACAAACATTAACAGCTACAGACTGACTTTTCCTCTACTGGTGTCCTGACTGTCCTCTTCACCGCACCGAGAAACAGCACCCATGTTGCTTCCATTATCAGTAATAATGGTAACACTTCTTTCGTTTGGGATCCCCCACTCTTACACTCCCTACATTCATCCACAAGAGTCACATTAGATTGAGCAGGGTTTGGCGAGCCAGTTGCTTCAGGTTCAGCAGAATGTGTTTAGGTGTATTTTCCCAGATATTAAAATAAGAAGCACTGACTGCAAGAAAGGAAGCCGTGAGCCCACTTTTAGTCCATATTGTGTGTTCAATTCAATTCAACTCAATTTATTTTTTTTTCTATGGCGCTTTTTACAACGGTCATTATCTCAAAGCAGCTTCACTAAAAAAATAAGAAAATTTATGGAAGTGTGTATGTGTGAAAAATGTGTCTAGATAATATGATAATTCCTGATGAAGAAGCAGAGAGTGACAGTGGCAAGGAAAAACTCCCTGAGATGGCAACAGGAAGAAACCTTGAGAGGAACCAGACTCAACAGGGAACCCATCCTCATCTGGGTGAGGGATTATATAATGACATCATGTGTGTTATGCAGCTGAAAGTTCAATATAACAGAAGTTCTTTAAATTAACATTGTTACGATCTCTACCTAGGGGTGTAATGGGCATAACATGATTAAGGCCTCTCACCCCCTTGCCATTCCCAAGTAAAGGTAGCCACCAGGTTTAACAAAGTAAATGTAGACTTTATTTAGACTCAGAGTTGAGCAATGCCCAAAACAACAACAAAAAATACTCTACCGCCCCTTAGGCTTTCCTAGTCAAAAATAAAATACAAAATAAAATGCAAAATTGTCTAACCTAACTTCCTAAACAAAACACAGGAGAAAAATACAGAGGTAAAAATAAAAGGGGCTTCTTCATGTGTGTCACACACACTCACAGACTACAGGCAATTTGGGAACACCAATTAGTCTAGTCTCTGTTTCTTTGGACTGTGGGAGGAAACTGGAGAAACCGGAGGAAACCCAACAGGCACAGGGAGAACATGCAAACTTAGCTCTCTCTTTGTGCATTATCTATCAAGCCTTGTTGGGCATCAAACCCAGACCCTGGAGGTGCAAGGCGACGGCTCTAAACACTACACCACAGTGCTGATTACAGTGCCTGACTGTTCAGTCAAATTTGCTTCATTGCAGAAGTTGGGTAGTTGCTTCTGTCTATATACAGATCCCTGAGTCCTATTACGTGCCCCAGCTACAGTATAGGGTTAGAAAGGGCCAGTAACATTTTAGACCCAAGTCCTAAAACACTCGACAGTTACCTTTAATATATAAACACCTTGATTTTATTTACTATTAGGAATTGTGGTGTAATTGAAAAACAGGTAACAGTTGATTTCAGTGTGATCCGTTAAAAATCTGACATAAGGAGGCTGGACAATAGATGGCGCTGAAGGAAAGAAAGTAAACCAAAACTCTAAACTCTATAACCTCATATGTTTAACTTTTTAAAAGAAAACACACAATCTACACTACGCCAAATACATCACCAAGAGTACAAAGGATAGGTTACAGAAAGGCACGCAAACATGAATGGGCCATGTGCACAAAGAGAGAGAAAGAGAGTGTGTGTGTGCGTGCTCTTTCACCTTTAGAATTTGTAATTGCACAATTTCATGAACCTTCATTACACTGTTTAGTACAATACAATTCAATTCCGTTTTATTTGTATAGCGCTTATAACAATTGTCATCATCGTAAAGCAGCTTTACACAATCAAAAGAAACCTTGAGAGGAACCAGACTCTATAGGGAACCCATCCTCATCTGGGTGATAACAGAGAGGAGGGATTGATCTGCACTCATACTGTGTGTTAGGAGGCTGGAAGTTCAGTATAACAGGAGACAAGTTTAAGTTCATATGGAGTCCAGTTGGTTATTGGAGGCTCAGGTAGACTGTAGGAAACTCCAGTCCTGAACTATCGAGCGACTGCAGTCACGAGTCCTCAGAGAACAGCTGTCTGCATCAGCCGAGGACAGGAGCGTCTTCATGGTGAAGTGGGACCGTTTCCAGTCACCACACGCATCCCAGACAGACCACATGGGGCTCCATGTGACGAGATCTCCAACCAGAAGAGGGACACCAGGACGAGTCAGACAGGTCCAGAGGGCAGAGGGGGTCTGGATCACTGGCAGCTCAGGAGAGCCATGTGTAGTCTGCTCCTTTATCTAAGGCTAATCTACTCTATGCTTGGTTAAATAAATAGGTTTTTAGCCTAGACTTAAACACTGAGACTGTGTCCGAGTCCCGAACATTAATAGGAAGACTATTCCATAACTTTGGGGCTTTGTAAGATAAAGCTCCGCCCCCTGCTGTAGTTTTAATAATACGTGGTACTGACAGGCAGCCTGCATTCTTTGATGGAAGAATCGTAAGACACTAGCAGTTCACTCAGATACTGCGGCATGAAACCATTTAATCCTTTATACGTCAAAAGTAGTATCTTAAAATGGATGTGAAATTTCACAGGGAGCCAATGCAGTGTAGATAAGATAGGGGTGATGTGCTCGTATCTTCTGGTTATAGTGAGGACTCTGGCTACTGCATTCTGTACTAACTGAAGCTTGTTTATACACCTAGTTGAACAACCAGACAGTAAGGCGTTACAATAGTCCAACCTAGAGGTGATAAAAGCATGAACTAGTTTTTCTGCATTGTTTAGTGACAATATGTTTCTAATCTTGGCAATATTTCTAAGGTGAAAGAAAGCTATCCTGGTGATATTATCTACATCTAACCCTAATACACACTAAAGTTCAGTCTGTGTTTAATTCGTTCATTAATTTCTTTGATGAATCTTAAAACACTCCAAAGAGCTGGCATTTCTGCTAAAAGATCAATCAAGCAGAGAAGAAAAAAAAAACAACAGTAATAACAACTCAAACCCTACAGTCTGGTATATTTTCAGTTATATCACAAAACAAAGACGGATTTAAGTTATCGATAAATACAGACATTTATAATGAACTGCTTGTTACTGTTTATCTTCTAACATCAAACTGGAAAACCAAAAACTTCCTTGTAAACTCATCAAAGAGCTGAAACAAAAGTAAAAAATGTTCTAAATATAAAAACTAGTTTATCCACATGGTTCATTCAAGCTCTGAAAAAAAAAAACCCTGAACTGAAGTCACTGAGGGAAGATAGAGCAACACATTTCTCCTTCATGACACTAATAATCTGATTAAAAAGGAATTATTTTATGGAATAGTCAAAGTGAAATCATTTGGTGTAATGTATTCACAATGTATTTCGTGATATTTTTTGTAACACATCTTTTAAAAATAAAAAAGACAGGAATATATATGTAAGAGAAGTGATAACAGTAGACAGAAGAAATATTCCCTGACTAGATTCAGTAGTCTATGGGGTACTGGTCAGCTTTAATTAAAAAAAAAAAAAACCTTGCAGTGTGTTATATGTGATTGTGTATTTATTGCAAAGTAATGTCTTTTTGTCTAATTTAAATTCCCCACATTAAAATGAAATGTGTAGATTCTGTTTAATTGTGCTTTTTTTTCCCGAAGGGACAACAGAAGTCAATATTTCAAACACGAAGAGGAAAATACAATAAGCCTTTTTAAAAGGGTCGGCACGGCAGATACACCCCAAATTCTGGAAAAGTTGGGACGTCTTTTAAATATAAATAAAATGACTCTTTAACCAAAAGACTTTCCAATCACTTCTTCGCCTTGTCCATTAAGCACAGAGTTGAATCTCTGAATCTTTTGATGATGTCATGCGCTGGAGATGATGAGATTAGTAATGTCTTTGCAATTTGACGCTGATGAAAGTTGTTTTTAAAATATTCCACAATCTTTATGAGATTGAGAGTGAGTCTCTTTCACAGATTGCAGAGCCTCTGCCCGTCTTTACTTCTGAGAGACGCTGATCCTACATGTTCTCCCAGCTCAATTTTTTAATGCTTTTTCAGCCCTTAGTTGAGACCTGTAGAAGGCATTTAATTTGAAATGAGCTCTTTTAGTGGATAAACGTGTCAAATGTCTCAGTTTAAACATTAATGTTCTTTGTATTCAATTGTGCACTTCAGTATACACACCAGCACTCACTGTAATTAGCCGAACCATTTTTCTCCTGTTACTTTTAAATATTGAGATTTGGGTAAACTAGGCAAATACACTTTTTTTCATAATTAAAAGCACTTTGTTGTGCTGCAATTTCCTACCTGCAACTGACCCCCCCCAACCCCCCAAAAAGAGACCAATAACAGTGCTTAAGAATTGATACCGAGGAGAATTAAATTTAGTCGAGAGAAACAAGCTGAAATTTTAGAACCTGTTAATAAACATGACAGAATTCACACCGAGCCTAAGAGAGGCTGCACGGAGTCGGTACCGACCTCTACCGAGCTCTCCAGAGGTCATAACGAATTTGCATCGGTGTAGATTCAGTAGCAAATTGGTCTCAGTTGTTTATGTGACTGTTGTCTTCTAAAGCCTACCACCAAGACTGGTTTTCCTGAAGTCAGTGATGGTCACCAGAAATGACAAAATATTGCTAAGGCATGTCAGCCGTGTCACCAGCAAGAAAAAGCTTGACCAGGTTTAAAAATTCACTAATAATAATTTGGAACACTGGTAATAAAGCTTAAAGTGAAGCTTGCATAAATATGTACTGTACTATCGTTCGTATGCATCAAGCTAAGGTTAAAGCTACTAATTATCGAATGAGCTTATAATTACATAATTATAATAAATAATTAATATATCATTTAGATGTATAATTATATACTTATAATAATTTGTAATTATTTCATAATGATTATTTATAATTACAAATTACAAATTAATTAATTTCTAAGTTGTACGTGTTTCGTGATCAGCCAAATACACTCCCCGTTTAAAGTAAATCATTAAATCTGTCACATGGATGTTCATAACGTCACAAAGCCTGTGAGAGAAACCTGAAAAATCTGTCTGTGCCAGGGTGAGATATTTTCAGCTAAGCTTCTATCTGTGTTTGTAGCCTGTCGTAGAGTTTAAGGCGTGTGCTGAAGAACCTACTTATTTTAAATGTCTTTTCTAATATAATTAAAAATCCTCCCAAGTGAAAAAAGAGTACACTAAGTATATTAAATCCTGGCATGCCAAAGTACACTTAAGTGGACTAATGACTATACTTAAAGTTTGTTATTTTGGAATAACTTACTTTAGAGCACTTAAGTTATAATTAAATTATACATAAGCAAAATTTTACAAATTTAAGTATACTTAATACGCTTATTATTTATTTTAGCATATTTTTTAAAAAAAGTAATTGTAACAATGTAGAGAAAATAAACTTTAGAATACAAATAAGTAACATTCTGTAGTCTCAGTATATTTTCAGTTATATTTAAATATACTTATTTATGCTTATGTTTTGGTGTACTACTCACTCTCTCTCACACGCTCTCAAACTCACTTTTTCACGTTCAAGCTCATTTATCCGTGTTTGATCTCCATCTCTTGTGTGCGCTCAACAAAGCACAAAGCTACACTTGCTCAAACTGCAGCAGCGTTATAACTACGCCACTATTCCAGCCAACCAGAGACTAGAAGAGGGGCGATACCAGCCAGTGAGGAACTGGAGGCGGGCATATTCTCACAGCCTGTTTCTAATTGGCTCCACTTTTCTAATGTAGCAACTACAGTAGATGCTTCAAATTTGAATTTTGTATGTAGTTTAAACTACTGAATGCATCATCTAACGTGTTGTTGCTAAATCCTATGTACTTCACTTCTGGTATAATGCTCCGTAGCGCTCAGCCTGTTTTCAGAGTCTCTGTGTAACAGCTAAAAAGTTGTGTGTGAGTTGTGTGGTCTGCTGTGGTGACCACAACCCTCTTATGTTTTTAACTCGAATGCAGAATAACAATCAGTGACTCATGCGTTGGTCCTTGTTGCTTCAAGACTTTAACCTTGACATAAGATACAAAAAGGGTTTAGACAATGTTATGGCAGATGCTCTTTCCAGAGCTTAAGCAATTAAAACATTTTTTGTTATGGGAAAAATGTTGTTTTTATTTTTATTTTTTTTCAGAAGGGAGGTGTTATGACCAAGAGTCATATATATGTGTGTATAGTGTGTGTTGTGTGAGAATGTGTGGGTGGAGTTATAGGAGATCTCCTGTGACTTGCCCTGATTGGACAAGATGGGATCCCATTTTTTTTTTAAACCCACCGATGACAGCTGTCCTTCTCTCTCTGCCCTGCCACTCCCAACTAAACCGTTTGTGTGTGAACTCGAGCTTGTAAGATGTGATGATAAAATGTGCAAATCTGATCTGTGATCATCATTGAGTAGAAAATGTTGACACTTCAGTTGTATTATTAACTAGAAAAATAATCTCTGTATATATTGAACACTTTGCAGCCTCTGAAGGACCGAGAAGCCCCTTTTATTTTACCTTTACTTGGAAGTGGGAAGGTGGTGAGAGGCTTTATTATGTTATGCCCATTAAACCCCTAGGTAGAGGTCGTAACATGATTTGGTATGCGTATGTTTTCAGTATTTCAATATTTATAGTACATTACCTGTGTATTTGTAACACAGCAAAAATGCCTGTAATGCACAAATAATACATTAAATGTAAACCTTAATATTACTAATTACTGCCAGCCATATATACTTTACATGTACTAAGTATACATTTTCCACTTTAGCTCATAAAATTATACTTAATACACTTCATTTAATACATTAATTAAACACATAATTAAATGTTAATGTATGAAGTACAAAATAAGTTGTTCCAAAATAGCAAATTAAGGTTTCAATTATCTTCTAATCTGATTTTTTTCTTTGCTAATAAGTTAAAAATCTTACCTGACATAATTATATTGGCACACTCTATCCAGTGGGTTTGAGGAGGAGTTACTTTAAAATACTACACTAGAATTAATTCTTCTTTATTGTGACCATATAGTAGTGACACAAATTGGCTGCACAGTTACTGTATGTTAACAAATCCACTGAAGATCAATTTCTTTATCATTCTGGGAAAAAATAACAAATAAAATTACTAGTAGTAAGTTACTTCAAAATACTAAAAAAATTAGTAATTATTTACAAAAATAGAGTAGGTCCCTCTAAACTGATATATGTATGTTTTTAAATTTGAAGTGCCCTTTAACTTTAGCAGTAAGACAACAAGAAAATATGAATTTAGGATGCGTAGCAGATAATCTTAGGCTCTAAGGCAAGCCAGAAGGTTCAAATATAATTATTGACGTCAGAGCTATTGATATATAATTGCTGTAGAATGCTTTGGGCCATTCCTAATATTCAAAAACAGTAAGTATCGTCACAATACAACATAGTTTACACCCGGGTCCTGGTTGTTCAGGTATTGCCGTGTGTTTTACACAAATGAAAGTTTTTTGAGGGTGTGGCTGGCCTGTTAGACTGGAATGGTATCCATCTCACTTTGGAAGGTGCTGCTCTCACAAAAATAAGCTAAACTGCCTTTACAGAGATTGTTCTTAAGGAAAAGTATGCTAAATAATTTTACATTAGGTGAGATAGATACGTGTTGAGATAGATGCAAAATGATCGCCATTGAATTACACTTTAAATTTTACTTTAAAAAAGTTTAGGACCAGAGAAAAATTATCACACTGCCCTGGCTTCTGATTTACAGCAGATTCATCTAACATCATTCTCCTCCATGGAAACAAATCGCTGAGAGACGCCCTTGATCATCATGTCCCTGTGGAAAACAGTTATTTCTTCTGCTCATTCAGTTCCTTGGTTTAATCATCAGCTTCAAAATGTTTGCACTATTGAACCTGTTATGCAGTTTCTTCACTGGCTCTCCGTTTCCTACAGGACACAATATAGAAATCTTCTCCTGACCCATCAGTCCATCATGGGACTGAGGACACTTCTTTCTCCACTAAATTTTTCTAAAAATTCTACAAACAATACCAATTAATGACAACATGAAAGAAGTTTGTTTGAAATCTCTAAGAAAAAATGTAAAAATAAAAAATGAAAAAATCACATGTACATAAGTATTTACAGCCTTTGCATTGAAACAAAGCACAAAGTTACACTTTGTTACACTGGAACTGCAGCAATGTGATAACTATGCCACTATTCCAGCCAACCAGAGACTAGATAAATTTTGGATTAATTGCCTCGCTGACGAATTTAACAGCTTTGAACTCTCGCTTTCATTTCTCGACTACGGCTTGGCTTCACGTTTGGCTCGATGCTCTTGCCGAAGGATTTAACGGCTCTGATTTCACGCTTCCGCTTTCATGACCATGATTCAGTTTAACGTCTCGGCACTATTACATCGCGGATGGATCACACGGCTCTGACCTTACGCTTCCGCCTTCACCACTATGGCTCAGTCTATAACGCTACGGATCTCGCTGCTCGGCTCCTATGCTCCCACTCTCACTACAGTGGCAGAACAGGAGATCCACGGAGGACCCAACCCAGGACAACCCATGTGTCTCCTACTCCGAAGCAGACTGATCAAGAGGAGCCCATGCAGCTAGGCAGGACCCGCATCTCCCAGGTGTAAAGACGCCGACGCCGTCTACAAAGGGCTTGTTTTTACTGTGGAGCCTCAGGACACATGCTCAAGGACTGTCCAGTGAAAGGGAGGCGTTCGCTAGTCAGACTGGGAACACTAGAGGGCGCTCCCCCCTGACAGTCTCCCAGAACCATGTTCTCTCCTTCCCGTGACCCTAATCGTCGATGGCCAGGTCCACCCTATTGAGGCACTCATTGAGGAGGAGCACTGCAACCACAGTCGTTAAGTTTTTCAAAGGCTCTTAGATAACAATATCTTCGTGTGAGTTCCATACAACTTCCACCACGTTCCTCCACCCGTCTCCAACTGGCGCTTCATTTGGGGCTACAGTTTCGTCGCCGCCCCCCTAACCTCCCTGACTTCCTCCAAGACATGGTTCTACTGGAACGATCCATCTCGCCAGTTTGTGGTAGAAGTGGACATCTCAAACACTGGTGTTGGAACTATGATGTAGACGACCGAGAGCTCCTAGCCATCAAGTTAGTCCTGGAGGAGTGGAGACATTGTCTAGAGGGGACCGAACTCCCCTTCATAGTGTGGACCGATCACAGGAACCTAGAGTACCTTCGTACCACCAAGAGACTCAATGCCCGTCAAGCCCGGTGGTCGTTGTTCTTCTCTAGGTTCAATTTCACCCTCTCCTACCGCCCAGGTTCAAAGAACACTAAGCCTGACGCCCTTTGGAGTCAGTTCTCTCCCCCACAGGATCCCACGCCATGCAACCCCATTCTGCCATCTTGTTGTCTCGTTGTTGCCTTGGAGCTGGATATAGAGACCAAAGTCAAGCAGGCTCTGGCCCAGGAACCCGGACCAAGCAACGTCCCCCTGAATCATCTCTTCGTCCCACAGGTCCTGAAATGGGGCCACGCATCCAGGCTGTTTTGCCAACCAGGTTCCACTCGGACTCGTTTCTTCATTCAGCAACGGTTCTGGTGGCACTTGTTGGGAAGGGACGTAGCCAGGTTTGTGGCTGCCTGCAACGTCTGCACCCGCAGTAAACACGACAACCAACCTCCTGCCGGCCTCCTCAGACCCCTACCTGTGCCGCATCATCCCTGGTCCCATATTTCTCTCGACTTCGTCACTGGACTACCCCCATCTTATGGCAACACCTGCATCATGACCATTGTTGACTGCTTCTCCAATACTGTACACCTCGTTCCACTTCCTAAATTACCCTCTGCCAAGGAGACAGCCGAACAGCTAATACTCCACGTTTTCCGGCTTCATGGCCTTCCCAGTGATGTCGTCTCAGATCGGGTTCCACAGTTCACCTCGTGCTTCTGGAATTCCTTCTGCAAGCTCATATGGGCCACCCCCAGCCTGTACTCAGGATTCCACCCCCAGTCCAACAGACAAACAGAGAGGAAGAATCAAGCACTTGAGGTCTCTCTCCGGTGTATGACCACTCGGGACGCTACCTCCTGGAGCAAGTTCCTTCCATGGGTAGAATACACTCACAACTCTTTTTTTGCACAAATAAACTGTAGTACTGTTACTTTCTTTTTTATAACCAATGAAATCTGCCTCGTCGTTACTGATGTAATGTGTTTCAAAAATGTTATAGTGTAGAAAATGCATTCAGCATGTGTAAATTATCTTAAACACCTTCAGTGTACTTGTGTATTTGTACCACAGCAAAAATGCTGTAATGCACTTATAATACATTACATATAAACTTTAATTTTATTAATTAATGTGTCAGGTATGTACGTTGGTACACACACAGCCATATACTTTAAGTGTGCTAAATATACATGTTCCACTTTAGCTCATAAAAGTACACTTAAAATTGTGCTTTTGTATAATTTAATTACAACTGAAATACACTTAGTACAAAATAAGTTGTTCCAAAATAGCAAACTTCAAGCTCACTAGTCATTAGTCCACTTTGGCATGCTAGGATTTAATATACTGTACTTGATGTACTTTTTTTTCACATGGGTAGGTCACTGTGAACTGAGCTTACTGGGTTCAATTATCTTTTAATCTGAAATTTTCCTTTACTAATGAGTTAAAACATCAAAATTGGCTCCTGGCACAGTTATGTTAACAGATCCACTGAAGATCAATTTCTTCTTAATTCTGGAATAAAATAAAATAAAACCCATAAAAATAAATCTATTCTTGTATGTCAGATCTATGTCAGTTATAATAGCTGTATTACGCTTTGGGCCCATCTCAATATTACAACAATATAAATATAATTATAATACAACAGTAGGTTACACCAGGGCGTGTATTATACACCAGGGCGTGGTCACTGACTTACCGGCTGTTCAGGTATTGCCGTGTTTTTTAGATAAATTAAATACTTTTTAAAGCAAGGCTGGAATGGTATCCATCTCATTTATTTATGTAATCTAATTAGCATTAAAAAATATCCTACCCAATAAACAGGCAGAATCTCTGACCTAAATTCACCACTATCTTCTATTTGAATAGAATATCGGCTCATATGATTTGAAAGTCTTTTATTTTGCATTTTATTTAATTTAAAAAATGGTCTAACATTTCCAGAATTCGGGTTGTACACAGATATTTCTTTGCATACGTGGAAACTGATAGTTAAAAGTTATTCATGAAGCATCTTATTGCTTAAAAGAGTTCTTAAAGTGAAAAACTGTTAGAAGTTGTGCAGAGACCTGTTAAGAGCCTTGGGATTTGCATGAGCAGAGAGAAGACAAACAGAAAGACAAAGAAGAAGAACTTGCTTCTGTGTCGCTACACAAACCAACCCGCTGCACTTCAATATATATATAATACACACCAGCAATCACTGGAATCAGCCGAGCCATTTTTTTCCAGTTACTTTCAAATAGTGAGATTTGGGTAAACGAGGCAATATAGACTTTTTGTTTCAAAGCTTTCTGAGGGGATTTGTAGAAGCTTTATAAATATGCCCCAGGCATGGAAGCAAAGGTTTCCACTTACAAACTGGTCACGTCACCTAATGTTACTCCCAGGTGGGGCAAAAAATGTGCAGACAGAAGAAGCTATATTTATACTGATTACAGAGAAATGTTCGGCTCAGTTGTTTATGTGACTGTTGTCTTCTAAAGGCGACCACCGAGACACCAACACACTGTGTGTGTGTGTGTGTGTGTGTGTGTGTGTGTGTGTGTGTGTGTGTGTGTGTGTGTGTGTGTGTGTGTGTGTGTGTGTGTGTGTGTCATATAATACACAAATTGAATTTTTTTTATGGTTTTCCTGAAGTCAGTGATGTTCGAAAATGACAAAATATTGCTAAGGCATGTCAGCCGTGTCACCAGCAAGAAAAAGCCAGGTTTAAAAATTCACTAATAATAATTTGGAACACTGATAATAAAGCTTAAAGTGAAGCTTGCAGAAATATGTACTGTACTATTGTTTGTACATATCGAGCAAAGGTTAACGCTAATAATTATCGAATGAGCTTATAATTACATACTTATAATAATTTATCATTTTTAATTATAATAAATTATAATAAGATTTAACGCAAGGCAAATAACAAAGGACTGGCGAAGTTTAATCAAATTTTTTTTTTTTATTTATATAGATATTGTATTTGGTTAGATCACATTTTTATTGTGTTTTGTTTATTCCTTTGTTTATTAAGACATTTCTTATTGCTGCTGATCTCTGAACTTATATTATTTATACATACATAATTAATAACGTAATCTCTTTCTCCTCTACATAACCATGTACATTGTTCTCACGTCCACACCTCTCTCTCTCTCTCTTTTAATTTGTTATCATAAACTCTGCTGCAGTTACTACTGTACACTTGGAATGTCTAGTGTATTGCTCCAAAGAACCACTTTACTTTGCATAGAAATGTGTAATATGCAAATGACTAAGCTGGGTGTATAAAGCCTGTGAGAGAAACCTGAAAGATCTGTCAGTCCCAGGGTGAGATATTTTCAGGTAAGCTTCTACCTCTGTTTGAAGCCTGTTGTATAGTTGAAGGTGTGTGCTGAAGCCTAGATGTAAAGTTGCAAAACTTCTATACAAATGGTTATATCTGGTTATACTTTATACTTTATATTGTATACTATACAAATGGTTATACTTGATATACTCTTTTTTTCATTTGGTGCTTACCGGGTTTAATTTACTTCTAAACTGACATTTTTCTTTGCTAATGAGTTAAAACATCTTACCTGACATAATACTATTGGCACGCTCTATCCAGTGGGTTTGAGGAGGAGTTACTTTAAAATACTACACTAGAATTAATTCTTCTTTATTGTGACCATATAGTAGTGACATAAATTGGCTGCACAGTTACTGTATGTTAACAAATCCACTGAAGATCAATTTCTTTATCATTCTGGGAAAAAATAACACTCACTCACTCATCATCTATACCACTTAATCCTGTATTCAGTGTCACGGAGGGGCAGAGCCTATCCCAGGAGACTTGGGGCACAAGGCAGGGTACATCCTGGATAGGGTACCAATCCATCGCAGGGCACAGACACACACACTCACACACTCATTCACACACTACAGGCAATTTAGGAATGACAATTAGCCTAATCTACATGTTTTTAAACTGTGTGAGGAAACCGGAGTACCTGGAGGAAACCCATCAAGCACGGGGAGAACATGCAAACTCCATGCACACAGAGACGGGAATCGAGCCTGGCCATTGATCGAACCCGAACCCTGGAGGTGCAAGGCGACAGTGCTAATCAGAAAAAATAACAAATAAAATAAAACCCATAAAAATAAATCTAGGAGCATAGAGTAGGTCCTTCTAAACTGATATGTGGAGGTTTTAGATTTGAAGTGCCCCTTTAACTTTAGCAGCAAGACAACCAGATAATATGAATTTAGGAGGCGTAGCAGATAATCTTAGGCTCTGAGGCAGGTCAGGGGGTTCAAATATTATTATTCCAGTCAGAGTTATTAATATAGTTACATTTAGGCATTTGGCAGACTCTCTCATTCAGAGCGACTCACAAAAAGTACTTTGAAGTTTACATCATTGGATAGTTGAGTACTTTCACTGGGTTACTAGGTTTCTAGTGCCATCAGAGCCATCAGTCAAACACAACTGGGAAAAGGAAGGGAGGGGTATTAGTGCATGTATTGATTATATGTAATAGCTGTTGGATGCTTTGGGCCCATCCCAATATTAACAAGTAAGTATTGCCTCAATACAAAATAGGTTACATAAGATTTCCGGCTGGTCAGGTAGTGCCGTGTGTTTTAGACAACTGAAATTCTTTTGAGGGCGAGGCTGGCCTGTTAGACTGGAATGCTATCCATCTCACTCTGGAAGGTGCTGCTCTCATATTTTACAGCATAAGGTTTATTTTTGTAGTTTAATCAGTATAAAATAAGATTAGATTTAGTTAGAATCTCTAAAGCACACACTGTAAACCCTAATGCTCAAAGTAATTAAACATATTGAGTTCTGTTAACTTAAACAATTACAATTAGTTCAAATTAATAGCCCTTGATGAGTACACTGGAAAAAAAAAAAAAACCTTGTAAGATTTACTTGATAAAATCTATGGAATGATATCCCGGACATTTTTCAGAAGGAATTGCAAATTGCATTTGAATTATGTCACACTTTATGCGTCCACGTATGGAAAACGCAATTGCAAATGCAATTTGCAATTCCTTTTGAAAAATGTCCGGGATATCATTCCATAAAAATCCAATTTGCACGGATAGATTTTAAGTAAATTTTATTGCTCCAATATTAAATACAACTCACCCATCATGGTCAGGTAAAATCTGCTTAATAATTAAAGTAACACTCATGAAGAAATCAAGTAAAAGTTACATAATTATATTTAATTCACAAGTTGGTTTTATTTAAAATAATCACTCACTCACTCTCACTCATCATCTATACCGCTTAATCCTGTACTCAGGGTCATGGGGGGCCTGGAGCCTATCCCAGGAGACTTGGGGCACAAGGCAGGGTACACCCTGGTCAGGGTGCCAATCCATCGCTGGGCACAGACACACACACGTACGGAGTACCCGGAGGAAACCCACCAAGCATGGGGGGAACAGTACTAACCACTACACCAACGTTAATCAAGTAAAGTTAATTTATTGTTACATCAGCAGGAACCTTGTTTTTATGAATTATTAAGTAAATCTTACTATAATTTTGTTTTGTGAGATTTTCCCTTACTTGGTTTTATCTATTGATATTACTCTCTATAATAATATGAACATTGCTAATTTATGTTTTGTAAAGAAACTGTAATTATTTCATTTATATCTTACACAAATCACACAACAAAAATATTATTAAACAGTTTATTCACCAACATTACAGAATGTTTTTGACATTTGACATGTTTTTGTCTCGATACAGGTTGTCTTTTTTTTTTTTTTTTTTTTTAAGTGCATTCAGTTACATTTTGCATCCATAGGAACAACTGCATGGCACCAGGGCCTGAAATAAAAAAAATGTAAGTACAGCATAGGTTTAGAAAAATATAGCAAAAAATACATTAAACAAACTGTAGAATAGTCCTTTTTAGAACATACTATTTAAACTTAATTGTCTTCTGAAGCAAGGTTAAGGGCATAAATTAGTCCCATAAGCAGTGCACATGACTTTGCAGTATTGCCATATTCTTGCAAAATTTCCTTTCCTTTGAGTATAATGGATACATCATCCGGTTCTTCCCCTTGAACATTACGGACTATGAGGATTTTAAGATGGTGCAAACAGGCATCACTTTGTCTGTCCTCCTGTATAACATTTACAAGAAAAAGATAAAGATAATTATTTTGATAAACAAAAATTTAATTGCTTCAATCACCTGTGCTGACTTACACAGACTTACACTCACACAGAAAAGAACATAATAAAAAATGACCATCATTTCATACACTTCAGATTGTTAAACTTGGGTTAAATTGCTTTAGCAATAATCTTGCATCAGTAAAACATTTGTAGAAGATTGCATGAGATAGTCTACACTTCATAGTCTGATGACTTTGCACATTTACAGTTTCAGGAAATCCCATGATGAGCGCTGAGTTTGTATTTAGTTCACCCAAACATGAATTCTTTCAATAATTACAAACCTTTATGTTCATATGTATTCATTTGCATTTGGTACATGCTTGTGTCCAATGCAGCGTGAGATCTACCTGTAAATGAACATACACAATGTGTTATACTACAACAGTGGTATTAAAATCTTAACCACTATTTTATATTTTGCAATGAAGAACAAATAAAAATAACAGCAACATTATAGCAAGCAAATATGTATATAGATTTATACTTGCCTCAATGTGATAAGTAGAACAGTATCTTCTACAGAGTCCTAAATCAACTTTCCGCACTGTATCCAAACTGTGAAATATACAGTACAGTACAGTAGTCCTGTTGATAGAAACATCTGTTAACAAGATTTTACATTTAAATAAACAAATTACACATTACACATTTAAATGCAGCATAAAAAAATCATGGATTGTGTATTGACTGAAAACAGCGCAATGCATATTATGATACGGAAAATCTCTTCCATTCCAGTGATTAAAAACGGTAACAATGCCAATTTTAGAATCTGTAGAAGCTCAGTGGTCCGAGCACAAACTCTCACGGGCGAACCTTTCTCTGAACACGCCGTTTTCACGAGGGTGGGGGTAAGAACCACACATTTCAGTTTATTAATCCGCGCGCTTGGTTGGTTATTATTATTATTATTATTATTATTATTATTATTTTACCACATGACCCCTGGGGCGTTCCGTAGGTTCAGATTTCTATATCACGTGACTCTCTACACTATTAAAAACTGAAATATTGCTAATTGTAAGTCCTGAGGTTAAGATGAACATTAACTGGAAGTCAGGAAAACGAGAATCACATCCAGAACAGAAAGTTAAACTCACCTCAAACACCACAAACTCCAGCTCCGGCCGCTCCGTGCAGCACCTCTGACTGATCCACAGCGCGGGTGCAGCGTCTCCAAACACGCATGCGCGGTGTCATTTTAACTAAACTTTCAAAGTAAAACTTACGTAATATTACTAGGTTTATGTGCAGTGACTAAAAAACATTTAAATATTACAAGTAAATACATAATAATAATTAACTCTTTCCACTCAGTTAATTTATTACATGAATTAAATGTGTAGGTATGTAAACTTTTCTTTAGGAAATTCTAGTTCTCCTTGAAATGTAAAAATTATGATGGTTAATTTAATATATTTTACCAAAAAGTCATTTTTACAGTGTATTTAGAGCTTTTTGGTATTTATGAGTTTGCAGAAATTACACTTTTCAAGTTAGCTGAACAAATTTGATATTTTAAGCCACAGTAACTGTCTCCTTAAAGTCACACGAACTTAAAACTTTTCAGCCGAGCGATTTTGTGTCTGACGTCATCAATGCACAGAAAAACTGCCCACATTGAATTGTTTTAATTCAGTTAGAAATGAGAGGGTTGTGTTCAGAACGGCATCTGGTGTAAAAATTCTGGTTCTGCATTGTGACAAACTGCTGTGGCAACCCATTGCCAGGTGCAGGTGAAAGACCAACAACAATTTATTTAATTTGCAACAACTAAGAAAATTATAGTATTATATTTTATAATTATAGAACTATATTATAATTATAGTACGAGTTCGGCTACTCAGTAATGCAAGTAAATAACGGTTAATATGAACGAGTGCAACAAACTCAAAAATTGTTCTGTTTACTTAAAATTGGAAACATCAGTACTTAAAAAAATTTATGTAATTGATTACCTCAAATTTTTGGAGTTTTGCCAACTTATTTGGGTTTCCAGTGCAGGATCATCATACTCACAAAGAGTTGAAGCTGTGCCAACTGGTGCCAAAGGTGCTTCAACAAAAGGAATTTTTTGTCTCATGGTCTGAGAGTCCTTCAGGTGCCTTTTGAACTCCTGGGACTTCATGGCTTGGTTTGTGCTCTGACATGGACTGTTAACTAAGTTGTAGAAACATCTCAAGGATGATCAGTGGAAACAGGATGCTCCTGAGGTTAATTTTGAGTGTTATTTGGAGTGTTAAGGGTGTGAATACTTACGTACATGTGATTTCATTTAAATAAAATTATAAATTTGCAAAGATTTCAAACTAACTTCTTTAACATTGTCATTATGGAGTATCATTTGAAGAATTTTGAGAAAAAAATTATTAATTTAATCCATTTTGAAATAATAAACTGTGTAAAAGGTGAAGCGCTGTGAATACTCTCCGGATGCACTGTAGCTCGTTGTTTCTACTGTTTTGTTCTTTTTCTTTTTTTGAACACTTTGAGATTGTGCCCGTATAAAAAGTGTTATAGAAGTTAAATATATTATTAGTCTGCAGGGTGGCGTAGTGGTTAGCTCTGTGGCCTTGTACCTCCGGAATCCTGGTTCGATTCCTGCCTCGGGGTCTGTGTGCACGGGGATTGCATGTTGGCCCCGTGTTTGTTGGGTTTCCTCTGGGTACTCTGGTTTCTTCCTACAGTCCAAAAAGAACAACATCTTCTCCAAGTAAGCATTCATCTCTACATCCTTAAAGCACGCTTCCTCGGAGTATGTAAATGTTCTGATCTGCTTCTCTGAAATGATATTAGTGAGTAAAATTTGGAGCTAAATTTTGGAGGCGATCAGTCTGTGACACTGCTGACGTCTTATGGAAGCCCAGGTTGTTCTGATAGCAGCCTTCAGCTCTTCTGCATTGTCGGGTCTGGTGTCTCGCATCTGCCTTATCATGGTACCCCACAGATCCACAGATACAGAGTTTAGGTCAGGTGAGTTTGCTGGTCCGTCAAGCACAGGGTTACCATGGTGCTTACAGCAGGTATTACTCCTTCTGGTAGTGTGGGCAGGTGCCAAGTCTTGCTGGAAAATGAAATCAGCATCTCCATAAAGCTGGTCAGCAGAGGGAAGCATGGAGTGCTCTAAAACGTCCTAGTAGAGGGCTGCGCTAACCTCGGACCTGATTAAACACAGTGGACCGACACCAGCAGATAACTTGGCTCTACAAACCAGCAGTGACTGTTCAAACGTTACACTGGACCTCAAGCAGCTTGGATTCTGTGCCTCTCCTCTCTTCCTCCAGACTCTGGGACCTTAATTTCAAAATGAATTGAAAAATTTACTTTCATTTCATAGCCCAGGTATGACACCTCTGAAGTTGTCTCTGGTTCAAGGGTGGCTTGACACAAGGAAAGTGACACTTGTAGCCTGTGTCCTGGATATCTGGAAACAACCTGATGTTGTTTCCAAATGTGTTTTAAACATCCACCATGTCTACGTACCTTCATCAGCACCATGTATATACACTAACTAATGATCATTTTGTTTGCTTTGTAACATTAATAACATGGGTAAGGTAAAATTAGCATCATGCTCTCAACAGCGTTACATCTCAAATCATTCTTCTTAAGAAAATCCATTCTTGCTTTTTACCTAAAAACTGTAAAAAAAAAAAAAGTAATCCTATTATTCAAATCTGACTTAATGTTAATATTAATGTTAAATGTAATATTTCATTAGAAACACCAAAAATTCCTATCTGAATGTGTTGACACACCTGCCTACCCACATACCTACCGGAGGGTGTTGACATCTGTATACATAAAACAGAAATTGTGTTTGCTTGTTTGAGCCGCAGGCGGCGGGCGGTGGTATTTTACGCAGGTAGTCACGTGCAATTATCAGCTTTTATGTCATGCTGTGGGCGTGTCACAGGCGTTTATCATTCACAGGTAATGATGGCACACATCAGATGAGTTTTCTGACAGTGTTGATGTATGAGGGTGTTGACAAAACTCGACATTATGCTAGATAAATTCTGAAATGTGTTCCAGTTTGTTTTGGCATAATTTGCTAGATGCATATTTAATGTGCTTGAAATTCATACATTTGACTAAATATGATCCCAAATGTAATATAATTTAAGACCTAAGGTATGGACAGTTTATGTTTGTGACCACAGCAGTATCAATGTCACGTCTTTAAAAAATTTTTTTTTTTTTTAAAGATGAAACTTACAAGAACCTGAGCAGTTGAACAGGTTATACAACAGGGAGTCATAAAAAGCTTGGAATTTCGGGTGACCACAGGTTGCCTCACTGAGCCTGACGGCATTGACATAAACTCAGGACACACAATCAGCAAATAAAAATATTTGAGGTAAAAAAATATATATATAAACTAATTTGAACAGCTAAATGTTCAAAAATGACTGTGTGTTACAATGGTAACTATGGTCCATACACTATGGAAATTAAATATTGAATATTTATTGAAATAAAAACTGATGCTGTTATGAAGAAACAACTTGTAAATAAATTGTTGATTAATAATAATAATTGTTTAAAGATGTACAGAGATTTTATTTTCTTACAGATCACTAAGGATACCAGGATTTCTTAATTAAATGAAAATGTACGTTTTTCTGTCCTTTTTCATATGATGTCCTTGATAATAATGATAATAAATACAGAAATCCTTTTTCAAATTCAGATTTCTTTTTCACACTCCAACGAAAAGCACTGACTGATGGGAAATTTTTCATTCCCTTTACTGTTGTTCACTCGTTCCCTACACCGTTTGCAGTTTTGCACCGTAGAACATTTTTGCTCCCTGCAGTTTGGAATCACACTTAGTAACTGGTGTTTCAGTAAAAATGTAAAGTGTGTCATGATTTCAGTGTCGCTACACAAAGCTTTCAGAGAAACAGAGCGTTTCATGTTTGTAAGGTGTGTGAGCACAAACAACCTGACTGATGCTGTTCACCACTAGGAGGTGAGATTTCCTGCTCTTTCACATGAACTAAGTGCACTAACACCACATCCTCCCTCTGCTCTCTACACGTTAATGCAGACTGAGACAGCGCAAAACAACAACTTTATTATTAACACTTTATATCTTTTCCATAATTTCAGAAAGTTTTTATTCAATAATCTGCTATAGCAAAAAAAAAAATCACACAAAGTAAAAGGTCTAGAAATAACAGAATAACATTTATAATATAAAGAGATTAACTGAAGTCCAAAGATTTTAACTATAATTGAAATAAAAGAACAATATTACAACACAAACGTAACACACTAAAACATCTGGGTGACATCTGGAGATTTGTTCTCTGTCGATTTGTGTTAATCCTGAACACTGAATTTTCCTGTTGGTTCATAAATCACCGTTGTCATGGCAACCTATAAAAACGTCAAACACTGAATCTACAGTACTGTCCAACAGGAAACAGCTAACAGACAACTTCCTGTTTCTTCTTACCTCGTCCTTCTGACATTTCTTTCCACCTAAAATATAGTGTCATAGTGTTTATTAATAACTTTACATTCTTGTTAAACAGTAAATAACATTCATAAATCAGTTCAACTAAAATGTATAATTTCACATCACAACCACCTGAATTGAGTTAATTCACCAACAAAACAACAACAAAAAAAGTGGAATAAAAATACAATACAGAGATTTCAGTGATTTCTCTCAAACAGTAGAGACTTTTCACAGTGAAATGTTCTTAAATTACCCAAAAGATGTCAATTATTAAATTGTACTTTTTTTCACATGATCATGAAGGTTTGATGTTATGATTTGTAATGAATTACTGAATATTTTTAATATCGGTTACTTATACACTTTTATATTCTGTTATATGTTCTTACTCTTGTGTAACAAAATTATATTACATTTCCTTTTATTTGTATAATTATGTTGTATAATAATTTGTGTTTTTAGACTTTGGTTTCATTGTTAAGGATTATTATTACTATTATTATTATTATTATTATTACTATTTAAATGAAATACACAAATGCAGAGTCATCCCTACACACAACAGGAAAAGAGAAATGGTAAGATGTATATTATATTAATATAATATTAATAATATTATTATATATCTATATATAACATATAGCAATACATTTAGTATTAAATAGTTATATATTTATTTTCTTGAAGTGTGTGTATATTATTTTGGCTGATTCTGTACATTCATCATTATTGTACGTGTCAGACCAGCAGAAATGACGAAACGGACACGGCCGTATCCGCATACAGACATGGTGGAAACGGACTACGACTCCCAACAGACACGTTCCGTGTCACCTGAATTCTAAGCACACCTGCATCCAACTACCCTGAAATAGGTGTTTAAATAGGACCCAGTAATGCAGGAATGTTGTGAAGTATACACTCCCATGAGTTGTCTGGACGTTACCACGCCGTGTTTATTTGTGATAGCTTTTCAGTGTATCTGGTATTTTGGTTTGCGAGTTTTGATTGCTCTAGTGTACGTGTTGTGACGATCGACCGAAACCTGCCTGTTTCTGGATTATGAGTACGAACTGCCCGTGTTTTGGTTATTGGTTTAATGAATCTGGTCTTGTTTACCTGCACTTGCGTCCCACTGTACGTTAATCCTGACATGATGTAAAACATTTGAGGAATCATTTCTTGTTTATTAACTACTTGTTAAATCAGTTTGTTAATGTTGATCTACAGTACACATTTTGTGTGTGTGTGTGTGTGTGTGTGTGTGTGTGTGTGTGTGTGTGTGTGTGTGTGTGTGTGCAGGGGCGCAACCCATCATCTTGCATACCCCTCAGCAAATGCGCAGTTGCGCCCCCCCCCCCCCCCCCCCCCCCATTTAATGTCATTTACATATAAAATTGCATCAGTCAATGTCCAAATCCTTAGAATGGCAAGCTGCAAAAATAACTTAGATTTTCAAATAGCCTGCAGTACTCAGGAAAAGTGTGTACAGTACGTCTGCTTAGACCCTGACATGGTGCAAAGCACTTTTCCACATCATTCCACATCACATTTTAAAAAATGTGACCGTTGCCGTGGATTTTGGCGTATCGTCATCTTCACTACTGAGTAAACAAAATAGATGTTTCACAAACTTTGTTTCTTAAGGCTACAATAACTTATTCTGCATGTTTCTTAATACTGTGTACGTCATAAAATCCTGTCTGGTCTTTACCTTCCTGCTTTCTTCACCTGCTCTGAACTCATTTTCTATCATTGCTTCATTGTCCTCCTCATCTTCATGACTGAGTCAATGAACCAAATATTTCACTAAATATATACCTTAAATCATCAAGCCCAAATTTATGTTTTTTGATATTGTTTAAAGTGGTCATGACAAGATGAATTCAATTTTACTTGATTTTTTGACAAATAAGAGGTCACTGCACTATAGAAAACATTTTGTAATTCTGGTGCACAAAAAACTGTAACTTACTGTAAGTGTACATCAGAAAACACATTAAAATGGTAAATGTATGTCATGAGCCCTTTAAGTCATAGTGTCCTGTGTGGCAGCTCCACCTGTTCTCTTCACCTGCTCTGGACTTATTTGCTTTCTCTCTCTACTCTTCATCTTCATGGCTGAGTAAATGGACCAGATATTTCACACTATTTATACTTTAATCCTGCAGGACTCCAATCTGCTATATTTCTTGGCCCATTCCTACCTGTTCTCTTCACCTGCTTTGTCATTCTCTTTCACCTGCTATTCGTTGTCCTCTTCATCTTCATGGCTGAGTAAATATACCATTTATGTTATTATTATACCTACAGTATACTACAGCAGACAACTTTCAGTATGAAACTACTTGCATATTTCTACACACTATGACAGTGTGCTTACAAAATGAACAGAAATGCAAAAATGTAAGTGATTAAAACATTAAAGTATAAATTGTGTGTGTGTGTGTGTGTGTGTGTGTGTGTGTGTGTGTGTGTGTGTGTGTGTGTGCGTGTGCGCGTGTGTGTGTGTGTTAGATCAGGCCTTTAAGACGTCTTTTTTATGAACACTCATGTACAAAGCATTAAAATGACTGTATTTGCTAAACAGTGATGTCATTTCATTAGCACTGTTATTACAACAGAAACAGAAAAAAAGCTCATGCATTAATACATTTAAACTGCATTATTTTTAGAAACTTTGTGGTTTTTCAAGCTGTTTTGAGAATCCTGTCTACAAAAAGCTTACAATAGGGTCTGGAATACTGTATGAATGAAGGTGTAGAGGATCCATACGCTCGTCTCGTTCTGGTTACACAGCAGGGCTTTCCGGAGAAATAAAAAAAAATCGTGCATTTATTGCGCCCCTGGACTGAACATAACAAACTGAGAGGACAAGACAAGAGCTCCAATAACTTGGTTGTGCTTGGTGGTGAGAACCTCAGTTAACATTTTTAACAAGAAGTTTTTGTTTTTTTTAAACCAAACGCCTATTTTTTCAGGAATAATGATTTGATATTAACTGACTTTTTTTTGATATTATCAGTACTTTTTTTTTTTATTTAATGTTAAATTAACTATGTAAATTAAATGAAATGTAAAAAAAAATACGAGCCCGCTTCTGGAACGAATTATGCTCGTAATCCAAGGTTCCACTGTACTAAGTTCTGCATCTTTCATCATCATACAAATACACTCCTTGTTTAAAGGAGATTATTAAATCTGGCACATAAATGTTCATAACATGTAGATTTCATTTATTGTGCAGATTTAACGCAAGGCAAATAACAAAGGACTGGCGAAGTTTAATCAAATCTTTTTTTTATTATTTATATAGATATTGTATTTGGTTAGATCACTTTTTTATTGTGTTTTGTTTATTCCTTTGTTTATTAAGACATTTCTTATTGCTGCTGATCTCTGAACTTATATTATTTATACATACATAATTAATAACGTAATCTCTTTCTCCTCTACATAACCATGTACATTGTCCTCACGTCCACACCTCTCTCTCTCTCTCTCTCTTTTAATTTGTTATCATAAACTCTGCTGCAGTTACTACTGTACATGCCTACTTGGAATGTCTAGTGTATTGTTTCATAGGAAACCAAATTAATTTGCATAGAAATGTGTAATATGCAAATGACTAAGCTGGGTGTATAAAGCCTGTGAGAGAAACCTGAAAGATCTGTCAGTCCCAGGGTGAGATATTTTCAGGTAAGCTTCTACCTCTGTTTGAAGCCTGTTGTATAGTTGAAGGTGTGTGCTGAAGCCTAGATGTAAAGTTGCAAAACTTCTATACAAATGGTTATATCTGGTTATACTTTATACTTTATATTGTATACTATACAAATGGTTATACTTGATATACTCTTTTTTTCATTTGGTGCTTACCGGGTTTAATTTACTTCTAAACTGACATTTTTCTTTGCTAATGAGTTAAAACATCTTACCTGACATAATAATATTGGCACGCTCTATCCAGTGGGTTTGAGGAGGAGTTACTTTAAAATACTACACTAGAATTAATTCTTCTTTATTGTGACCATATAGTAGTGACATAAATTGGCTGCACAGTTACTGTATGTTAACAAATCCACTGAAGATCAATTTCTTTATCATTCTGGGGAAAAAATAACAAATAAAATAAAACCCATAAAAATAAGTCTAGTGCTGTAGAGTAGGTCCCTCTAAACTGCCCTTTTAACTTTAGCAGCAAGACAACCAGATAATATGAATTTAGGAGGCGTAGCAGATAATCTTAGGCTCTGAGGCAGGTCAGGGGGTTCAAATATTATTATTCCAGTCAGAGTTATTAATATAGTTACATTTAGGCATTTGGCAGACTCTCTCATTCAGAGCGACTCACAAAAAGTACTTTGAAGTTTACATCATTGGATAGTTGAGTACTTTCACTGGGTTACTAGGTTTCTAGTGCCATCAGAGCCATCAGTCAAACACAACTGGGAAAAGGAAGGGAGGGGTATTAGTGCATGTATTGATTATATGTAATAGCTGTTGGATGCTTTGGGCCCATCCCAATATTAACAAGTAAGTATTGCCTCAATACAAAATAGGTTACATAAGATTTCCGGCTGGTCAGGTAGTGCCGTGTGTTTTAGACAACTGAAATTCTTTTGAGGGCGAGGCTGGCCTGTTAGACTGGAATGGTATCCATCTCACTCTGGAAGGTGCTGCTCTCATATTTTACAGCATAAGGTTTATTTTTGTAGTTTAATCAGTATAAAATAAGATTAGATTTAGTTAGAATCTCTAAAGCACACACTGTAAACCCTAATGCTCAAAGTAATTAAACATATTGAGTTCTGTTAACTTAAAATTGCTCATTGTTTCTACTGTTTGGGTTTTTTTTTTTTTTTTTAACACTTTGAGATTGTGCCCGTATAAAAAGTGTTATAGAAGTAAAATATATTATTAGTCTGCAGGGTGGCGTAGTGGTTAGCTCTGTGGCCTTGTACCTCCGGAATCCTGGTTCGATTCCTGCCTCGGGGTCTGTGTGCACGGGGATTGCATGTTGGCTCCGTGTTTGTTGGGTTTCCTCTGGGTACTCTGGTTTCTTCCTACAGTCCAAAGATTAGGATAAAAATACCAATTAACGGAGATCGCTAGTTCGAATCCCGGGTGGTGCTGTAACCTCTCGCAGCCGGAGGTCTAGAGAGAGCTGATTGGCCGAGCTCTCTCAGAGGGGAGGGATGAGAGGTACTTAGTGCTCCCACATTAATCACGGCTCTACAGCCAATCAGGGGCGTCTGTGAGCTCGCGCAACGGAGGGAGCGGATAGCGCCGTCCTCCGAGTGTGTTACGCCGCCCCCAATGGTGCGCGAGCGAGCAGTTCGAAAAGATGCGGTCGGCTGGCGTCACGTGGTTCGGAGGAAACACGTGATAGTCTTCGGCCCTCCCGGCTGAGTGGTAGTAGTAGCCTTAATGTGGGAGCCCCCTAGTGACGGGGAGGAATTGGACACGACTAAATTAGGGAGAAAATCGGGGAAAAATCCAAAAAAAAAAAAAAAAAAAAACCAATTAAATTAAAATTCTGTCCTTGCTCTCTCCAAAACCCTACTCCCATTACTTATAATTTTATTTATTTATTTTTTAAAGATCACAAAAGGAACAACAGGTGGCTTGTGTTTGTCACACATCATTAACCAACTGATGTGTATTTGGTTTGTGTGCGTGTGTGTGTGTGTGTGTGTGTGTGTGTGTGTGTGTGTGTGTGTGTGTGTGTTAAAGCTAAGAAGAATATTGGCAGTTGGGCACACAGAAATGAAGGTTATGAAGCAGTACATATTCCTCTTCTTCTTGTTCATCATGTCTGTGGTCATCATTGAGAAGAACAACAACATCTTCTCCAAGTAAGCATTCATCTCTACATCCTTAAAGCACGCTTCCTCTGAGCATCCAAATGTTCTGATCTGCTTCTCTGAAATGATATTAGTGAGTAAAATTTGGAGTTAAATTTTGGACCAGATTTGAGAAGCCAACGGTCCATAGTTTTCAGGATCAGTATCATATCAGATAAGCATCAATCAGACAAAACAAAAACAGATTAGGAAGATCACTGTTTTGTTCAGAATGCTTGTCAGAAAGGTTACCAGAATGAAGGAGAGGAGTCTGGTTGTGAACAGATGCTTGTACTGGGACTGGGATCATTCAGGACTCAACAAAAGAAGAGGAATTTTATTTTTCATGAAGATGAGCGAGCAGTCAGATCTGCGGCTCACAGAACAAACAAAAATCAGATTCATGAACATAAAGAGCTGTGATCACCTCGAGTGTGATATCACTTTTATGCAACAGTTTGACAAACAAAGATAGATGATTATTTTCATTTTTTTAAGGCTCCGCCTCCACATATTACGGTGGCCGTGAAGTGCAAAACAACTTAACAAAACCGAAAACAAAATAACATTCAAAGACAAAATAACAAATTCAAAACCAAATTAACAAATCCGAAAACAAAATAGCAAAACCCGAAACTAATTGTTAATTTGGTTTTGAATTTGTTATTTTGTTTTGGGTTTTGTTCATTTGTATTGCACTTCTCGGCCAGTCAGATACGAACCGGAAAAGGTAGGTATAGTTTGCGAATTAAATTCTTACCGCTGATTGGACGAGACACCTGTCACTCAAGATAAACAGGAAGTAGGAAATTGTGTCTCTAACTTTGTTTCTTGTGTGTTCTGCTTCATGTTAAAACCATTTTTTTCGGTCTGCAAAACTAAGAAAATAATTAAATTTTTCATTAGAAAGCAAGGAAATTGAATTTATCCAACGTTACTTTGAGGACGGACATTCGTATGCCGTGATTTTGGATATGCTGATGACATATCACGGTATAAAGATTAGTTTGCGAACTGCTGCGTCTCTTTTAAAAGAAAAAAAATTCCACAAGAACTGCAAAAATTTGGCAGAACGCCATATTTGAAACCACAATAAGGACAGTACATGTTTGCACATTCATACACACACGAATCTACCGCCGCTGCAGTACTTCCTGTATATCTTGAGTGACAGATGTCTCATCCAATCAGCGGTAAGAATTTCATTCGCAGACTCTACCTACCTTTTCCGGTTCGTTTCTGAGCAGCCGAGAGGTGCAAACCAAATTAACAAAACCGAAAACAAAATAACAAATTCAAAATCAAAATAGCAAAAGCGAAAACAAATTAACAAAACGCAAAACAAAATAAAAATTAGTTTTGGGTTTTGTTATTTTGTTTTGGGTTTTGTTATTTTGTTTTTGAATTTGTTATTTTGTTTTGGGTTTTGTTATTTTGTTTTTGAATTTGTTATTTTGATTTGGGTTTTGTTGTTTTGTTTTTGAATTTTTTCTTTCGTTTTGGGTTTTGTTATTGTGGTTTTTAATTTGTTATTTTGTTTTCATTTTGTTAAGTTGTTTTGCACTTCTCGGCCACCGTAACATATCCTTCCGCCCCTGGGAACTAACTAACTGCTACTGACAGCCGACAGTTAGTGTAAATAACAGGGTGAAATTAGTTTTAATCTAACCAGTACTACAGTATGTAGCCAAAAGGTGAGAAGCATGCATCATAGCATGTGAGTGTTTATATTTGATGTTTTTTACATCCATCATTAAATCTA
This sequence comes from Clarias fuscus, assembly GCA_030347435.1. NCBI lineage: Eukaryota > Metazoa > Chordata > Actinopteri > Siluriformes > Clariidae > Clarias > Clarias fuscus. The sequence goes on along the minus strand of CM059220.1, from coordinate 993,794 downwards.
AAATATAAAATGTTATTTTACTTACTACTGAAATATTGTGTTACTGAACTGAAATGTGTATGAACAGGTAATAAAATCATACGCTGAGGTCCAGCTGGAACTACAGCAGGATCATCTGTCGCCCTCACCATCACCGCTTACTTCTGTCTCACCTTCTCTGATTCTGTTGCACCCTGACCTTCATCTCTCACATTCTTTCCCCTTCTTTCTCTCTTCTCATTTCCACATTTCCTTCCTCTGTGACTTCCTCTCTCTCCCTCTTGGTCATATCTTATTCCTGCCCAGACTTCAGCCTTTTCTGCCAGAAGAAATGATCAATATTTTAAAACATGTGTTACATCCTCTTCATTTCCTTTTTACCCTTGTGACCAAGAGCAGTGAAGAAATGAAATGTCTCATGGATAGAATTCACATACTTTATTAACACTATACTGTGTGAAAATCGGATTTATACATTAATATTAGATCAATAAAGGTTTAGAGCAGAGAGTGATTGTGGTGGCGGGGGTGTGGTCACGCGCAATTCTGTGAGGGGAGTGATGGTCAGGTGAGTGGCATCTGAGTAGAACATGTCCAGTTAGAGTTTCATCTGATGCATTGAGTCAGTGGGAGATATGAAGAGAGAGCAGAGTGAGGAAGCAGAAGAGAGCGAGATTCAGGTGTGTGTGTGTGTGTGTGGGGGGGGGGGGGGGTAATGGCATAGTTGGAAATTGAACATTAAATTAGACTCTTTTCATCATCGGCAATAATAAGAAAACACATTTATATCTCCAGAAATGTATTTATTATTTCATTATTTATTTTATTTGTGATAAAATGATTCTAAACTAAGAAACTATACACTCTAAAGTCATGTGTTCAAAGCTGGAACACTTATTAGAACACATATTTGTAACACTTTGTGAACATCATAGTGTTCAAAAGAGGAAAAACTAGAACACACATGTTCAATTCTAGAATGCATATGCTTTATTGGTAGAACACCAAATTAGCGTTCAATACTAGAACACTTCTGACACATTGACACTCTGTAACACTTTCAGAACACATATATAATGTTCACATACACAGTACTGAACACAGTGTTCTATTGTTACAAATAAACTGATTTGTACAAATGCAGTAAAAACATTAGTCATTACAACCTACAAATTCATCAGAGTTACATGTCATAAAATTGCCCTGCATACAATGCAATTACTGTACATTTAATAGTCTAGTGTAATTCCAAGCAATTGCTATCATATAAAATATTTTAAAATATTTACCACCTTGCATATTTACCACCAGTGTTATTAATTAAATGCAATAATAAATAATAATAATAAATAATAATAATATTTTTTCAAAATCTCTGTAAAATAGGGGATATAACGTTAATAGCTTGGATCTACTAATAATAAATTCCACATTGATTGAAATCCTGGATACTGTACAGTTTCATGCATGTTGCAACTAACATCTGCAATAACATTTAACAAACTCCTTTGTCTTCATCAATTAGCTAGGAACGTACAATACCATTCTTGTTTATGAAGTGTCACACATTTTAGTTTCTTATTAAAATGCATTAACGAGATCTATAACCACTTATTTCAAAGCAGCAAACTTTTACACAGTGGCAAGAGTTTATGAACATCAAAGTAATGTAGACGTAATTTACTTAATTCAACGGTCTAACTGTATGTCATAGTTGAGTAACAGAGAACGAAAGATAGATAAATCTGCACTAAGGCCAGCTTAAGTCCAGATTTATCAAAAATAACTGGCCAAATGTGAAACCTAAAAGTCTCACATTTACTCATTTTCGGATACTTCAAATTCCTTAATTTTGTCACGAAGTATTTTCGAGAAGGTTATGAAACCCTTTGACTTCTTATGGAGATAGGTCTCCCCCATCACATGCTCTTGCAGGATGGCAAGCAACATTGCATATGTCCTAGGATAGTCCAGGTCAAAGATATAATAACATGCTATAAGTTTTACCAGGGCTCCTGACAGTCCATCTTTATATCCAGCTCTATGTGGACAGCATCTGCGACGATGAATAGTCCTATCAGGGTGCTGCCACTGACAAAGGCCACAATGTGGGGAGCTTGACATTCCTTCGTCTGCAGCTCCTTGGAGATATCAGCATCCACAACATCCTGAAAACAAAAAAAATGCATAGATTTATATGAAAGTATATTTGGATTTCACAAAGCTAGTAAGAATGTACAGGGGCCCGGGGATTCTCTTCATTTTCACATTAAATTCAATTTCAATGTACAAATGTAGGTAAAACTTCTTTTCATGCAGATACACAATTTGTATATACAACTTTTTAGTTTATATAACAGGAAAATAGAAGATTTGTTTCTTTTTCAACTTTTTTTTGTCAATATCATAATAATCACTGATGAGAAGTACTTTGTATGTCATAGATACCTCCTTTACTTTCACTATGGATGAAGTCTGCTTGATGTGGCGGCCTCCACCTTGGTGAAACTTTGTCTTGCCCTCCATGAACTCAATTACAGCCAGCATGCGCATAGGATCCTACACAACAAAAATATATTACTATTTCAATTTCAAAGTCCTGATTCTTTCCCATATCATCACATCAAGCTTTACCTGAACTTGTATGCTTTTTACAATTATTTTGTTAATATTCTTGGGCTCTTAGTAAGTTTAATAACTTTTTAGTCATTTAATTCAAGGCAATATTCTGAAGTTATATAATCATTAATACAACTTTGAAATTGAAAAACCCAAATAAGAGCTACCAAATACTAACATTTTGTGATGTGGGAGTCATTCCTCCAAGGGCCTCCACTGCCAGCAGCATGGTCAGCACTTTTGTTGCAACTTTTCTGACTCTTTCGTTGCCCATCATCAATGCAAACTCAAACAACACCTATATGTAAAACAGATGAATGATTACACCACCAAAATATGTTTTACATTTACTATTACAAATACATATGTATGTTTTTAAGCATAAATAACACAAAATTCTTAATAACTAATAATTTAAGCTTAAGTATTACATATTAATTTACATAGATACTCACATATTGACCATCTGTCAGGCAAGGGTACTTCTTTGTGATGGCTGAGATGCCACCCTCTGGACTTTTGGCCAGCATCTCCACTCTGTCCTGCCTAGTGCTTTTCAGCAGGGCCTTTATATGGGAGGGGCTCTGTCCACTCTTTTGCTTCTCACACTCTTTTCCCAGCTCAACAACATGTCTCTCCACATCCTCTGCAGAAACCTCCTCTGGCTGTTGATTCGCAAAGTCAAGCGGCCTGAAACATCTCTTCTTGGTAGGTGGTGTTTCGCTGGAGCTGCCAGTCTGAGGCTGTGACTTTTTCTTTTTTTTTTGGATTTTTCCCCGATTTTCTCCCTAATTTAGTCGTGTCCAATTCCTCCCCGTCACTAGGGGGCTCCCACATTAAGGCTACTACTACCACTCAGCCGGGAGGGCCGAAGACTATCACGTGTTTCCTCCGAACCACGTGACGCCAGCCGACCGCATCTTTTCGAACTGCTCGCTCGCGCACCGTTGGGGGCGGCGTAACACACTCGGAGGACAGCGCTATCCGCTCCCTCCGTTGCGCGAGCTCACAGACGCCCCTGACTGGCTGTAGTGATTAATGTGGGAGCACTAAGTACCTCTCATCCCTCCCCTCTGAGAGAGCTCGGCCAATCAGCTCTCTCTAGACCTCCGGCTGCGAGAGGTTACAGCACCACCCGGGATTCGAACTAGCGATCTCCGGATGATAGGGCGAGCGCTTTAACCACTGCGCCACTCGGAGGCCCGTGTGACTTTTTCTTGAGCGCACAGCGAATGTGCCTTATTTTTTGAGATAGGCTCTTGTTGAAGGCAGACTGGAATCAGAAGAATTTTAAAAAGTGGGTAGATAATTAATTCTTGATTAAGTAAGCAAATGGTTATTTTTCTTACTGGTAATTATAATGTAAAATATGATTACCCATTGAACTGGCCCATCAAATCCAATGCAAGGAAATCGGCGAAACATCTTTTCACCAATAATTCTGTAGTGAGATTGCTCCCCTATCTCTGGCCATTTGCCAAGGTAAAAGTGGGCTGTCTGCTTAATCATCTCTGTCCAGACCTTAAGGGGCTCAGGCTTCACAGCTGTCAGTTCCCTCTCTACCAAAGGGCTGAAGGTTGGAAGAGGAGCTGCCTTCAGAGCTTGACAAAGTTCAAATGATTCTAAAATTATAACACACGATCATATATTATATGTCTTACTATATTTATAGTCTTTAGTATCATTTTGTCAAATAAAATGATTAAACCCATATTATAATTTAAACAAATTCACATGGGAAAACATAATTCATCTTTAAGAATAATTAATTTTGATTCTATAAGTACTGTATCTGAAAATGATTTATTTCTTACTGAAATCACTTGGAGAGCCTGTGTCACTTGGTGTCTTTGGTGTTCTTGGTGTATTGGGACATTCTTGTCCAGCTGTGGCTGTGCTAGTGGAAGGCAGTGACTCTGGCAGTGTCTGTTGTGGGCTCTGGGTGGTCGTTGTGCAGTCCTGTGGTGATGGCATCTTTGGTGCTGCTGTCCAAGTCTCATAGGGCAGTAGGAGGAGCAGGGTGGAACCACTCAGCTCAGGTGAGAGAAGAATTTCATCTTCATCAATCACAGTCCCATCTTCCTCCAACACCACTGTCAGGTCGATGATGTGGGTGCATGGTGGGAGGACAAGCTTCCGGGCACCTAATATCAAGTGCAGCATTAACATTAATTACATGAATATATTATATAATAATATAATATATTAAAATGAATTGAAATGCATAAATAAAAAATAATATTTTACTCACCTTTCTCCTTCAAATCATTTAATGATGATGCTGCAACGGCTTTCTTTAAAGTACGTGTGGCATTCCAAACTTTAAAGATTGGCATTGTCTATAGTCTGAGATATTTTGTGTAGTAATATTAAATGGTGAGCAAAGCTTATGAAAGTTATATGACACCTGATATCAATCTATAATACAATGGTAATAGTTTCTCCAATATAATACTATATTCTCTATAGTATTCTTAATCTTTGATATATGGCTCATTTATGTATTTAAAATGGGTACATATACGTATGGCTGTTCACATTCATTACCACTCTGAAGCCTTGATAACTATAAACAGACAAAGGCCACTGAAAACGCAACTGTGTCAATGAACAAATGAACATTTCTCCCATTGGTTTTAACCTAAAGCTCAAAATATGCTCATCGTAATCAGAATCCATTTTTTCGCAGATTAAATACTTGACATGCTCATGAACAAGTATCTCTTGCAACACAACAAAAACTGGAACGTCATCTTCATATTTCATAACCAATGCAGATCCTTTGCGGTATTCACTGCCATGAACCACTACATACTCTGCTCGATACACTGCTGTTAGATTTGTATTTGCCAACGTCTGAAATGTTTGAACTAAATCTGGATGCATTTCAGTCAAATCTATTTCTTCACCACTACCAACAATATCTCCTTCATAAAGAAATGAGGCAGAATATCCACCTTCATTCCCCATCATCATATAGGCCATGTACATTTGATGTCTATTGGCAAGTGTCAAAGAAATGTTTTTGAAGTTTTTGTTTTTCTTACTGGCAAAATACCCATTTTTGCCTTCAAATCTCATACACCAGTGGTGCCTTAATGGTCCATACAACAGCATCTGTGTTGAGAAATGCACCATGTAGTGCATTTTGGGAATGAATGATGCTTTTGGATAAAGAGATTTGAATTCTAGTAAATATTTTGCAATAAGTATTTTCAAGTACATAGCAGTGTCCCTTGAACAATAAGTGGAAGTACTGAAAAGTACTATTTGCACAAGGCGTAGAGTATTTATCCAATTTCTGTTATCATGAGGGACTTTATGTCCTATTATGATGGGAAGTGTATGAATGAGAGTTAACATGGCTGATGCAGATTGCTTAATGCAGCCAGTTCCATCAATATGATGTTTTTCTATTGGTTCAGGCTTGGCCTTGTCATGTAGGTATGAGTAATGGAATCCACAAATAGCTGTATTCAACCATTTCAGGGTGAAAAATGATTCAACATAGATGAAGTTGAACTTGTAGAACTTGAGAAAGTTCATGGGGAACAACTCCTTCTAAAAGGATATGCATGGGATCCTGCACAAGGCCTGACATCAAATCAAATCCAGCAATATTTAAAAGGGTGCTTTTTCCATTTATCCCCCATATTTTGCTCCAATAGATCTTTGCTTGTTTGCTCATTTGAATTAAATCATTGCACCTTTCAATGTGAGTTTCTTTGGACCTTAGGACAACTGATGCTTCTGAATAAATATTTTTCATCTTTGTGTTTTCAACTTCACACCTTCTGCAGTTTTTAAGAGCAAAAGAGACACCTTCTTTAAATTTCCCTAGCCAGTTTGATGCCAATGTATCCAATGTATCTGCAGATACCATGACAAGTGTGCCCTTTATGGTATGAATAGATCCATATAAATACATTTCCAAGCCTGTTGTTGCCATTGTATTAATAGTGCTAATGAAATCTGAAAGCAGTTTTTCCTCAGATGAATCCTCTTTCAAATCCTGTGCTTTGCATACTGCTAGAAGTTGTATTGCTTGCAGTTTTGATCGATATTCTGGGGGTTTATTTGAAAGAGTAAAATAAAACATTGTAATTTTGTGTTTTTTGACATGGCTACCTAAAGGATTTACAATTTCCATATCATCGCAATTCAAAATTATTTGCAGAGCCCTTTTGTCACTAATGAAAAGTGGATGCTGACTTACAAAATCTCCATCACAAATGTCGAACATGAATTCATCATGTGATCTATGTGGAGTCTGAACATAATTCCAAATTTCAGGCGTTTGTAGAAGCTGCCGCAGGCACTCTTTAAAAGGAATAATATAACCATATCTAGGCATTCTTTGTACAATACCTTTTTTGGTTATGAACTTTTCACCCACCTTAATCTGTTGTGGTTCTACAAGTGTCTTACAGTGTCTTCTGTAATATGACTTGCGTTTAGAGGCAGGAGAAAATAAATCTAGTTCAGTGTCAACCTCTATATCATCTAGTAAACTTGAATGTATACCACTATCCTCAAGTTTTCTTTTGATTTGTTGTTTATAATTAGCCAAGTGATTTTGAACTAAATCATTAGTTGTTGTCACGATGTTATCAATGCCTGCTTGTGAGATATTATGCTTGGTTTCAAGACCAAGTGCGAATTTTGCATTGGACAGGGCTAAACTTGGTTGGTCAATACACATATGGTCAAAAGCATCATTGTCATCCTCTTCTACTGCATTTTGCACAGCTTCAGTGACTCTTTTGTGTTTTCTGTGTACATGAACCTTGTAATTAGACCATTTTTTTGTTGTATAGGCACATGCATCAATACAACAGGCAATGGAAAAGTGAGGGTCATTTTTGTGACTTCTAACATAGTGTTTCTGAAATGATTCAAATAAATGTGTAGAGTAAATGCATAAGTTACACTGAAAAGTTCCTTCTTCCATTCCTTTAAAGTCAATGGAGCATATATATTATACATGGTGATGGTGTTGTTACAAATTATATCTGTACATTAAAAACTATATCTTGCTTATATGATTTATGACAATTTAACGTTTGCAATCGCCTGTTATGCTTCGAAGCCTAAGTTAGCTAAATACACAGATTCACAATCAAGCTAACCGCGTGCGTTAGAATCTCCACAAACTGCCACAGAACATACTGGAATATTACTGCCTATTATTTACCTCTTACTCAGTGCTCACCCTGTAACATCACACACAAATGTTCTCACAATGATCTTCACACAATTGGAGATACTTTTTAACTTCAGCAGACCGCAAATATAAACGAATTTCTAACTTTCTAATTTATTTTTATTACCTTTAAATCTTTCCACTTGGAGACCCAGGATAGGCTGGTCACTGCGCATGCTCAGTACCACTCGCTAAACTGCAAAGTCACTCTGCGCAGCGACGCCTATGTGTCGATACTGTGCACATCAGTGTTCTAAACTTCTTTTTAGTTCGCGAATCCCGAGTAAATTTTTGTGAGATGTGGCATTTAGGCGATTAGTAGCACATTTTGAAAAAGTGTATGTGTATAATTTGATACTAATGGTAGAATTGTTTTAGCACAATATGATACAAATTAAATCTAAAACTGTCAAAAACCAAGCTTTGCATGCGTCTGATGTATTATTTAAACTGAATAGAAATATCATTTTACAGTGGAGTATTTTATTTCTAATCCAGATCCAATTTTGTGTTTTTATGTAATTGCTATGTTTTATGTAATTTGTTTGTGTTTTTAAGTGCAATTATGACATAAAATGCACAATATCTGACATCTGTGTTATGTGTTTGAACTTGTGTGTTCTAGATTTGAACACACATGTACAACTTCAGAATACCCATGTTCAGTATTTGAACAATAACGTGCCATCTTAGAACATATGCGTTCAACTTTAGAACACATTGTACGCGTCATATGCGTCATTTTATTTTAGAGTGTATGTAACCCTTATGATGATAACTCAACAACATGACAGCATCTTTGGAGAGCTGTGACTCTAGTCTGTGTAAATACATTAAAATGTACTCAAAAATATGTTCTTCAAAATATTCCTTTTCAACCAGCAAAATAATGAGAAAAACAAACATTTTTCACAAGTGACTCAACTCAGTTCAACAGTTCCAGTATTACAGCACACACATTTTTCTCCAGATGAAACAAAGCAAACACAGCAATTCAAACAGTAAATGACCTACAGTAGTGTTTCGTAGTAAAACTGTCAAATGACATGTCCACAACCGCATAAACATACAGAAAGGCAGCCCTAAAGAAAAACAATATGTACCAACCCTTTAATGGTTTTGGTGTTACCATGGCAACAATCTCTATGGTTCTAACCTCGCTATGGCTCCGTATGCTGCTTCATTCACTGGCAACAGGTCGATTAGCCTAGCATTATAGTGCATAGCTAAACATCCTTCTCACCACATTACAGCAAAACTACTGCGTGCTTTTCATGTTACCACCACAGATTCTCAGCACTCTTATATCTTACTCAAGGTTATTTACATCTCATTTGGAGGAATAATAACCCACCTGTAGTTAGGAGTAAAGAGGCACAAAACTTTAGCTTATATTTAGCTTAGTTGCAGCACTTAATCAGCAGCACCTGGCCTCTGGGGGGTTTTAGGTTCCTCCCAGCGATAAACGTCATCTAGTGACCTGTTTGACAGCGTTCACAGTTGAGCACATTGCACAATTAATTTAACATTTATCATTTTACAAAACATAAGAAAAAAATTGGGGGTGTTTTGTTTTAACTGTTACACCTTATGAACTGTATCACAGTGAACCTTGTAACTATTGTTTTTAGCTGTCCTAACTGCACAGTATTTATTATATGTACATCAATTTATAACCATTTACACCTGCATCAGTCATTTAGCCAAAAACAACAAGAAAGAAAACAGAAATGAATAATAGATGAATTGTGAATGAATTATCACCATTGTTTAGCTGACAATCATCAATGAATCAATTTAGATATAATTAATGATAATAGGACATACAGTATACTTCCAATAATATTGTTTAAAGTCTTTTGACAGCAACACTCTAGCGTGCATGAACGATAATAGGCAAGTTGTTGTTTCTCTGTCTCGTTCTCTCAATGCATTGCATTTTCTTACAAATTATTTAGTCAATCACTAATTATTCATAATTCTATAGGCAATATTTAGGAAACAGAATTCTCACAAATAGCTAGCAATCCTCAATAAAAGCAATGTCTGTAGATGTTGTTCGCATGTGGAAAGTAGTGATCCTTCCTGACATGCGCGCACACACACTCACGGTGTTGGTCAGCCAGTAGAGCGAACACAGAGAAGTGTCGCCCCCTATCAGGAAGAATAGGAGCAACACAGGCGACATTGTTGGACCAACGTTGGGGCAGTGGTGGTATCCACTGAGATTGACATTTATTAGCATACGCATGTCAAGTCCAAAATAAATGAATCCTTGTGATATTGATTTAAAAATGTGATATTGAGGCACAGTAAAAGTATTAGAGATACGGAAAAATGGAATATTACAAAACATGAAAACTGAGGTTATAGCTGTATAAAGTAGTGTCTCCAGCATGCTGACTTGTGATTTTGTGTTATAAGGGTCGTGGACAAGTTCTCTCCGAAGTCGACACCTCAGAGTCCACTCCAGATCAAAGGTAGATATATGGCATCTCCCCACCTGGAGGTCAACTTAAAAGTAAAATTGCCTTTGAAGAACGTCAGAAAGCCCAGTGACGGTGAGAAACATATTCTTATATTTGCAACAACACGTTCCGGCTCTTCATTTGTGGGTGAGATTTTTAACCAGCATGGCAACGATATGTTCTACCTGTTTGAGCCTCTTTGGAACGTGCAGCAAAAGCTAACTCTGATTGAAGGAACCGACAATATTCCAGGAGAGATTTTGATACCGGCTTATCAAGACGCTCTCCGTCAGCTCTTCTTATGCGACTTTTCCATGCTGGACAGGTTCGAGGCTCCACAAAAGGGTCTTGTAAAGATTACATTATTTCGGCCTGGATCCACCAAGGCACTGTGCGGCTATCCCGCCTGCGCGCCATTTGTGACTGAAACTGCCGAGACTTATGAATGCCGTAACCAGAGCTGTGGTCCACTGGACAACAGAATAGCATCCCAGGTCTGCCTGCAGAAAAAGTATCGTGCCATAAAGTCTGTGCGAATAGCGCGACTAGAGTCACTACGATCATTAACAGAAGATCCACGATTGGATGTGAAGGTTATCCAGCTGGTCCGTGATCCCAGAGCCATATTAGCCTCCCGCATTATGACTTTCGCAGAAGATGATGAGGAGTGGCAGAAGATGACAATGGACAGAGACATTACTGAGGATGACAGCAAAATGGAAAACCTTAGAAATGAATGTGAGTCTATCCTCAGGGCTGCTGAAGTGGGTCTCAAACAGCCCCGGTGGTTGAGTGGACGATACATGCTAGTGCGTTTCGAGGACCTCGCTATGTTTCCTGTTCGCAAAGCAGCTGAGATGTACCAGTTTACCGGCATCCCGTTCACTGACCAAGTGAAAGAGTGGATCTTACAGAATACTCAAACACCTGATGAAGATAATAAATTGTATTCCACCAAAAGAAACTCATCAGAGCAGGCTGAGAAATGGAGGTTCACTTTACCGCTTAAACATGTGAAGATGGTTCAGAAAGTTTGCAGCGCCACCATGAAATTGCTTGGGTACAGGTTCATAGAAAGCAAAGAGATGCTGATTGACAAATCGGTGAGCTTGACAGAAGACAGGATTTTCTCATGACCAGGTAACAAACGTTTTTTACAGATTTTTATTTTAAAAAACATATTTTATAGCTTATGAATTTTGGGCCAAAAACCTGTACAAGTGCTGAAAGAGGAAATATACAACCACAAACTGTACATTAACAAACATCATGGAGTGATGTGGAAACATTGTTATTATTGTTCTTAATCATGTACAGCAGTTTACTGTTATATGTTCATGTCCATAAGCCAAACATACCATGTAGCAAACAGCATCTTTTTAAAAATCTATTTGTAAATTATATGTATTTACGGTATGTTGTTTAGCTGGTTCAGGTTTTCAATTTGGTCACAAATCCTTTTTTAATTCCCGAAGATGAAGTTTGAGACTCAAACCCTCTGTAAGTAGGATTAATTACCAGGAATAGTGAAGGCAATTGTTGCTGGATCTGTGTATGCCAATGGCCAGAGATCAGGGAATGTACTTTAAAAAAATCCTCAACAACTGACAGGAAATTAAACATTTCTTGGTTTGCTGGTTTCAATGGTACAGTGTACAGTCCCGTGGGACTACCTTCTGATTGTAGTTGTTGGCGTGCTAAAACAAAAGTTTCATTAACATACAGTACAAAAAAGTCATGAAAAAGTCTTTGCCCCTTCCTGTTTTTTTTTTGTTGTTGTTGTTGTTTTTTTGTTTTTTTTTTGCATATTTGCCACACTTAAAATAATTCAGATCAAACTAATTTTAATATTACACAAAGATAACGTTAACAATGAGTCTTTCACATTGCGGTGGAGGAATTTTGACCCACTCTTCTTTGCAGAAATATTTTAAGTCAGCCAAATTTGAGGGTCTTTGAGCATGAATGGACTGTTTAAGGTCATTCTCTAGCTACAGATTCATCATGTCAATAATCATCTCGTACACTGAGAAAATGGGTAACAATTAAGTGAACTAGTTTTCTCAATATTTATTTTTAACCTTTTATTTATAATAACTTTCTCTGTGACTTTTGGATCAGTAAGTTTATGCGGTAGATGACTTCTGTTAACACGTATAAGTGATGGGAAAATGTTTGTATCAAAACCCTGATGTCGTTTCCAAATGTGTTCTAAACATCCACGATGTCTACTTATCTTCATCAGCACCATGTGTGTATGTACTAAGCCACCCTAATGGTCACTTAAAGGAGAACAAGAAACAGTGTTGTAAAGTTTTAAAGTTTTGTAGATGAATAAACGAATTGCTCTGTCTGTCCCCTGTGCTTCAATACGATTACTGATGCCAGAAGAGACTCAAACACAAACACTCAAACACACACAAACCCATTGTCTGTCAGAATCAAATTCAAATTCAAATTTTATTTGTCACATACACAGTCATACACAGTACAATATGCAGTGAAATGCTTAGGCAACTGCCCTGATCTTAGAACAAGAAAGAAACAACAAAAACAAAACAAAAAAGTTACTTATCTATGAAGGAATAAGAAAGAATATCTGAAAGAGTAAATTTGAGAAATATATATATAAGTAAATTTGACTAAGAAAGAATAAAATAAAATATAAAATGTCTGTATGATACAGATATACACTAAAGGAAGATATAAGGAAATTATAAGAAACTGAGAAAAATCTAACTGTACAATAGAAAATATAGGAATGGAGTGAACATAAAGGAACGGAATGTCCAGGGGTGTGCAAATATGCAGTAAAGTGACATGTTAAAGTGGCTTGTGTGCATAATGTCCATGAGTGAGCAGGTATGCAGTGAGGACTAGTGAGCGAATGACCTGAATGTCCAGAGTGAGTGCAGAAGCATGTGTAGATGTGCAAAATGGATCAGTACTGTGTCTTGTACTGATTAAGAGACCGTATCGCCTGCGGGAAGAAGCTCCTCCTCAGTCTCTCTGTGTTGGCCTTCAGGGAGCGGAATCGCTTTCCTGACCTCAACAGAGAGAGCAGTCCATTGCTGGGGTGGCTGAGGTCCTTCATGATCTTCCTGGCCTTGGTCCAGCACCGCTTGCTGTAGATCGAGTGCAGGTCAGGGAGCTCGGTGTGGATGATGCGCTCAGCTGATCGCACCACCCTCTGTAGAGCTCGTCTGTCCTGCATGGTGCTGTTCCCGAACCAGGACGTGATGTTTCCCGTCAGGATGCTCTCTATGGTGCAAGATCCTAAGCACCTTGGAGGGCAGTCTGAAGTCTCTCAGGCGTCTTAGGTGGTAGAGACGCTGTCGGGCCTTCTTCACCACGGTGTTGATGTGACAGGACCAAGACAGGCCCTGTGTGATGTGTACACCGAGGTAACGGAAGCTGTCCACTCTCTCCACTGGGCTCTTGTTGATGACGGGGGGTCTGGTAGTTCCTCTCTAAAGTCCACTATCAACTCCTTTGTCTTGCTGACGTTTAGAAGGAGATTGTTCCTCTGGCACCAGTGCTCCAGATTTCCAATCTCCTCCAGGTAGGTCGTCTCCTCGTTGTCAGTGATCAGGCCCACCATGACGGAGTCGTCAGCAAACTTGATGATTGTGGTGGAGTTAGTAGAGGCTACGCAGTCGTGAGTGTACAAAGAGTACAGTAGAGGGCTCAGAACACAACCCTGTGGGGCTCCAGTGCTGAGGGTGATGGAGGCTGAGACATGGCCGCCCATCCTTACTGCCTATGGTCTCGCAGTTAGGAAATTGGAGATCCACTGACACAAAGATGAGCTGAGTCCCAGGTGTTCCAGCTTGGTGGTGAGTGTAGAGGGAATTATAGTATTAAATGCTGAGTTGTAGTCGATGAAAAGCATTTTAACATAATTCCCCCTTCTAGTGTCCAGATGAGTGAGAGCAGTATGGAGTAGATGAGCGATGGCATCATCTGTAGAGCGGTTTGACCGGCAGGCAAACTGTAGTGGATCCAGCGTGTCCTGTAGTGTCTCTGACCAGCCGTTCAAAGCACTTCATCACCACTGATGTGAGGGCTACAGGTCGATAGTCATTGAGGAAAGCGGGATGTGGTTTCTTCGGAACAGGAACAATGATGGACTCTTTGAAGCATGTGGGGATCACCGACTGAGATAAGGAGAGGTTGAATATCTCTGTGATCACAGGTGCTAGCTGGTCTGCTCAGGCTCTGAGAACTCGACCTGAAATGCCATCTGGTCCTGCTGCTTTCCTGGTGTTCACTCTCTTGAAGGCTCTCCTCACGTCATGCTCGGAGATGATAAACGCGTTTCCGGTACTGGTACCGTTTCTTCCTGTCTGCAGCCGTTAGCACCGCTAGCATTAGCAACGCTAGCGTCTTCAGCTGCAGCCTCGAAACGAGCATAAAAGGTGTTCAGCTCGTCTGCCAGAGTCATGTCCGCGCTCGTCATACCGGATGTTGGTGCTTTATAGTCCGTTATCGTTCTTAGTCCCTGCCACAGGCTCCTAGAGTCACTCTGTTGGAGTTGTGACTCTAGTTTCCTTCCGTAGCGCTGCTTCGCCTCTTTCAGAAAGGTCTCTGTTCATTAACAGCAAAAGACAGAGTATTTATATGTTTGACCAAATGCCTGGTGACATGATCATTTTGTTTGCTTTGTAACATTAATAACATGGGTAAGGTAATATTAGCATCATGCTCTCAACAGCGTTACATCTCAAATCATTCTTCTTAAAAAAAAATCCATTCTTGCTTTTTACCTAAAAACTGTAAAAAGGTAATCCTATTATTAAAATCTGACTTAATGTTGAGCCGCGGGCGGTGGTATTTTACGCAGGTAGTCACATGCAATCGTCAGCTTTTATGTCATGCTCTGGGCGTGTCACAGGCGATTATCAGCCTTCATTCAGTGGTAATGATAGCACACAGGTATCACCATCTGCACGTGGGTGGAGCCGAAGGTGACCTCTTGAAAGATATCAAAGGTTTTACACAAACAAAACTATTCAAGTTTATTGTAAACATTTATGCAGCATTTAATACTTTGGAATTAGTTTGCACATTTTCAAAACATTTTTAATGTAAACAAATGTTAGCATTAAACACTTTCATAGCTTTCATATTTTTAAATCCACTGAATAGTGATTTAGTCTTCACAGTGTCGTAGTGGTTAGGACCGTCTCCATGCACCTCCAGCGTCCGGGTTTGATTTCTGCCCGTGCGCATGGAGTTTGCATGTTCTCTTCGTGCTACCACGGGTACTCCGGGTTCCTCCCACAGAGCGGAAGACAGACAGGTTAGAATAATTATCATTCCCAAATTGCCCTTAGTGTGTGAATGATCTTGTGTGTGTGTGCGTGCATGTGTGTGTGTGTGTGTGTGTGTGTGTTTACACTATGGACATTAAATATTGAATAATTATTGAAACAGGAATTTATACCGTTTTAAAGCATACTATTGAAACAACTTGTAAATAAAATATTGATGAATAATAATAATTGATTAAAGATGTACAGAGATTTTATATTTGTTACAGATCACTAAGGATACCAGGATTTCTTAATTAAATGAAAATGTACGTTTTTGTGTTCTTTTCATATGATGTCCTTGATAATAATGATAATAAATACAGAAATCCTTTTTCAAATTCAGATTTGTTTTCAAAACATTTGTTTTTCATTCCCTTTACTGAAGTGAAAACCTGTTGTTCACTTGTTCCCTACACCGTTTGCAGTTTGCAGCAAAATGTAAAGAAATAATCAAGAGGTGTAAATCAGGATATACCGCTCTCGTCTTTGTGTGTCTGTGTGTGTCTGTGTGTGTGTGTGTGTGTGTGTGTGTGTGCTGAGACCCCACACAGTCTTCTGTGTTCACGTGTTTAAACTTGTTACACTAGTGCTTCACTTCTGGGTAAAGAATTAAGAATATTGCAGGGAGGAACTGCAGTGCGTTTCAGTAAAAATGTAAAGTGTGTCATGATTTCAGTGTCGCTACACAAAGCTTTCAGAGAAACAGAGCGTTTCATGTTTGTAAGGTGTGTGAGCACAAACAACCTGACTGATGCTGTTCACCACTAGGAGGTGAGATTTCCTGCTCTTTCACATGAACTAAGTGCACTAACACCACATCCTCCCTCTGCTCTCTACACGTTAATGCAGACTGAGACAGCGCAAAACAACAACTTTATTATTAACACTTTATATCTTTTCCATAATTTCAGAAAGTTTTTATTCAATAATCTGCTATAGCAAAAAAAAAAATCACACAAAGTAAAAGGTCTAGAAATAACAGAATAACATTTATAATATAAAGAGATTAACTGAAGTCCAAAGATTTTAACTATAATTGAAATAAAAGAACAATATTACAACACAAACGTAACACACTAAAACATCTGGGTGACATCTGGAGATTTGTTCTCTGTCGATTTGTGTTAATCCTGAACACTGAATTTTCCTGTTGGTTCATAAATCACCGTTGTCATGGTAACCTATAAAAACGTCAAACACTGAATCTACAGTACTGTCCAACAGGAAACAGCTAACAGACAACTTCCTGTTTCTTCTTACCTCGTCCTTCTGACATTTCTTTCCACCTAAAATATAGTGTCATAGTGTTTATTAATAACTTTACATTCTTGTTAAACAGTAAATAACATTCATAAATCAGTTCAACTAAAATGTATAATTTCACATCACAACCACCTGAATTGAGTTAATTCACCAACAAAACAACAACAAAAAAAGTGGAATAAAAATACAATACAGAGATTTCAGTGATTTCTCTCAAACAGTAGAGACTTTTCACAGTGAAATGTTCTTAAATTACCCAAAAGATGTCAATTATTAAATTGTACTTTTTTTCACATGATCATGAAGGTTTGATGTTATGATTTGTAATGAATTACTGAATATTTTTAATATCGGTTACTTATACACTTTTATATTCTGTTATATGTTCTTACTCTTGTGTAACAAAATTATATTACATTTCCTTTTATTTGTATAATTATGTTGTATAATAATTTGTGTTTTTAGACTTTGGTTTCATTGTTAAGGATTATTATTACTATTATTATTATTATTATTATTACTATTTAAATGAAATACACAAATGCAGAGTCATCCCTACACACAACAGGAAAAGAGAAATGGTAAGATGTATATTATATTAATATAATATTAATAATATTATTATATATCTATATATAACATATAGCAATACATTTAGTATTAAATAGTTATATATTTATTTTCTTGAAGTGTGTGTATATTATTTTGGCTGATTCTGTACATTCATCATTATTGTACGTGTCAGACCAGCAGAAATGACGAAACGGACACGGCCGTATCCGCATACAGACATGGTGGAAACGGACTACGACTCCCAACAGACACGTTCCGTGTCACCTGAATTCTAAGCACACCTGCATCCAACTACCCTGAAATAGGTGTTTAAATAGGACCCAGTAATGCAGGAATGTTGTGAAGTATACACTCCCATGAGTTGTCTGGACGTTACCACGCCGTGTTTATTTGTGATAGCTTTTCAGTGTATCTGGTATTTTGGTTTGCGAGTTTTGATTGCTCTAGTGTACGTGTTGTGACGATCGACCGAAACCTGCCTGTTTCTGGATTATGAGTACGAACTGCCCGTGTTTTGGTTATTGGTTTAATGAATCTGGTCTTGTTTACCTGCACTTGCGTCCCACTGTACGTTAATCCTGACATGATGTAAAACATTTGAGGAATCATTTCTTGTTTATTAACTACTTGTTAAATCAGTTTGTTAATGTTGATCTACAGTACACATTTTGTGTGTGTGTGTGTGTGTGTGTGTGTGTGTGTGTGTGTGTGTGTGTGTGTGTGTGTGTGTGTGTGCAGGGGCGCAACCCATCATCTTGCATACCCCTCAGCAAATGCGCAGTTGCGCCCCCCCCCCCCCCCCCCCCCCCCCCCATTTAATGTCATTTACATATAAAATTGCATCAGTCAATGTCCAAATCCTTAGAATGGCAAGCTGCAAAAATAACTTAGATTTTCAAATAGCCTGCAGTACTCAGGAAAAGTGTGTACAGTACGTCTGCTTAGACCCTGACATGGTGCAAAGCACTTTTCCACATCATTCCACATCACATTTTAAAAAATGTGACCGTTGCCGTGGATTTTGGCGTATCGTCATCTTCACTACTGAGTAAACAAAATAGATGTTTCACAAACTTTGTTTCTTAAGGCTACAATAACTTATTCTGCATGTTTCTTAATACTGTGTACGTCATAAAATCCTGTCTGGTCTTTACCTTCCTGCTTTCTTCACCTGCTCTGAACTCATTTTCTATCATTGCTTCATTGTCCTCCTCATCTTCATGACTGAGTCAATGAACCAAATATTTCACTAAATATATACCTTAAATCATCAAGCCCAAATTTATGTTTTTTGATATTGTTTAAAGTGGTCATGACAAGATGAATTCAATTTTACTTGATTTTTTGACAAATAAGAGGTCACTGCACTATAGAAAACATTTTGTAATTCTGGTGCACAAAAAACTGTAACTTACTGTAAGTGTACATCAGAAAACACATTAAAATGGTAAATGTATGTCATGAGCCCTTTAAGTCATAGTGTCCTGTGTGGCAGCTCCACCTGTTCTCTTCACCTGCTCTGGACTTATTTGCTTTCTCTCTCTACTCTTCATCTTCATGGCTGAGTAAATGGACCAGATATTTCACACTATTTATACTTTAATCCTGCAGGACTCCAATCTGCTATATTTCTTGGCCCATTCCTACCTGTTCTCTTCACCTGCTTTGTCATTCTCTTTCACCTGCTATTCGTTGTCCTCTTCATCTTCATGGCTGAGTAAATATACCATTTATGTTATTATTATACCTACAGTATACTACAGCAGACAACTTTCAGTATGAAACTACTTGCATATTTCTACACACTATGACAGTGTGCTTACAAAATGAACAGAAATGCAAAAATGTAAGTGATTAAAACATTAAAGTATAAATTGTGTGTGTGTGTGTGTGTGTGTGTGTGTGTGTGTGTGTGTGTGTGTGTGTGTGTGTGTGTGTGCGTGTGCGCGTGTGTGTGTGTGTTAGATCAGGCCTTTAAGACGTCTTTTTTATGAACACTCATGTACAAAGCATTAAAATGACTGTATTTGCTAAACAGTGATGTCATTTCATTAGCACTGTTATTACAACAGAAACAGAAAAAAAGCTCATGCATTAATACATTTAAACTGCATTATTTTTAGAAACTTTGTGGTTTTTCAAGCTGTTTTGAGAATCCTGTCTACAAAAAGCTTACAATAGGGTCTGGAATACTGTATGAATGAAGGTGTAGAGGATCCATACGCTCGTCTCGTTCTGGTTACACAGCAGGGCTTTCCGGAGAAATAAAAAAAAATCGTGCATTTATTGCGCCCCTGGACTGAACATAACAAACTGAGAGGACAAGACAAGAGCTCCAATAACTTGGTTGTGCTTGGTGGTGAGAACCTCAGTTAACATTTTTAACAAGAAGTTTTTGTTTTTTTTAAACCAAACGCCTATTTTTTCAGGAATAATGATTTGATATTAACTGACTTTTTTTGATATTATCAGTACTTTTTTTTTTTATTTAATGTTAAATTAACTATGTAAATTAAATGAAATGTAAAAAAAAATACGAGCCCGCTTCTGGAACGAATTATGCTCGTAATCCAAGGTTCCACTGTACTAAGTTCTGCATCTTTCATCATCATACAAATACACTCCTTGTTTAAAGGAGATTATTAAATCTGGCACATAAATGTTCATAACATGTAGATTTCATTTATTGTGCAGATTTAACGCAAGGCAAATAACAAAGGACTGGCGAAGTTTAATCAAATCTTTTTTTTATTATTTATATAGATATTGTATTTGGTTAGATCACTTTTTTATTGTGTTTTGTTTATTCCTTTGTTTATTAAGACATTTCTTATTGCTGCTGATCTCTGAACTTATATTATTTATACATACATAATTAATAACGTAATCTCTTTCTCCTCTACATAACCATGTACATTGTCCTCACGTCCACACCTCTCTCTCTCTCTCTCTCTTTTAATTTGTTATCATAAACTCTGCTGCAGTTACTACTGTACATGCCTACTTGGAATGTCTAGTGTATTGTTTCATAGGAAACCAAATTAATTTGCATAGAAATGTGTAATATGCAAATGACTAAGCTGGGTGTATAAAGCCTGTGAGAGAAACCTGAAAGATCTGTCAGTCCCAGGGTGAGATATTTTCAGGTAAGCTTCTACCTCTGTTTGAAGCCTGTTGTATAGTTGAAGGTGTGTGCTGAAGCCTAGATGTAAAGTTGCAAAACTTCTATACAAATGGTTATATCTGGTTATACTTTATACTTTATATTGTATACTATACAAATGGTTATACTTGATATACTCTTTTTTTCATTTGGTGCTTACCGGGTTTAATTTACTTCTAAACTGACATTTTTCTTTGCTAATGAGTTAAAACATCTTACCTGACATAATACTATTGGCACGCTCTATCCAGTGGGTTTGAGGAGGAGTTACTTTAAAATACTACACTAGAATTAATTCTTCTTTATTGTGACCATATAGTAGTGACATAAATTGGCTGCACAGTTACTGTATGTTAACAAATCCACTGAAGATCAATTTCTTTATCATTCTGGGGAAAAAATAACAAATAAAATAAAACCCATAAAAATAAGTCTAGTGCTGTAGAGTAGGTCCCTCTAAACTGCCCTTTTAACTTTAGCAGCAAGACAACCAGATAATATGAATTTAGGAGGCGTAGCAGATAATCTTAGGCTCTGAGGCAGGTCAGGGGGTTCAAATATTATTATTCCAGTCAGAGTTATTAATATAGTTACATTTAGGCATTTGGCAGACTCTCTCATTCAGAGCGACTCACAAAAAGTACTTTGAAGTTTACATCATTGGATAGTTGAGTACTTTCACTGGGTTACTAGGTTTCTAGTGCCATCAGAGCCATCAGTCAAACACAACTGGGAAAAGGAAGGGAGGGGTATTAGTGCATGTATTGATTATATGTAATAGCTGTTGGATGCTTTGGGCCCATCCCAATATTAACAAGTAAGTATTGCCTCAATACAAAATAGGTTACATAAGATTTCCGGCTGGTCAGGTAGTGCCGTGTGTTTTAGACAACTGAAATTCTTTTGAGGGCGAGGCTGGCCTGTTAGACTGGAATGGTATCCATCTCACTCTGGAAGGTGCTGCTCTCATATTTTACAGCATAAGGTTTATTTTTGTAGTTTAATCAGTATAAAATAAGATTAGATTTAGTTAGAATCTCTAAAGCACACACTGTAAACCCTAATGCTCAAAGTAATTAAACATATTGAGTTCTGTTAACTTAAAATTGCTCATTGTTTCTACTGTTTGGGTTTTTTTTTTTTTTTTTAACACTTTGAGATTGTGCCCGTATAAAAAGTGTTATAGAAGTAAAATATATTATTAGTCTGCAGGGTGGCGTAGTGGTTAGCTCTGTGGCCTTGTACCTCCGGAATCCTGGTTCGATTCCTGCCTCGGGGTCTGTGTGCACGGGGATTGCATGTTGGCTCCGTGTTTGTTGGGTTTCCTCTGGGTACTCTGGTTTCTTCCTACAGTCCAAAGATTAGGATAAAAATACCAATTAACGGAGATCGCTAGTTCGAATCCCGGGTGGTGCTGTAACCTCTCGCAGCCGGAGGTCTAGAGAGAGCTGATTGGCCGAGCTCTCTCAGAGGGGAGGGATGAGAGGTACTTAGTGCTCCCACATTAATCACGGCTCTACAGCCAATCAGGGGCGTCTGTGAGCTCGCGCAACGGAGGGAGCGGATAGCGCCGTCCTCCGAGTGTGTTACGCCGCCCCCAATGGTGCGCGAGCGAGCAGTTCGAAAAGATGCGGTCGGCTGGCGTCACGTGGTTCGGAGGAAACACGTGATAGTCTTCGGCCCTCCCGGCTGAGTGGTAGTAGTAGCCTTAATGTGGGAGCCCCCTAGTGACGGGGAGGAATTGGACACGACTAAATTAGGGAGAAAATCGGGGAAAAATCCAAAAAAAAAAAAAAAAAAAAACCAATTAAATTAAAATTCTGTCCTTGCTCTCTCCAAAACCCTACTCCCATTACTTATAATTTTATTTATTTATTTTTTAAAGATCACAAAAGGAACAACAGGTGGCTTGTGTTTGTCACACATCATTAACCAACTGATGTGTATTTGGTTTGTGTGCGTGTGTGTGTGTGTGTGTGTGTGTGTGTGTGTGTGTGTGTGTGTGTGTGTGTGTTAAAGCTAAGAAGAATATTGGCAGTTGGGCACACAGAAATGAAGGTTATGAAGCAGTACATATTCCTCTTCTTCTTGTTCATCATGTCTGTGGTCATCATTGAGAAGAACAACAACATCTTCTCCAAGTAAGCATTCATCTCTACATCCTTAAAGCACGCTTCCTCTGAGCATCCAAATGTTCTGATCTGCTTCTCTGAAATGATATTAGTGAGTAAAATTTGGAGTTAAATTTTGGACCAGATTTGAGAAGCCAACGGTCCATAGTTTTCAGGATCAGTATCATATCAGATAAGCATCAATCAGACAAAACAAAAACAGATTAGGAAGATCACTGTTTTGTTCAGAATGCTTGTCAGAAAGGTTACCAGAATGAAGGAGAGGAGTCTGGTTGTGAACAGATGCTTGTACTGGGACTGGGATCATTCAGGACTCAACAAAAGAAGAGGAATTTTATTTTTCATGAAGATGAGCGAGCAGTCAGATCTGCGGCTCACAGAACAAACAAAAATCAGATTCATGAACATAAAGAGCTGTGATCACCTCGAGTGTGATATCACTTTTATGCAACAGTTTGACAAACAAAGATAGATGATTATTTTCATTTTTTTAAGGCTCCGCCTCCACATATTACGGTGGCCGTGAAGTGCAAAACAACTTAACAAAACCGAAAACAAAATAACATTCAAAGACAAAATAACAAATTCAAAACCAAATTAACAAATCCGAAAACAAAATAGCAAAACCCGAAACTAATTGTTAATTTGGTTTTGAATTTGTTATTTTGTTTTGGGTTTTGTTCATTTGTATTGCACTTCTCGGCCAGTCAGATACGAACCGGAAAAGGTAGGTATAGTTTGCGAATTAAATTCTTACCGCTGATTGGACGAGACACCTGTCACTCAAGATAAACAGGAAGTAGGAAATTGTGTCTCTAACTTTGTTTCTTGTGTGTTCTGCTTCATGTTAAAACCATTTTTTTCGGTCTGCAAAACTAAGAAAATAATTAAATTTTTCATTAGAAAGCAAGGAAATTGAATTTATCCAACGTTACTTTGAGGACGGACATTCGTATGCCGTGATTTTGGATATGCTGATGACATATCACGGTATAAAGATTAGTTTGCGAACTGCTGCGTCTCTTTTAAAAGAAAAAAAATTCCACAAGAACTGCAAAAATTTGGCAGAACGCCATATTTGAAACCACAATAAGGACAGTACATGTTTGCACATTCATACACACACGAATCTACCGCCGCTGCAGTACTTCCTGTATATCTTGAGTGACAGATGTCTCATCCAATCAGCGGTAAGAATTTCATTCGCAGACTCTACCTACCTTTTCCGGTTCGTTTCTGAGCAGCCGAGAGGTGCAAACCAAATTAACAAAACCGAAAACAAAATAACAAATTCAAAATCAAAATAGCAAAAGCGAAAACAAATTAACAAAACGCAAAACAAAATAAAAATTAGTTTTGGGTTTTGTTATTTTGTTTTGGGTTTTGTTATTTTGTTTTTGAATTTGTTATTTTGTTTTGGGTTTTGTTATTTTGTTTTTGAATTTGTTATTTTGATTTGGGTTTTGTTGTTTTGTTTTTGAATTTTTTCTTTCGTTTTGGGTTTTGTTATTGTGGTTTTTAATTTGTTATTTTGTTTTCATTTTGTTAAGTTGTTTTGCACTTCTCGGCCACCGTAACATATCCTTCCGCCCCTGGGAACTAACTAACTGCTACTGACAGCCGACAGTTAGTGTAAATAACAGGGTGAAATTAGTTTTAATCTAACCAGTACTACAGTATGTAGCCAAAAGGTGAGAAGCATGCATCATAGCATGTGAGTGTTTATATTTGATGTTTTTTACATCCATCATTAAATCTAAAATATAAAATGTTATTTTACTTACTACTGAAATATTGTGTTACTGAACTGAAATGTGTATGAACAGGTAATAAAATCATACGCTGAGGTCCAGCTGGAACTACAGCAGGATCATCTGTCGCCCTCACCATCACCGCTTACTTCTGTCTCACCTTCTCTGATTCTGTTGCACCCTGACCTTCATCTCTCACATTCTTTCCCCTTCTTTCTCTCTTCTCATTTCCACATTTCCTTCCTCTGTGACTTCCTCTCTCTCCCTCTTGGTCATATCTTATTCCTGCCCAGACTTCAGCCTTTTCTGCCAGAAGAAATTATCAATATTTTAAAACATGTGTTACATCCTCTTCATTTCCTTTTTACCCTTGTGACCAAGAGCAGTGAAGAAATGAAATGTCTCATGGATAGAATTCACATACTTTATTAACACTATACTGTGTGAAAATCGGATTTATACATTAATATTAGATCAATAAAGGTTTAGAGCAGAGAGTGATTGTGGTGGCGGGGGTGTGGTCACGCGCAATTCTGTGAGGGGAGTGATGGTCAGGTGAGTGGCATCTGAGTAGAACATGTCCAGTTAGAGTTTCATCTGATGCATTGAGTCAGTGGGAGATATGAAGAGAGAGCAGAGTGAGGAAGCAGAAGAGAGCGAGATTCAGGTGTGTGTGTGTGTGTGTGGGGGGGGGGGGGGTAATGGCATAGTTGGAAATTGAACATTAAATTAGACTCTTTTCATCATCGGCAATAATAAGAAAACACATTTATATCTCCAGAAATGTATTTATTATTTCATTATTTATTTTATTTGTGATAAAATGATTCTAAACTAAGAAACTATACACTCTAAAGTCATGTGTTCAAAGCTGGAACACTTATTAGAACACATATTTGTAACACTTTGTGAACATCATAGTGTTCAAAAGAGGAAAAACTAGAACACACATGTTCAATTCTAGAATGCATATGCTTTATTGGTAGAACACCAAATTAGCGTTCAATACTAGAACACTTCTGACACATTGACACTCTGTAACACTTTCAGAACACATATATAATGTTCACATACACAGTACTGAACACAGTGTTCTATTGTTACAAATAAACTGATTTGTACAAATGCAGTAAAAACATTAGTCATTACAACCTACAAATTCATCAGAGTTACATGTCATAAAATTGCCCTGCATACAATGCAATTACTGTACATTTAATAGTCTAGTGTAATTCCAAGCAATTGCTATCATATAAAATATTTTAAAATATTTACCACCTTGCATATTTACCACCAGTGTTATTAATTAAATGCAATAATAAATAATAATAATAAATAATAATAATATTTTTTCAAAATCTCTGTAAAATAGGGGATATAACGTTAATAGCTTGGATCTACTAATAATAAATTCCACATTGATTGAAATCCTGGATACTGTACAGTTTCATGCATGTTGCAACTAACATCTGCAATAACATTTAACAAACTCCTTTGTCTTCATCAATTAGCTAGGAACGTACAATACCATTCTTGTTTATGAAGTGTCACACATTTTAGTTTCTTATTAAAATGCATTAACGAGATCTATAACCACTTATTTCAAAGCAGCAAACTTTTACACAGTGGCAAGAGTTTATGAACATCAAAGTAATGTAGACGTAATTTACTTAATTCAACGGTCTAACTGTATGTCATAGTTGAGTAACAGAGAACGAAAGATAGATAAATCTGCACTAAGGCCAGCTTAAGTCCAGATTTATCAAAAATAACTGGCCAAATGTGAAACCTAAAAGTCTCACATTTACTCATTTTCGGATACTTCAAATTCCTTAATTTTGTCACGAAGTATTTTCGAGAAGGTTATGAAACCCTTTGACTTCTTATGGAGATAGGTCTCCCCCATCACATGCTCTTGCAGGATGGCAAGCAACATTGCATATGTCCTAGGATAGTCCAGGTCAAAGATATAATAACATGCTATAAGTTTTACCAGGGCTCCTGACAGTCCATCTTTATATCCAGCTCTATGTGGACAGCATCTGCGACGATGAATAGTCCTATCAGGGTGCTGCCACTGACAAAGGCCACAATGTGGGGAGCTTGACATTCCTTCGTCTGCAGCTCCTTGGAGATATCAGCATCCACAACATCCTGAAAACAAAAAAAATGCATAGATTTATATGAAAGTATATTTGGATTTCACAAAGCTAGTAAGAATGTACAGGGGCCCGGGGATTCTCTTCATTTTCACATTAAATTCAATTTCAATGTACAAATGTAGGTAAAACTTCTTTTCATGCAGATACACAATTTGTATATACAACTTTTTAGTTTATATAACAGGAAAATAGAAGATTTGTTTCTTTTTCAACTTTTTTTTGTCAATATCATAATAATCACTGATGAGAAGTACTTTGTATGTCATAGATACCTCCTTTACTTTCACTATGGATGAAGTCTGCTTGATGTGGCGGCCTCCACCTTGGTGAAACTTTGTCTTGCCCTCCATGAACTCAATTACAGCCAGCATGCGCATAGGATCCTACACAACAAAAATATATTACTATTTCAATTTCAAAGTCCTGATTCTTTCCCATATCATCACATCAAGCTTTACCTGAACTTGTATGCTTTTTACAATTATTTTGTTAATATTCTTGGGCTCTTAGTAAGTTTAATAACTTTTTAGTCATTTAATTCAAGGCAATATTCTGAAGTTATATAATCATTAATACAACTTTGAAATTGAAAAACCCAAATAAGAGCTACCAAATACTAACATTTTGTGATGTGGGAGTCATTCCTCCAAGGGCCTCCACTGCCAGCAGCATGGTCAGCACTTTTGTTGCAACTTTTCTGACTCTTTCGTTGCCCATCATCAATGCAAACTCAAACAACACCTATATGTAAAACAGATGAATGATTACACCACCAAAATATGTTTTACATTTACTATTACAAATACATATGTATGTTTTTAAGCATAAATAACACAAAATTCTTAATAACTAATAATTTAAGCTTAAGTATTACATATTAATTTACATAGATACTCACATATTGACCATCTGTCAGGCAAGGGTACTTCTTTGTGATGGCTGAGATGCCACCCTCTGGACTTTTGGCCAGCATCTCCACTCTGTCCTGCCTAGTGCTTTTCAGCAGGGCCTTTATATGGGAGGGGCTCTGTCCACTCTTTTGCTTCTCACACTCTTTTCCCAGCTCAACAACATGTCTCTCCACATCCTCTGCAGAAACCTCCTCTGGCTGTTGATTCGCAAAGTCAAGCGGCCTGAAACATCTCTTCTTGGTAGGTGGTGTTTCGCTGGAGCTGCCAGTCTGAGGCTGTGACTTTTTCTTTTTTTTTTGGATTTTTCCCCGATTTTCTCCCTAATTTAGTCGTGTCCAATTCCTCCCCGTCACTAGGGGGCTCCCACATTAAGGCTACTACTACCACTCAGCCGGGAGGGCCGAAGACTATCACGTGTTTCCTCCGAACCACGTGACGCCAGCCGACCGCATCTTTTCGAACTGCTCGCTCGCGCACCGTTGGGGGCGGCGTAACACACTCGGAGGACAGCGCTATCCGCTCCCTCCGTTGCGCGAGCTCACAGACGCCCCTGACTGGCTGTAGTGATTAATGTGGGAGCACTAAGTACCTCTCATCCCTCCCCTCTGAGAGAGCTCGGCCAATCAGCTCTCTCTAGACCTCCGGCTGCGAGAGGTTACAGCACCACCCGGGATTCGAACTAGCGATCTCCGGATGATAGGGCGAGCGCTTTAACCACTGCGCCACTCGGAGGCCCGTGTGACTTTTTCTTGAGCGCACAGCGAATGTGCCTTATTTTTTGAGATAGGCTCTTGTTGAAGGCAGACTGGAATCAGAAGAATTTTAAAAAGTGGGTAGATAATTAATTCTTGATTAAGTAAGCAAATGGTTATTTTTCTTACTGGTAATTATAATGTAAAATATGATTACCCATTGAACTGGCCCATCAAATCCAATGCAAGGAAATCGGCGAAACATCTTTTCACCAATAATTCTGTAGTGAGATTGCTCCCCTATCTCTGGCCATTTGCCAAGGTAAAAGTGGGCTGTCTGCTTAATCATCTCTGTCCAGACCTTAAGGGGCTCAGGCTTCACAGCTGTCAGTTCCCTCTCTACCAAAGGGCTGAAGGTTGGAAGAGGAGCTGCCTTCAGAGCTTGACAAAGTTCAAATGATTCTAAAATTATAACACACGATCATATATTATATGTCTTACTATATTTATAGTCTTTAGTATCATTTTGTCAAATAAAATGATTAAACCCATATTATAATTTAAACAAATTCACATGGGAAAACATAATTCATCTTTAAGAATAATTAATTTTGATTCTATAAGTACTGTATCTGAAAATGATTTATTTCTTACTGAAATCACTTGGAGAGCCTGTGTCACTTGGTGTCTTTGGTGTTCTTGGTGTATTGGGACATTCTTGTCCAGCTGTGGCTGTGCTAGTGGAAGGCAGTGACTCTGGCAGTGTCTGTTGTGGGCTCTGGGTGGTCGTTGTGCAGTCCTGTGGTGATGGCATCTTTGGTGCTGCTGTCCAAGTCTCATAGGGCAGTAGGAGGAGCAGGGTGGAACCACTCAGCTCAGGTGAGAGAAGAATTTCATCTTCATCAATCACAGTCCCATCTTCCTCCAACACCACTGTCAGGTCGATGATGTGGGTGCATGGTGGGAGGACAAGCTTCCGGGCACCTAATATCAAGTGCAGCATTAACATTAATTACATGAATATATTATATAATAATATAATATATTAAAATGAATTGAAATGCATAAATAAAAAATAATATTTTACTCACCTTTCTCCTTCAAATCATTTAATGATGATGCTGCAACGGCTTTCTTTAAAGTACGTGTGGCATTCCAAACTTTAAAGATTGGCATTGTCTATAGTCTGAGATATTTTGTGTAGTAATATTAAATGGTGAGCAAAGCTTATGAAAGTTATATGACACCTGATATCAATCTATAATACAATGGTAATAGTTTCTCCAATATAATACTATATTCTCTATAGTATTCTTAATCTTTGATATATGGCTCATTTATGTATTTAAAATGGGTACATATACGTATGGCTGTTCACATTCATTACCACTCTGAAGCCTTGATAACTATAAACAGACAAAGGCCACTGAAAACGCAACTGTGTCAATGAACAAATGAACATTTCTCCCATTGGTTTTAACCTAAAGCTCAAAATATGCTCATCGTAATCAGAATCCATTTTTTCGCAGATTAAATACTTGACATGCTCATGAACAAGTATCTCTTGCAACACAACAAAAACTGGAACGTCATCTTCATATTTCATAACCAATGCAGATCCTTTGCGGTATTCACTGCCATGAACCACTACATACTCTGCTCGATACACTGCTGTTAGATTTGTATTTGCCAACGTCTGAAATGTTTGAACTAAATCTGGATGCATTTCAGTCAAATCTATTTCTTCACCACTACCAACAATATCTCCTTCATAAAGAAATGAGGCAGAATATCCACCTTCATTCCCCATCATCATATAGGCCATGTACATTTGATGTCTATTGGCAAGTGTCAAAGAAATGTTTTTGAAGTTTTTGTTTTTCTTACTGGCAAAATACCCATTTTTGCCTTCAAATCTCATACACCAGTGGTGCCTTAATGGTCCATACAACAGCATCTGTGTTGAGAAATGCACCATGTAGTGCATTTTGGGAATGAATGATGCTTTTGGATAAAGAGATTTGAATTCTAGTAAATATTTTGCAATAAGTATTTTCAAGTACATAGCAGTGTCCCTTGAACAATAAGTGGAAGTACTGAAAAGTACTATTTGCACAAGGCGTAGAGTATTTATCCAATTTCTGTTATCATGAGGGACTTTATGTCCTATTATGATGGGAAGTGTATGAATGAGAGTTAACATGGCTGATGCAGATTGCTTAATGCAGCCAGTTCCATCAATATGATGTTTTTCTATTGGTTCAGGCTTGGCCTTGTCATGTAGGTATGAGTAATGGAATCCACAAATAGCTGTATTCAACCATTTCAGGGTGAAAAATGATTCAACATAGATGAAGTTGAACTTGTAGAACTTGAGAAAGTTCATGGGGAACAACTCCTTCTAAAAGGATATGCATGGGATCCTGCACAAGGCCTGACATCAAATCAAATCCAGCAATATTTAAAAGGGTGCTTTTTCCATTTATCCCCCATATTTTGCTCCAATAGATCTTTGCTTGTTTGCTCATTTGAATTAAATCATTGCACCTTTCAATGTGAGTTTCTTTGGACCTTAGGACAACTGATGCTTCTGAATAAATATTTTTCATCTTTGTGTTTTCAACTTCACACCTTCTGCAGTTTTTAAGAGCAAAAGAGACACCTTCTTTAAATTTCCCTAGCCAGTTTGATGCCAATGTATCCAATGTATCTGCAGATACCATGACAAGTGTGCCCTTTATGGTATGAATAGATCCATATAAATACATTTCCAAGCCTGTTGTTGCCATTGTATTAATAGTGCTAATGAAATCTGAAAGCAGTTTTTCCTCAGATGAATCCTCTTTCAAATCCTGTGCTTTGCATACTGCTAGAAGTTGTATTGCTTGCAGTTTTGATCGATATTCTGGGGGTTTATTTGAAAGAGTAAAATAAAACATTGTAATTTTGTGTTTTTTGACATGGCTACCTAAAGGATTTACAATTTCCATATCATCGCAATTCAAAATTATTTGCAGAGCCCTTTTGTCACTAATGAAAAGTGGATGCTGACTTACAAAATCTCCATCACAAATGTCGAACATGAATTCATCATGTGATCTATGTGGAGTCTGAACATAATTCCAAATTTCAGGCGTTTGTAGAAGCTGCCGCAGGCACTCTTTAAAAGGAATAATATAACCATATCTAGGCATTCTTTGTACAATACCTTTTTTGGTTATGAACTTTTCACCCACCTTAATCTGTTGTGGTTCTACAAGTGTCTTACAGTGTCTTCTGTAATATGACTTGCGTTTAGAGGCAGGAGAAAATAAATCTAGTTCAGTGTCAACCTCTATATCATCTAGTAAACTTGAATGTATACCACTATCCTCAAGTTTTCTTTTGATTTGTTGTTTATAATTAGCCAAGTGATTTTGAACTAAATCATTAGTTGTTGTCACGATGTTATCAATGCCTGCTTGTGAGATATTATGCTTGGTTTCAAGACCAAGTGCGAATTTTGCATTGGACAGGGCTAAACTTGGTTGGTCAATACACATATGGTCAAAAGCATCATTGTCATCCTCTTCTACTGCATTTTGCACAGCTTCAGTGACTCTTTTGTGTTTTCTGTGTACATGAACCTTGTAATTAGACCATTTTTTTGTTGTATAGGCACATGCATCAATACAACAGGCAATGGAAAAGTGAGGGTCATTTTTGTGACTTCTAACATAGTGTTTCTGAAATGATTCAAATAAATGTGTAGAGTAAATGCATAAGTTACACTGAAAAGTTCCTTCTTCCATTCCTTTAAAGTCAATGGAGCATATATATTATACATGGTGATGGTGTTGTTACAAATTATATCTGTACATTAAAAACTATATCTTGCTTATATGATTTATGACAATTTAACGTTTGCAATCGCCTGTTATGCTTCGAAGCCTAAGTTAGCTAAATACACAGATTCACAATCAAGCTAACCGCGTGCGTTAGAATCTCCACAAACTGCCACAGAACATACTGGAATATTACTGCCTATTATTTACCTCTTACTCAGTGCTCACCCTGTAACATCACACACAAATGTTCTCACAATGATCTTCACACAATTGGAGATACTTTTTAACTTCAGCAGACCGCAAATATAAACGAATTTCTAACTTTCTAATTTATTTTTATTACCTTTAAATCTTTCCACTTGGAGACCCAGGATAGGCTGGTCACTGCGCATGCTCAGTACCACTCGCTAAACTGCAAAGTCACTCTGCGCAGCGACGCCTATGTGTCGATACTGTGCACATCAGTGTTCTAAACTTCTTTTTAGTTCGCGAATCCCGAGTAAATTTTTGTGAGATGTGGCATTTAGGCGATTAGTAGCACATTTTGAAAAAGTGTATGTGTATAATTTGATACTAATGGTAGAATTGTTTTAGCACAATATGATACAAATTAAATCTAAAACTGTCAAAAACCAAGCTTTGCATGCGTCTGATGTATTATTTAAACTGAATAGAAATATCATTTTACAGTGGAGTATTTTATTTCTAATCCAGATCCAATTTTGTGTTTTTATGTAATTGCTATGTTTTATGTAATTTGTTTGTGTTTTTAAGTGCAATTATGACATAAAATGCACAATATCTGACATCTGTGTTATGTGTTTGAACTTGTGTGTTCTAGATTTGAACACACATGTACAACTTCAGAATACCCATGTTCAGTATTTGAACAATAACGTGCCATCTTAGAACATATGCGTTCAACTTTAGAACACATTGTACGCGTCATATGCGTCATTTTATTTTAGAGTGTATGTAACCCTTATGATGATAACTCAACAACATGACAGCATCTTTGGAGAGCTGTGACTCTAGTCTGTGTAAATACATTAAAATGTACTCAAAAATATGTTCTTCAAAATATTCCTTTTCAACCAGCAAAATAATGAGAAAAACAAACATTTTTCACAAGTGACTCAACTCAGTTCAACAGTTCCAGTATTACAGCACACACATTTTTCTCCAGATGAAACAAAGCAAACACAGCAATTCAAACAGTAAATGACCTACAGTAGTGTTTCGTAGTAAAACTGTCAAATGACATGTCCACAACCGCATAAACATACAGAAAGGCAGCCCTAAAGAAAAACAATATGTACCAACCCTTTAATGGTTTTGGTGTTACCATGGCAACAATCTCTATGGTTCTAACCTCGCTATGGCTCCGTATGCTGCTTCATTCACTGGCAACAGGTCGATTAGCCTAGCATTATAGTGCATAGCTAAACATCCTTCTCACCACATTACAGCAAAACTACTGCGTGCTTTTCATGTTACCACCACAGATTCTCAGCACTCTTATATCTTACTCAAGGTTATTTACATCTCATTTGGAGGAATAATAACCCACCTGTAGTTAGGAGTAAAGAGGCACAAAACTTTAGCTTATATTTAGCTTAGTTGCAGCACTTAATCAGCAGCACCTGGCCTCTGGGGGGTTTTAGGTTCCTCCCAGCGATAAACGTCATCTAGTGACCTGTTTGACAGCGTTCACAGTTGAGCACATTGCACAATTAATTTAACATTTATCATTTTACAAAACATAAGAAAAAAATTGGGGGTGTTTTGTTTTAACTGTTACACCTTATGAACTGTATCACAGTGAACCTTGTAACTATTGTTTTTAGCTGTCCTAACTGCACAGTATTTATTATATGTACATCAATTTATAACCATTTACACCTGCATCAGTCATTTAGCCAAAAACAACAAGAAAGAAAACAGAAATGAATAATAGATGAATTGTGAATGAATTATCACCATTGTTTAGCTGACAATCATCAATGAATCAATTTAGATATAATTAATGATAATAGGACATACAGTATACTTCCAATAATATTGTTTAAAGTCTTTTGACAGCAACACTCTAGCGTGCATGAACGATAATAGGCAAGTTGTTGTTTCTCTGTCTCGTTCTCTCAATGCATTGCATTTTCTTACAAATTATTTAGTCAATCACTAATTATTCATAATTCTATAGGCAATATTTAGGAAACAGAATTCTCACAAATAGCTAGCAATCCTCAATAAAAGCAATGTCTGTAGATGTTGTTCGCATGTGGAAAGTAGTGATCCTTCCTGACATGCGCGCACACACACTCACGGTGTTGGTCAGCCAGTAGAGCGAACACAGAGAAGTGTCGCCCCCTATCAGGAAGAATAGGAGCAACACAGGCGACATTGTTGGACCAACGTTGGGGCAGTGGTGGTATCCACTGAGATTGACATTTATTAGCATACGCATGTCAAGTCCAAAATAAATGAATCCTTGTGATATTGATTTAAAAATGTGATATTGAGGCACAGTAAAAGTATTAGAGATACGGAAAAATGGAATATTACAAAACATGAAAACTGAGGTTATAGCTGTATAAAGTAGTGTCTCCAGCATGCTGACTTGTGATTTTGTGTTATAAGGGTCGTGGACAAGTTCTCTCCGAAGTCGACACCTCAGAGTCCACTCCAGATCAAAGGTAGATATATGGCATCTCCCCACCTGGAGGTCAACTTAAAAGTAAAATTGCCTTTGAAGAACGTCAGAAAGCCCAGTGACGGTGAGAAACATATTCTTATATTTGCAACAACACGTTCCGGCTCTTCATTTGTGGGTGAGATTTTTAACCAGCATGGCAACGATATGTTCTACCTGTTTGAGCCTCTTTGGAACGTGCAGCAAAAGCTAACTCTGATTGAAGGAACCGACAATATTCCAGGAGAGATTTTGATACCGGCTTATCAAGACGCTCTCCGTCAGCTCTTCTTATGCGACTTTTCCATGCTGGACAGGTTCGAGGCTCCACAAAAGGGTCTTGTAAAGATTACATTATTTCGGCCTGGATCCACCAAGGCACTGTGCGGCTATCCCGCCTGCGCGCCATTTGTGACTGAAACTGCCGAGACTTATGAATGCCGTAACCAGAGCTGTGGTCCACTGGACAACAGAATAGCATCCCAGGTCTGCCTGCAGAAAAAGTATCGTGCCATAAAGTCTGTGCGAATAGCGCGACTAGAGTCACTACGATCATTAACAGAAGATCCACGATTGGATGTGAAGGTTATCCAGCTGGTCCGTGATCCCAGAGCCATATTAGCCTCCCGCATTATGACTTTCGCAGAAGATGATGAGGAGTGGCAGAAGATGACAATGGACAGAGACATTACTGAGGATGACAGCAAAATGGAAAACCTTAGAAATGAATGTGAGTCTATCCTCAGGGCTGCTGAAGTGGGTCTCAAACAGCCCCGGTGGTTGAGTGGACGATACATGCTAGTGCGTTTCGAGGACCTCGCTATGTTTCCTGTTCGCAAAGCAGCTGAGATGTACCAGTTTACCGGCATCCCGTTCACTGACCAAGTGAAAGAGTGGATCTTACAGAATACTCAAACACCTGATGAAGATAATAAATTGTATTCCACCAAAAGAAACTCATCAGAGCAGGCTGAGAAATGGAGGTTCACTTTACCGCTTAAACATGTGAAGATGGTTCAGAAAGTTTGCAGCGCCACCATGAAATTGCTTGGGTACAGGTTCATAGAAAGCAAAGAGATGCTGATTGACAAATCGGTGAGCTTGACAGAAGACAGGATTTTCTCATGACCAGGTAACAAACGTTTTTTACAGATTTTTATTTTAAAAAACATATTTTATAGCTTATGAATTTTGGGCCAAAAACCTGTACAAGTGCTGAAAGAGGAAATATACAACCACAAACTGTACATTAACAAACATCATGGAGTGATGTGGAAACATTGTTATTATTGTTCTTAATCATGTACAGCAGTTTACTGTTATATGTTCATGTCCATAAGCCAAACATACCATGTAGCAAACAGCATCTTTTTAAAAATCTATTTGTAAATTATATGTATTTACGGTATGTTGTTTAGCTGGTTCAGGTTTTCAATTTGGTCACAAATCCTTTTTTAATTCCCGAAGATGAAGTTTGAGACTCAAACCCTCTGTAAGTAGGATTAATTACCAGGAATAGTGAAGGCAATTGTTGCTGGATCTGTGTATGCCAATGGCCAGAGATCAGGGAATGTACTTTAAAAAAATCCTCAACAACTGACAGGAAATTAAACATTTCTTGGTTTGCTGGTTTCAATGGTACAGTGTACAGTCCCGTGGGACTACCTTCTGATTGTAGTTGTTGGCGTGCTAAAACAAAAGTTTCATTAACATACAGTACAAAAAAGTCATGAAAAAGTCTTTGCCCCTTCCTGTTTTTTTTTTGTTGTTGTTGTTGTTTTTTTGTTTTTTTTTTGCATATTTGCCACACTTAAAATAATTCAGATCAAACTAATTTTAATATTACACAAAGATAACGTTAACAATGAGTCTTTCACATTGCGGTGGAGGAATTTTGACCCACTCTTCTTTGCAGAAATATTTTAAGTCAGCCAAATTTGAGGGTCTTTGAGCATGAATGGACTGTTTAAGGTCATTCTCTAGCTACAGATTCATCATGTCAATAATCATCTCGTACACTGAGAAAATGGGTAACAATTAAGTGAACTAGTTTTCTCAATATTTATTTTTAACCTTTTATTTATAATAACTTTCTCTGTGACTTTTGGATCAGTAAGTTTATGCGGTAGATGACTTCTGTTAACACGTATAAGTGATGGGAAAATGTTTGTATCAAAACCCTGATGTCGTTTCCAAATGTGTTCTAAACATCCACGATGTCTACTTATCTTCATCAGCACCATGTGTGTATGTACTAAGCCACCCTAATGGTCACTTAAAGGAGAACAAGAAACAGTGTTGTAAAGTTTTAAAGTTTTGTAGATGAATAAACGAATTGCTCTGTCTGTCCCCTGTGCTTCAATACGATTACTGATGCCAGAAGAGACTCAAACACAAACACTCAAACACACACAAACCCATTGTCTGTCAGAATCAAATTCAAATTCAAATTTTATTTGTCACATACACAGTCATACACAGTACAATATGCAGTGAAATGCTTAGGCAACTGCCCTGATCTTAGAACAAGAAAGAAACAACAAAAACAAAACAAAAAAGTTACTTATCTATGAAGGAATAAGAAAGAATATCTGAAAGAGTAAATTTGAGAAATATATATATAAGTAAATTTGACTAAGAAAGAATAAAATAAAATATAAAATGTCTGTATGATACAGATATACACTAAAGGAAGATATAAGGAAATTATAAGAAACTGAGAAAAATCTAACTGTACAATAGAAAATATAGGAATGGAGTGAACATAAAGGAACGGAATGTCCAGGGGTGTGCAAATATGCAGTAAAGTGACATGTTAAAGTGGCTTGTGTGCATAATGTCCATGAGTGAGCAGGTATGCAGTGAGGACTAGTGAGCGAATGACCTGAATGTCCAGAGTGAGTGCAGAAGCATGTGTAGATGTGCAAAATGGATCAGTACTGTGTCTTGTACTGATTAAGAGACCGTATCGCCTGCGGGAAGAAGCTCCTCCTCAGTCTCTCTGTGTTGGCCTTCAGGGAGCGGAATCGCTTTCCTGACCTCAACAGAGAGAGCAGTCCATTGCTGGGGTGGCTGAGGTCCTTCATGATCTTCCTGGCCTTGGTCCAGCACCGCTTGCTGTAGATCGAGTGCAGGTCAGGGAGCTCGGTGTGGATGATGCGCTCAGCTGATCGCACCACCCTCTGTAGAGCTCGTCTGTCCTGCATGGTGCTGTTCCCGAACCAGGACGTGATGTTTCCCGTCAGGATGCTCTCTATGGTGCAAGATCCTAAGCACCTTGGAGGGCAGTCTGAAGTCTCTCAGGCGTCTTAGGTGGTAGAGACGCTGTCGGGCCTTCTTCACCACGGTGTTGATGTGACAGGACCAAGACAGGCCCTGTGTGATGTGTACACCGAGGTAACGGAAGCTGTCCACTCTCTCCACTGGGCTCTTGTTGATGACGGGGGGTCTGGTAGTTCCTCTCTAAAGTCCACTATCAACTCCTTTGTCTTGCTGACGTTTAGAAGGAGATTGTTCCTCTGGCACCAGTGCTCCAGATTTCCAATCTCCTCCAGGTAGGTCGTCTCCTCGTTGTCAGTGATCAGGCCCACCATGACGGAGTCGTCAGCAAACTTGATGATTGTGGTGGAGTTAGTAGAGGCTACGCAGTCGTGAGTGTACAAAGAGTACAGTAGAGGGCTCAGAACACAACCCTGTGGGGCTCCAGTGCTGAGGGTGATGGAGGCTGAGACATGGCCGCCCATCCTTACTGCCTATGGTCTCGCAGTTAGGAAATTGGAGATCCACTGACACAAAGATGAGCTGAGTCCCAGGTGTTCCAGCTTGGTGGTGAGTGTAGAGGGAATTATAGTATTAAATGCTGAGTTGTAGTCGATGAAAAGCATTTTAACATAATTCCCCCTTCTAGTGTCCAGATGAGTGAGAGCAGTATGGAGTAGATGAGCGATGGCATCATCTGTAGAGCGGTTTGACCGGCAGGCAAACTGTAGTGGATCCAGCGTGTCCTGTAGTGTCTCTGACCAGCCGTTCAAAGCACTTCATCACCACTGATGTGAGGGCTACAGGTCGATAGTCATTGAGGAAAGCGGGATGTGGTTTCTTCGGAACAGGAACAATGATGGACTCTTTGAAGCATGTGGGGATCACCGACTGAGATAAGGAGAGGTTGAATATCTCTGTGATCACAGGTGCTAGCTGGTCTGCTCAGGCTCTGAGAACTCGACCTGAAATGCCATCTGGTCCTGCTGCTTTCCTGGTGTTCACTCTCTTGAAGGCTCTCCTCACGTCATGCTCGGAGATGATAAACGCGTTTCCGGTACTGGTACCGTTTCTTCCTGTCTGCAGCCGTTAGCACCGCTAGCATTAGCAACGCTAGCGTCTTCAGCTGCAGCCTCGAAACGAGCATAAAAGGTGTTCAGCTCGTCTGCCAGAGTCATGTCCGCGCTCGTCATACCGGATGTTGGTGCTTTATAGTCCGTTATCGTTCTTAGTCCCTGCCACAGGCTCCTAGAGTCACTCTGTTGGAGTTGTGACTCTAGTTTCCTTCCGTAGCGCTGCTTCGCCTCTTTCAGAAAGGTCTCTGTTCATTAACAGCAAAAGACAGAGTATTTATATGTTTGACCAAATGCCTGGTGACATGATCATTTTGTTTGCTTTGTAACATTAATAACATGGGTAAGGTAATATTAGCATCATGCTCTCAACAGCGTTACATCTCAAATCATTCTTCTTAAAAAAAAATCCATTCTTGCTTTTTACCTAAAAACTGTAAAAAGGTAATCCTATTATTAAAATCTGACTTAATGTTGAGCCGCGGGCGGTGGTATTTTACGCAGGTAGTCACATGCAATCGTCAGCTTTTATGTCATGCTCTGGGCGTGTCACAGGCGATTATCAGCCTTCATTCAGTGGTAATGATAGCACACAGGTATCACCATCTGCACGTGGGTGGAGCCGAAGGTGACCTCTTGAAAGATATCAAAGGTTTTACACAAACAAAACTATTCAAGTTTATTGTAAACATTTATGCAGCATTTAATACTTTGGAATTAGTTTGCACATTTTCAAAACATTTTTAATGTAAACAAATGTTAGCATTAAACACTTTCATAGCTTTCATATTTTTAAATCCACTGAATAGTGATTTAGTCTTCACAGTGTCGTAGTGGTTAGGACCGTCTCCATGCACCTCCAGCGTCCGGGTTTGATTTCTGCCCGTGCGCATGGAGTTTGCATGTTCTCTTCGTGCTACCACGGGTACTCCGGGTTCCTCCCACAGAGCGGAAGACAGACAGGTTAGAATAATTATCATTCCCAAATTGCCCTTAGTGTGTGAATGATCTTGTGTGTGTGTGCGTGCATGTGTGTGTGTGTGTGTGTGTGTGTTTACACTATGGACATTAAATATTGAATAATTATTGAAACAGGAATTTATACCGTTTTAAAGCATACTATTGAAACAACTTGTAAATAAAATATTGATGAATAATAATAATTGATTAAAGATGTACAGAGATTTTATATTTGTTACAGATCACTAAGGATACCAGGATTTCTTAATTAAATGAAAATGTACGTTTTTGTGTTCTTTTCATATGATGTCCTTGATAATAATGATAATAAATACAGAAATCCTTTTTCAAATTCAGATTTGTTTTCAAAACATTTGTTTTTCATTCCCTTTACTGAAGTGAAAACCTGTTGTTCACTTGTTCCCTACACCGTTTGCAGTTTGCAGCAAAATGTAAAGAAATAATCAAGAGGTGTAAATCAGGATATACCGCTCTCGTCTTTGTGTGTCTGTGTGTGTCTGTGTGTGTGTGTGTGTGTGTGTGTGTGTGTGCTGAGACCCCACACAGTCTTCTGTGTTCACGTGTTTAAACTTGTTACACTAGTGCTTCACTTCTGGGTAAAGAATTAAGAATATTGCAGGGAGGAACTGCAGTGCGTTTCAGTAAAAATGTAAAGTGTGTCATGATTTCAGTGTCGCTACACAAAGCTTTCAGAGAAACAGAGCGTTTCATGTTTGTAAGGTGTGTGAGCACAAACAACCTGACTGATGCTGTTCACCACTAGGAGGTGAGATTTCCTGCTCTTTCACATGAACTAAGTGCACTAACACCACATCCTCCCTCTGCTCTCTACACGTTAATGCAGACTGAGACAGCGCAAAACAACAACTTTATTATTAACACTTTATATCTTTTCCATAATTTCAGAAAGTTTTTATTCAATAATCTGCTATAGCAAAAAAAAAAATCACACAAAGTAAAAGGTCTAGAAATAACAGAATAACATTTATAATATAAAGAGATTAACTGAAGTCCAAAGATTTTAACTATAATTGAAATAAAAGAACAATATTACAACACAAACGTAACACACTAAAACATCTGGGTGACATCTGGAGATTTGTTCTCTGTCGATTTGTGTTAATCCTGAACACTGAATTTTCCTGTTGGTTCATAAATCACCGTTGTCATGGTAACCTATAAAAACGTCAAACACTGAATCTACAGTACTGTCCAACAGGAAACAGCTAACAGACAACTTCCTGTTTCTTCTTACCTCGTCCTTCTGACATTTCTTTCCACCTGACAGGGAAATAAAATATAGTGTCATAGTGTTTATTAATAACTTTACATTCTTGTTAAACAGTAAATAACATTCATAAATCAGTTCAACTAAAATGTATAATTTCACATCACAACCACCTGAATTGAGTTAATTCACCAACAAAACAACAACAAAAAAGTGGAATAAAAATACAATACAGAGATTTCAGTGATTTCTCTCAAACAGTAGAGACTTTTCACAGTGAAATGTTCTTAAATTACCCAAAAGATGTCAATTATTAAATTGTACTTTTTTTTCACATGATCATGAAGGTTTGATGTTATGATTTGTAATGAATTACTGAATATTTTTAATATCGGTTACTTATACACTTTTATATTCTGTTATATGTTCTTACTCTTGTGTAACAAAATTATATTACATTTCCTTTTATTTGTATAATTATGTTGTATAATAATTTGTGTTTTTAGACTTTGGTTTCATTGTTAAGGATTATTATTACTATTATTATTATTATTACTATTTAAATGAAATACACAAATGCAGAGTCATCCCTACACACAACAGGAAAAGAGAAATAGTAAGATGTATATTATATTAATATAATATTAATAATATTATTATATATCTATATATAACATATAGCAATACATTTAGTATTAAATAGTTATATATTTATTTTCTTGAAGTGTGTGTATATTATTTTGGCTGATTCTGTACATTCATCATTATTGTACGTGTCAGACCAGCAGAAATGACGAAACGGACACGGCCGTATCCGCATACAGACATGGTGGAAACGGACTACGACTCCCAACAGACACGTTCCGTGTCACCTGAATTCTAAGCACACCTGCATCCAACTACCCTGAAATAGGTGTTTAAATAGGACCCAGTAATGCAGGAATGTTGTGAAGTATACACTCCCATGAGTTGTCTGGACGTTACCACGCCGTGTTTATTTGTGATAGCTTTTCAGTGTATCTGGTATTTTGGTTTGCGAGTTTTGATTGCTCTAGTGTACGTGTTGTGACGATCGACCGAAACCTGCCTGTTTCTGGATTATGAGTACGAACTGCCCGTGTTTTGGTGATTGGTTTAATGAATCTGGTCTTGTTTACCTGCACTTGCGTCCCACTGTACGTTAATCCTGACATGATGTAAAACATTTGAGGAATCATTTCTTGTTTATTAACTACTTGTTAAATCAGCACTATATGTGTTTGTTAATGTTGATATACAGTACACATTTTGCGTGTGTGTGTGTGTGTGTGTGTGTGTGTGTGTGTGTGTGTGTGTGTGTGTGTGTGTGTGTGTCAGTACCTCTGCTCATGATGAGTGGAACAGTGAGGACTACAGCCACTACAAACACACTGATGTAGATCACACTGAACTGAACCTCAACACTCAGGGGGGTTTCAACTGATCAGATACAGAACAAAACAAACATTTAAAAATTAACAAGATTCAGAAGAAACATCAGGTCAAGTCATTTTAATTTCATGTCACATTTAAAACAACAGCAGCAGTGGATCCTAATAAAACACAGAAACAGTAAAAACCCGTCACCTCTACTGTTTAAATTATATTCCACTTTAGATCAGATACAGAAACATGTCAGAAACGCAAAACAGAAGATCAGACAAAATAAAAAGATTAGATGGAGAATAAAGGAGAAGATTAGAGACGGAGGCTGATGGACTTTTGGTGAAGTTTAAGTCTGTTTAAACTCGGACACTTACGTACCCGTCACAGGAACTGTAACAGCAGGAGAACCTGAACATGTCAATAAATATTTAACATCAGATTAAGATTATCAGATTGTGATTGTGCAGTGATGTGTAAAAAGTAAGTGCCCCCTTTACCTGCCGTAGTGATTTGAGTGCTTACAGCATCTGTGTGGAAAATGTGATGTTAGTAACCTGAAGACTTTACTGCTTTAGTATCTGCTGTCATATTACAGAGAGGTCTATAAATAAATAAATAAATAAATAAAATAAGTAATTTTGTAGTTATTTCGTTAACTGAACATCAGGGAGCCATGATCATCAGGTTTAATGTCCAAGAAAAAGTCAAAGTTACATTCATAAGTAATGAACTTTACCCCCCCCCCCCGCCCACCACTCACATTATCATCATCATCATCATCATCATCATCATCATCATCATCATATTATTATTATTATTATTATTATTATTATTATTACAAAAATACTTTTGCTAAAGCCATTGAATTAAAGATTCAATTATTCAAAGCAATGACAAATTAATTGATTTATTTATTTATGATGGTGGCGGACAGCAGCACAAATTTTAGAAACTGTGTCCGTGACAAATATGCTGTTATATTCCTGCGGTTCTTTCGACATTTTGACAAAGCGCTCTATGTGCTCGCAGTGTCTCCCCTGCGTGTCTCCCCTTAATGCGTCTACCACACATGCAAGCAACATCCTTTTTCTGTGCGCGCTCGACTCTGCCTGCACGCTCACTCAACATTGTCCACACACTTCCTCTGATGGTCACATATAAAATCATCTCTCTAAAGTTAGCGAATTAAAACCTTTAGGAAAGAAAGAGTGGTCACTTCCATCTTGCATAAGCTTCAGAAGTAGCTTCTTTGGTACTCACATTTCCTTAATTATATATGTAACATAAAAATAAAAAATAAAAAAACAGTACCATAACTGTGTTTTGGCCAGTAATGTACTGTTCATGGAACACACACACACACACATATATATATATATATATCCACTATATATAAAAGTTGTAGTGTTTACCTGTCACAGTAACATTGATTTTATGGCTTACAGCAGTTGTGGGTGACGTTATCTCACATCTGTAAAGTCCAGAATCCTGTATGGATATTTTCCAGAAAATAAGGACTGACATTCTTTTACTCTGACTGACGCT
The DNA here is from genome assembly GCA_030347435.1 of Clarias fuscus. Classification (NCBI taxonomy): domain Eukaryota; kingdom Metazoa; phylum Chordata; class Actinopteri; order Siluriformes; family Clariidae; genus Clarias; species Clarias fuscus. The sequence goes on along the minus strand of CM059220.1, from coordinate 949,555 downwards.
CCTCCATTCATTACTGGTGTGACTGGAGTGTATTAAAGGTCTGCATTCATTTTTATGATCAATTCTGCACCATGTCACTGATATGTTCTCCCAGCAGGGTGGTTCACTGACTACAGTACAGTTGATCATCAGGACGTCTGTTACTCGAGCTCTCCACGCCGTGTTCCTCGGCACTCTGATAGACGGGATACAGTCTGGACCAGACTCTAATACACACAATCAGACCAAGAGCAAAACAACATGAGGTTATGAGTGTTAGAAGTTTCAACAAGAAAAAGAAAAACCATGAACAATAAAATATTTGTGAACACTTTCTGAACACTTTTTGGATATTGAGAAGCTGAAATTTAAATTTATTTTTTTTCGGTTGCATACAATTTTCTTTCTCAACATGCTTGATTATATATATATATATATATATATATATATATATATATATATATATATATATATATATATTTATATTGTTTGTTTGTTTTGTTTTTGTTTTGTTTTTGTTTTGCAAACATTCATGTTGACCCTGATGCAAATAAAAAGAAAATATTTATTGTACACACCATAATTTGATAAATGTTTAAGTAAGCAAGGTTTAAATACAAATACATTATTTACACACTGTTCACTGCTCTTTAGCAGCACCAGGCCCAGGTTTAGAATCTTAGCGGATCTCTCTGAAGCCCAATGCATGACTCTGCTCATGTTTTACTCTTAACTTAACTATTTTATTGAAATTACAGTGGAACCTAGGATTACGAGCATAATTCGTTCTGAAAGTGGGCTCATATATCAAACACTCGTAAACCAAATCGTATTTTCTTATAAGAAATAATAGAAGCTCTAATTATTCGCTCCACAGCCCAAACAAATAAATACATAAAAATGATTCATATAAAATATAAAGTAAAAATAAAATTAATTAACCTGCACTTTACCTTTAAAAAAACAAAAATAAATCCCAACAGATAAGTGTTTCCGTTTGTGTGCACAGGCACTGTGTGTGTGTGTGTGTGTGTGTGTGTGTGTGTGTGTGTGTGTGTGTGTGTGTGTGTGTGTGTGTGTGTGTGTGTGTGTGAAGCCCCTCTCTCCTCTCCCTCTTCTTGTCTTACACAGTAACCTTCCTCCTCTCTTATTTGAGTTTCACGCACACACACACACAACGGAAACTCTGTTTTATCAGGAAATGAAACAAAAAATCTCTCTAACGACAATCGACTGAGCGCAGACTAACAGAATCAGTGCGGTAAAGTGAAAATAAAACAAATTAACCTGCACTTTATCTTTGAAAAGAATCGTGACAGAGCAGTGTTTCTGTGTAGAGCAGATATTGGACAGATTACAAAAAGCAATTTTAACTGAATAAACTATAGTTTTCTATGTTTTATGATCACATAACATACAGTGTGGGTATAATTTGGAGCATTGAAACAAAACCACTGTTATTAGTCATTTGAAAAAAGAAACGGACTGCTTTAATTAAAGTAACAATTTTTACAGGTCTTACATCAGTTTTAGTATCAATGCTCAAAGAAATATCAATAATTTGTATTTTAATTAATTATTGTTTGAAGTGAGACGGTATATCGCTGAAAATTGGGACACATAAAATCATCTCTCCAATACAGCTGAAGTTAATAACTTCAAATTTTTAGGGAAGCAAGAGTGGCCACTTCCATCTTGCATAAAGTTCAGAATTAACTTCTTTGGTACTTATATTTCCTTCTTTACATGTAGAACGTAAATAAACATTAAAAATCTGTACTAATACTGCCTTTTTGGCTGATAGTATATATGGAACACACACATGTAATGTATACCGTATATACTGTAGCAGTCGTAGTGTTTACCTGTCACAGTAACATTGATGGCATGGCTTACAGAAGGTTCGGGTGACGTTATCTGACATCTGTAAAGTCCAGCGTCCTGTGTATATATACTCCAGAAAATAAGGACTGACATTCTTTTACTCTGACTGAAGCTCCTCCATTCTGTACTGGTGTGACTGGAGTGTATTAAAGGTCTGCATCCATTTTTATCATCAATTCTGCACCATGTCACTGATATGTTCTCCCAGCAGGGTGGTTCACTGACTACAGTACAGTTGATCATCAGGACGTCTGTTACTCGAGCTCTCCACACCGTGTTCCTCAGCACTCTGATAGACGGGACCAGACTCTAATACACACAATCAGACCAAGAGCAAGACAACATGAGGTTATGAGTGTTAGAAGTTTCAAGAAGAAGAAGGAGAAGAATCATGAATAACAAAATATTTCACTTTCTGAACACTTTTTAGATATTAAGAAGCTGAGATTAAAATGTACCTTTTTTGGGGTGCATACAATTTAGTTTTCTCAAATTGCTTTGTTTTTATTTATTCTTGTTTTTGGCAAACATTCATGTTGACCATGATACAAAATTTTTTCAAAAATGTCCATCTTCATTTTTATCGTACACACCAGAATGTGTTAAATGTTTAGGTGAGCAAGCTTTAAATTCTAATACATTATTTACACACTGTTTACTGTCCTTTAGTGTCTTTAAGAACAATCTTTTCATAAATCAGACATCAATCAGACTTCTATTCATAAAGACTGAAACACTTCAACTTGAAAGAAAGAGAAGCCAGACTAAGTCTGATGATAAGATAAGATAAGATAAGATAAGATAAGATAAGTCTTTATTAAAGGAAATTGTTTCTCCAGTGGCTGCATATTTAAAAAAGAAAATACAAAATACAATAGAATTGAAAAATTATATAAATAAAAATAATAATAATTAAAAAACATTATACTATAATGTCAAAAAACAGATATAAATAGAATAAAAATATATAGAAAAACTAAAAAACTACAGACTGTAGATAAAGGTGCAGAATTGTCTCTTTTGTGTATTGTACATGTGTTATTGCACACAGGATATATATACTGCACATAATATTTGATTTTGCACATGATTTCCATAATATAACGATGAATATATACGCAGTCTTAATCTTAGTTATTTAATTTTAACTTTTGGAATTATCGAATAATTACTTTTATAATAGAAGTACATTTCCATGTAGAATTGTTATATTCGTTAAGTGATTCATTTTTTAATTCATTTGTAAAATATTTTTAGTCTAAATAATCTTAACCATGTTATTATTATTTTCTTCGGCACTAAAATGGAAACAAGAAAAATCATTATTGAGAGTTCTTTTAAATAAAAGGAGTTTTTAATTATCTAAGTGGGATTTATCCAAACTAATTTTGTGCTTCTGTTTACTTGTGTTTTTATGTAACTAAAAATTCTAACGTTTCACTGTTTTCTGTCACGCAGAATCAAATCATAAATAAATTTTAATTAAAACTCTAATTATACTGGATTTAAGGTTTAATGTCTTTTTATAAAGAAAATGTAAAAGTACAAACATGGTAAAATACAAAACATGCACTGAAGTTCATTCATTCAATTTTTATACACAAAAATTAATTTCTGTGTTAATAAAGTGAGTGTAGAACAGGAGTCCTGTGTAACAGTGATGTCAGATGATTTCATTCTGTTTGAGATGATGATGATGATGGTGATGATGGTGTGAAGTGGACGAGTGAAGCTGTAACTCACCGAGTGTATCAGCGCTGAGACTGAACAGGACCAGCATTAACACCCTGCTGAGGATCAGGAGCGCCGACATCTTTACTCACAGTCTCACAGAGTCATCAGATACAGTCTCTCTCTCTCACACACACACACATGCATTCACTAACACACACACACTTAAACACATGGGCACACACACACACACGTGCATGCACACAAACACATGAGCACACACACACACACACACACACACACACACACTCTTCTTGGTATCTCTTCACATGCTCTGTGAGTTGAGGTTAGCTCAGGACCGTTACACACATCCGGTGAAGATCTTTTTCAGAGAGCAAATAAAACACCGTCTGGTCTTTAGTGTTTATTCTCCTGTAGGCAATACAAACTGTACAGATCTGTGATTAAGAGGAAAACTTTAAATCACATGACATTCTAAGAACAAATCTTTGTCTGTGTGTGTGTGTGTGTGTGTGTGTGCATGGTATAGTTAATAAATAAATATATATAAATATTCAAAATTGGGCAGTTTGGATTTTATTTTTATAAAAAAAAATGTATATTAGCACATAGTCCAAGTTTATGAAAGGTAGCAGATTGAAGATGGATTGCCTCTTTCTTATGTCTTTACTTTTTGCCCTGTACGTCCACATGTCCACTTGTCCCTCAGGTCTCAGTGAAGCTTTATCAGCCAGCAGGTGGCGCATCATGTTTTTATAAAACATTTACCGGTGGCCCTGAAACAGATTTTAAAAAGTAGCCATGACAAGTTTACACTGTTTGTTTATTTATTTATTTATTTATTATTTGTTTTATTTGGAGTATAAAATTGTATTAGATTTTATATAACCTTTATTATTCACTGTCACACATTCACCGTGTCAATCAACAAGAAACTCAATTTCCCAGACTTCCATTCAGCCTACGAACATGGAGGTCACAGACTAAACCTCCCAGCATCACTTCAGGTTCTCCTGATGATTAACCTGCAGCACCTGTGTTCAGTCAGTCAGCACATCCTTAAAGAGACTCTGACCTGTAGCTCAGTGTGAAGGATTTCAGCTCTAGTCTGACGTTACCAAGCGGTTGTTTTGCCCGTAACATTTGAGATTTTGACTCTGATTATTTTTTGTGCCTCGTCTGACTCTTGCATGTTTGTTTAATTATAAATTCAGTGTAGTGTTCAGTGGCGGCTGGTACAAAAAATCTTTGGGGGGGGGGGCGCAAACAAAATTAAAATTAAACTTTTAATACTCGCCTGTAAATAGCCATTTATCAGGTGATTAAGCATCATTACTACTACACTGTAAACCCTAATGCTCAAAGTAATTAAAGATATTGAGTAGTGTCGACTTAAACAATTACAATTAGTTCAAATTAATGTACCTTTTTGAGTATTTAGAACTTTTTGGTATTTATGAGTTTGTAGAAATGACACTTTTTTTCAAGTTAGCTGAACAAATGTGATATTTTAAGCCACAGTAACCACAGTCTCCTTAAAGTTCCACCAAATTAAAATCTTTCAGCCGAGCGATTTTGGGTCTGACGTCATCAATGCACATGTAAACTGCCCACTTTCAATTGTTTTAATCAAGATGGTGGATTGGTCTGTCTTCACATAATCTGTACAAATCTGGGCTCCCTAAAGTAACAGAGCATTGCTGGCTCAGTGGGAGGTGTTTCGCCTGCCATGTGAAAGGGCCGGGTTCGATTCCCAGCCGCTGGATGAAGCGCCTGACCCAAGCCCAGGTAAAACTGAGAGGGTTGTGTTCAGAACGGCATCTGGTGTAAAAAACTTGTGACCCATCGCCAGGAGAAGACAAAAGACCAACAACAATTTACTGTATTTAATTTGCAACAACTAAAAAAAATTATAGTACGAGTTCGGCTACTCAGTAATGCAAGTAAATAACGATTAATATGAACGAGTCCAACAAACTCAAAAACTCTGTTTACTTAAAATTGGAAACATCAGTACTTAAAAAATTGATGTAAGTGATTACCTCTAATGTTTTGAGTCTTGCCAACTTTTTCAGGTTTACAGTGTAGCATGAAATAAAGTCCTGACCCAAAGATCCAATCAGAGCTCAGCCTCAGGTCACATGCTTTTCAAAAATGTACGTGCTACATAGACACTCGTTTGTCCGGCGCCCCAGCGGAATATTGTGACTAAATGACTTTATTTCATTATTAAAATAAATAATTATTATGTTAAATAATTACATGTTAAAGGAGCATTCTTCTCTGTCTAACTGTAAGGGGGCGGCGCCCCTGCGCCCGGTATTGACCGGCCGCCACTGGTAGTGTTGTAAACATTGTTCCAATAATCATGAATATATACAGTCATGGCCAAAATTGTTGAAAATTTTTCCAGAAAATCAGGTATTTCTCACAGAAAAGTGCTGCATTAACACATGTTTAGCTATGCACATGTTTATTACTGTTCAATTATACTTTATGACACTACTGTTCCCGCAACTCAAGACAAGTTCCAGGTGTAATATCTGATTACCAGTACATTTGTGCAATATTCTTTCTTTTCACTTACACTACATTTCAAAAATATTGATTATTTTCAGTGCAATATGTAACTCTGTGTGCTATATTTAATTCTATTTTTACTTCTATTTATTGTATTTTTCTTTTCATTTTTATTTCTTGAATTTGTTTTCTTGTCTAATCTATTTTTTTTTTTTTTTCATTTCTTCCTGGTAAATTAAATCAGTGCAACTGTATGACCAAGACAAAGCAATTTCCCTCTGGGATTAATAAAGTTATTTGAATCTTGAATCTATTCTCTTTGTGTGTATTGGAACAAAACAAAATAAGGGAGGAAAAAAAGCAAATTTAACATAATGTCACACAAAACTCCAAAAATGGGCTGGACAAAATTGTTGGCACCCTTAACTTACACCCAAAAATAACTAAATCAGTCGCTTCTTGTAACCATCAATCAGCTTCTTACCCCTCTCACCCGGAATTTTGGACCACCCTTCCTTTGAAAACTGCTCCAGGTGTCTCATATTGGAAGGAGCCTTTTCCCAACAGCAGTTTTACGATCTCTCCACAGGTGTTCAATGGGATTTAGATCTGGATTTTGATTGTTGGTCTTCAGAACTCTCCAGCGCTTTTTTCGCCATCCAGTTCTGGGTGCTTTTTGAAGTATGTTTGGGGTCAATGTCCTGCTGGAAGACCCAAGATCTCGGACGCAAACCCAGCTTTCTGACACTGGGCCCTACAGTGAGACCCAAAATCCTTTAATAATCCTCAGATTTCATGATGCCTTGCACACAGTCAAGGCACCCGGTGCCAGAAGCAGCAAAACATCCCGAAAACATCTTTGAACCTCCACCATATTTGACTGTAGGTTCTGTGTTCTTTTCTTTGTAGGCTTCATTCTGTTTTCGGTAAATAGTGTAAATAGTAGAAAGATCTTGGTCTCATCTGTCCACAAGACTTTTTCCCGGAAGGATTTTGGTAAAAATCTGATTTTGCCAAGTACATTTTGGCAAACTGTAGTCTTGCTTTGTTATGTCTCTGTGTGAGCAGTGGGGTCCTCCTGGGTCTCCTGCTCCATAGCGTTTCATTTCATTTAAATTTCAACGGATAGTTTGCGCTGACACTGATGCTCCCTGAGCCTGCAGGACAGCTTGAATTTCTTTGGAACTTGTTTGGAGCTGCTTATCCACCATCCGGACTATCCTGCTTTGCAACCTTTCATTAATTTTTCTCTTCCGTCCACGACCAGGGAGATGAGCTACAGTGCCATGGGTTGCAAACTTCTTGATAATGTTGCGCACTGTGGACAAAGGCGAATCTAGATCTCTGGAAATGGACTTGTTGTCAGAGAGTAAGACCGTGGACTGTGGAGGTGGATCCAGGTGCAGGTGATGGAGCAGGCTCTGAACATCTCCTGTTCTGCCACAGTAGTGAGAGTGGGAGCGTAGGAGCCGAGCAGCGAGATCCGTAGCGTTGTAGACGCGCTGAGACATGAGACTGAGCTGCAGTGGTGAAGGAGGAAACGTTAGGTCAGGGAAATGACAGCGTGGGAAAACATGGCCGCGTGATGAGAAGCATGACAGTGTGGGAAAGGAAATGTCAAGAGGCGGAGGCGGTCTTGAACCCAATGAGAAGGAGAGGCTGCAGGATGAGCTGAAACACAACATCCAGCTGGAAAAGGAGACCAGAAAAACACACAGTGTGATGAGAACTCACGGGATCAGGACTAAACAGCTGTGTGTCCATAAGAAAACCAGGTGTTAGTGAGATGCATCAGAATAAAAAGGCTTCAGTCTGTTAGTGATCATAAAGACTGGACCTGGATGGGATGCAATGGAAAAAGGTCATGTGACCTGACGAGTCCAGACTGAGTCTATTCCAGAGTGATGGGCGTGTCAGGGTGAGGAGGGAAGCGCATGAAGCGATGCTCCCATCATGCATAGCGTCCACTGTACAAGCCTCTGGAGACAGTGTTATGACCTGGGGTCGCTTCAGTCGCTCAGGTCGAGACTCAGCAACGTCATGTGGAGATAAAATGAAGTCACATGACCACCTGAATGTACTGAATCACCAGCACATCACATCTGTGGAGGGTTAATTCCCTGATGGCAGGCGCCATATTCCAGGACTCAGAGTGTGAAAGAGCGGCTCTGAAGATGAGCATGAGGAATCAATTACACACATGAACTGGACACCACAGTGTGTGTGTAATCACAGTTAAAGACAGTTGAAAGACATTTTAGAGTGTAATTTTTTTTTAGGCCACCCATTGTATTATGGGTAACATACTGAAGCAACATGGTAAATTGGTAGCGGACAGGAGCAGTCCCTAATGAGGAGGTGACTAGCCTGAGACAGACAGCGAGAGCATCACACTGAGCTATAGTGAATGAATGAGGGCCTTATCCATTGTGGGTGTAGTTGGAGTGATGTCTAAATGAATAATAAAAGATTAATAATTGAAGGTAAAATGATTCTATGGACTGTTTACTTAAAAATGTAGAATCAGCTGCATATCCCCAGATTCATATACATGCACAGTGACCATTATATCAAAAGAAATGATCAGATCTATGATCTTCAGACACTGTGCAGGACTTACAGCAGTGCTAAACTATAATGGCTGAATGTAGCGCGTCTCCTCCTAACACTGTCATTAGAGGTCATGCAAGCTCTGCCGTCTATTTGCTTGTCTTGAACTTCTCCTGAATAACCCTGAGCGTTAACCCGCTGAGCCCCAGGTGAACCCATTGAGTTAAAACAACTGAGAGCCTCTGATTATAAAGGACAAACGTCAAAATGTTGAATTCTATTAGAGTGTTTGTGTTTAAATTAGTTGTTAATAATAAATAGCTTAAAATGCACCATTAGGGCCTCCGAGTGGCGCAGTGGTTAAAGCGCTCGCCCTATCATCCGGAGATCGCTAGTTCGAATCCCGGGTGGTGCTGTAACCTCTCGCAGCCGGAGGTCTAGAGAGAGCTGATTGGCCGAGCTCTCTCAGAGGGGAGGGATGAGAGGTACTTAGTGCTCCCACATTAATCACGGCTCTACAGCCAGTCAGGGGCGTCTGTGAGCTCGCGCAACGGAGGGAGCGGATAGCGCTGTCCTCCGAGTGTGTTACGCCGCCCCCAACGGTGCGCGAGCGAGCAGTTCGAAAAGATGCGGTCGGCTGGCGTCACGTGGTTCGGAGGAAACACGTGATAGTCTTCGGCCCTCCCGGCTGAGTGGTAGTAGTAGCCTTAATGTGGGAGCCCCCTAGTGACGGGGAGGAATTGGACACGACTAAATTAGGGAGAAAATCGGGGAAAAATCAAAAAAAAAAAAAATGCACCATTACAGGCCATGCACGCTGAATATTAACATTTAAACTTTACATACAGGAGGTCTACATCAGGACGAGTGTAAACATTTTTGAAACATTGGGGATATGTAAATCAGGATGTACCGCTCGCGATGTACCGCATCGATAATCTGATCAGACCTGCAGGGAAATGCAGACGAATAAACATTCATGCTGAATCTGTGAGTTTTGTATGATTTGATAAACTGGCCACAGCGTGTCTACTGAGACCCCACACACTCCCTGAAGTCCGCTGCCCTTTCACACATTAAGTCTTCTGTGTGCAATTCAAACTTGTTACACTAGTGCTTCACTTCTGGGTAAAGAATTAAGAATAATGCAGGGAGGAACTGCAGTGCGTTTCAGTAAAAATGTAAAGTGTGTCATGATTTCAGTGTCGCTACACAAAGCTTTCAGAGAAACAGAGCGTTTCATGTTTGTAAGGTGTGTGAGCACAAACAACCTGACTGATGCTGTTCACCACTAGGAGGTGAGATTTCCTGCTCTTTCACATGAACTAAGTGCACTAACACCACATCCTCCCTCTGCTCTCTACACGTTAATGCAGACTGAGACAGCGCAAAACAACAACTTTATTTATTTTTTCTTTTTTTATATTTTATTTTGAAATTATGGAAAAGATATAAGCTTATTTGACAGCACTGACAGCATTAAGAATTAAAATTACATGAGATAAAAGGTCTAGAAATAACAGAATAACATTTATAATATAAAGAGATTAACTGAAGTCCAGAAGATTTTAACTGTAATTGAAATAAAAGAACAATATTACAACACAAACGTAACACACTAAAACATCTGGGTGACATCTGGAGATTTGTTCTCTGTAGATTTGTGTTAATCCTGAACATTGAATTTTCCTGCTGGTTCATAAATCACCGTTGTCATGGTAACCTATAAAAACATCAAACACTGAATCTACAGTACTGTCCAACAGGAAACAGCTAAAAGACAACTTCCTGTTTCTTCTTACCTCGTCCTTCTGACATTTCTTTCCACCTAAAATATAGTGTCATAGTGTTTAGTAATATTTAACATTTACATTCTTGTTAAACAGTTAATAACATTTATAAATCAGTTAAACTAAAATCCTTTAAACACAGAGAAAAAAATTCAATACAGTGATTTCAGATTTCAGTGTTTTCTCTCAAACAGGAGAGTATTTTTGGCACTTTGGATTTTAAATTCCTTAAACAATGTCTAATTAAATTTAAATTATTGCACTTTGATCACATGATCATGAGGGTGAGGAAATTCCAGACATGCTTTGTAATAAATTATCGTTTAAAAATCTGTTAGTTTTACCCTTTAGTATAATATTCTATTATACTTTATTTATTATATATTTACAGTGGCAAGAAAAAGTATCTGAATCTTTTGGAATTACGTGTATTTCTGCATTAATTTGTCATTAAATGTGATCTGATCATCTAAGTCAACAATATTAACAAATATAATGTGCCTAAAATAATAAACATAACAAAGTCTGATGTTTTATGTCTTATTTGAACAGACTAATTCAACATTCAAAATAGTAGTGGAAAAAGTGAGTAAACTCTTGAAATTAATAACTGGTTGGTCCTCTTCCTGTAACTGTGGATCAGACCTGCACATGGTTCAGGAGGAACTTTAGTCCATTCATCCTGACAGAACTGCTTTAGGTCTGTCATACTCTCTGGAAATTACCTGTGTGTGACTCTCTTCATGTAATTCCACATCATCTAGATTGGGTTGAGGCCTGGGCTCCGACTCTCCATAAGTAGATTTTGATTTTCCTGAAGCCATTCTGCTGTGGACTTGCTCCGGTGTTTTGGGTCATTGTCCTGTTGCATCACCCAACTTCTCTTCCTCATTATAACGCGAGCTGGCCACGCCCTGATGCAGTAGAGCAGTAGAGCAGGCCCATATCAGGATGTTTCCTCCACCATAATGTACGGTTGTGATGATGTTTTCATGGTGATATGCAGTGGTCTTTTTACATCAGATGTTGTGCTGCGTGTTCTTTCCAAATTTCATCAGCAGGCAAAACATTTTGCCAGCACCACTGTGGAGTGTCAGTGCGCGCTTTCACAAACTTCTGGCGTACAGCGATGTTCTTTTTATTAAGCAGCAGCTTCCTTTGTGGTGTCCTGTCATGGACATCCTGCCTGTCCAATGTTTTCATACTGTAGACTCGTGAACACAGATGTTCGTCAGTTCCAATGATGCTATAAAATCTTTGGCTGTCACTTGTGGTTGTTTCATTGTGCTCTTCGGGTCACTTTCCATTTGCCTAACTGTAGACTGGTGGATTTCTCAAGTCTTTGAAATCACTTTGTAACCCTTTCCAGCGTCATATAAATCAACAATTCTTGATCATAGATCATCTGAAAACTCTTTTTGGCGTGGCCTGGCTCACATAAGAGTATTCTATTCACCTGAATTAGCTTTTATGAGGTCATTAACTGAAGGATTCACAGACTTTTTCCACTAGCACAATGAATTTTTTTTTGTTCTCAATAAAGACACAAAAGATCAGAATGTATTTTGTGTTATTATTTTAGGCACATTGTATTTGTCAATAGTCCTGACTTCGATGACGATCAGATCACATTTTATGACAATTTAATGCAGAAAACCATGAAATTCCAAAAGGTTCACATACTTTTTTTTGCCATAGTATCTATTTCTTTCATTTCTTACTTTTTTATAGCAAATTATATTATATATTATATATTTTATATATTATGAATTATATATGTTAATAATTTTTGTTTTTTTACACTTTGTTTCCATTGTACTTATGGATCCAAATTTCATCAGCATTTCATTTCATGTTTTATTATTATTATTATTATTATTATTATTATTATTTAAAAAATACACAATATATGCATCACTATTGTTTTACTTATAATTCTTGAGGCATCATTTCTTGTTTAATAATTATTTGTTAAACAGGTATGAATCAGCACTATACGTATTTCTTAATGATGATACAGAATATACATTGTGTGTGTGTGCGTGTGTGTGTGTGTGTGTGTGTGTGTGTGTGTGTGTGTGTGTGTGTGCGCGTGTGTGTGTGTGCGTGTGTGTGTGTGTGTGTGTGTGTGTGTGTCAGTACCTCTGCTCATGATGAGTGGAACAGTGAGGACTACAGCCACTACAAACACACTGATGTAGATCACACTGAACTGAACCTCAACACTCAGGGGGGTTTCAACTGATCAGATACAGAACAAAACAAACATTTAGAAATTAACAAGATTCAGAAGAACCATCAGGTCAAGTCATTTTAATTTCATGTCACATTTAATACAACAGCAGCAGTGGATCCTAATTGCTAGAAAAACACTGTTAATAATTTATATGCAGTAGAAGTAAAATATAAAAGCTAAGAATATATCCATAAAATCTGTTTTTAAAAATGCATAAAAAATATAAATTAATAAAAGCATAAGAAACAAATAAACACATGAAATAAAAAGAATAATTAAAAATTAAAAATTAATATTTAATTAAATACTTAATTGGAAATTTTCAATTAATAAAGTACAAATGAAAAATGCATTTGACATAAAAGAAAACATTTGTGAGTGTCAGACTGAACTAAAAGCGATTATAAGAAGATCTTCAGGTTTTCAGGTTTGATGTAAAACTGTACTAAAGAGGAATCAGCGTTAGTGTGAGCCGGGACGCGACTCCAGTGTCTGGGGCCAGAAACAGTAAAAACCCGTCACCTCTACTGTTTAAATTATATTCCACTTTAGATCAGATACAGAAACATGTCAGAAACACAAAACAGAAGATCAGACAAAATAAAAAGATTAGATGGAGAATAAAGGAGAAGATTAGAGACGGAGGCTGATGGACTTTTGGTGAAGTTTAAGTCTGTTTAAACTCGGACACTTACGTACCCGTCACAGGAACTGTAACAGCAGGAGAACCTGAACATGTCAATAAATATTTAACATCAGATTAAGATTATCAGATTGTGATTGTGCAGTGATGTGTAAAAAGTAAGTGCCCCCCTTACCTGCTGTAGTGATTTGAGTGCTTACAGCATCTGTGTGGAAAATGTGATGTTAATAACCTGCTTTAGTATCTGCTGTCATACTACATAGAGCTCTATAAATAAATAAATAAATACATACATACATAAATAAATAGATATATAATGTCATTTTCATTTTTATTAACTGAACCTCGGGGATCAGTGACCATGTGCACGTTGTGTTGTCTTTTTTGTATAGTTTTGTTCGTTTATGGTGTAAATTTGATCTTATCTTAGATCTGTATCTTAGCTAGTCATCTAATTGGGTGTCCTAGTTAACATAATAATTTATGTTATGTATGTACTGTAGCACCTTCAACCTTGAGGAACGTTGTTTCGTTTCACTGTGTACTGAATTGTATGTGGTTTAAGTGACAATAAAAGCCGACTCGACATGACTTGTCCAAGAAAATCAAATTTGCATTCAAACCATAAAATCATTAACTTTACCCCTTCCCTCTACTCACATCATTATGATTATGATTATGATGATTATTATTGTTGTTATTATTATCCAAAAATATTTTGGTTAACGACCTTGAATTAAAGATGAAATTCTGCATGTCAATGACAAATTGATTGATTTATTTATGATGGTCGTGTAAAGCAGCACAAATTCCAAAAAATGTCTCCCTGACAAAAGATTTATGGACCTGACTGTATGCTGAAATTATTGATTTCAATGTGTACAATGTTTGTCTTTTAAATGTATAACAAAAGTATCAACATCAAATCTGCCAAAAATGAGATCGGGTCTAATAGTAAAAACTAAAGTTGTGTTAGCATTATTACGTTAATTTACATATAACATAAGTATATATAGAACAAACAACACACACACACACACACACACACACACACATTATATACAGTATATACTGTAGCAGTCGTAGTGTTTACCTGTCACAGTAACATTGATGGCATGGCTTACAGAAGGTACAGGTGACATTATCTCACATCTGTAACATCCAGCGTCCTGTGTGTATATACTCCAGAAAATAAGGACTGACATTCTTTCACTCTGACTGAAGCTCCTCCATTCAGTACTGGTGTGACTGGAGTGTATTAAAGGTCTGCATCCATTTTTATCATCAATTCTGCACCATGTCACTGATATGTTCTCCCAGCAGGGTGGTTCACTGACTACAGTACAGTTGATCATCAGGACGTCTGTTACTCGAGCTCTCCACACTGTGTTCCTCGGCACTCTGATAGACAGCATACAGTCTGGACCAGACTCTAATACACACAATCAGACCAAGAGTAAGACAAGAAGGTGACGGCAAGATCAACCATGAACAACAAAATATTTTGCTGAAAACCTTTTGGATATTGAAAAACCTTTTTTTTTTTTTCTTTTTTTTTGTCACATAGAATTTCTTAGGAAAATTTCTTACGTATTGATTTTTATTAGCAAATTTTTATGTTCACCTCTGGAACTATTGAACAATTATTCTTATAGTAAAGGTCCTTTATTTATATACTTGTTAATTAAATCATTCTTTAAAGGCATTAGTAAATAAAATATGTAAAAATCTTATTTCAGTTTTGTAATGTTCATTTTGCTAAATTGAACTAATATATATTATATATTTTTATTATTATTAACATTTTTAAGAGCATCTTTCTGCTGAAAATTGCAGCAAAATTGTAAAATGTAGAATTGTAAAATTTTAGTTCCTAATTTAGTTGTAAAAAAATAAAAACAACAATAATAAAATCCCTGCAATAAAATGGCAACAAGAAAAAGAAATTGAGTTTGTTGTAAATAATAGAGGGTTTCCTAATAGATTTTATGATGAAGCATTTTGTGCTTCTGTTTCGTTGTTACTTCTATGAGTTTGTATGTCATTTTAATGTACTGTATGTCATCAACTTAAACAATTTCACTTTTTCTGTCACAGAGAATTAAATATAAAGAGAGAAATTAAAGTGAAATTAAAACTCTAACTATACTGGATTTAAGGTTAAAAAAAATTTTTTTTAGAAAAAGGTAAAAACACAAGACTGGCACTTTAATACTGAAAATAAGGATTTAAAGTTTATAACTATGATCTATTAAATATCTTTACACACACACACACACAAAATAATATTTGTGTTTTTAATTGGCTGATTTTATCAAATCAAGTTAATAAAGTGAGTGTAGAACAGAAGTCCTGTGTAACAGTGATGTCAGATGATTTCATTCTATTTGAGATGATGATGATGATGATGATGATGATGATGATGGTGTGAAGTGGACGAGTGAAGCTGTAACTCACCGAGTGTATCAGCGCTGAGACTGAACAGGACCAGCATTAACACCCTGCTGAGGATCAGGAGCGCCGACATCTTTACTCACAGTCTCACAGAGTCATCAGATACAGTCTCTCTCTCACACACACACACACACACACACACTTGAGTTGAGGTTAGCTCAGGACCGTTACACACATCCGGTGAAGATCTTTCTTTAGTGTTAGAGCTGTGAGTGTTTGCTCTTGTGCTCAGGAAATACAAACTGTACAGTGATAACGAGTAAAACCTCACTGCAGCCTTTAATAAGCTGAAGTAGAAGCTTAAGCGTACATGTTATCTTAAGAACAAATCTGTGTGACACGTCTGCCAGTCAGTCTCACCAAGGCAGAAAATACACCAAGCACCACTGGCACACTCGTGAACGGCACTGACGCTAAATGTGACACATGTCAACATCTGTTAGGTCCTGGGGAAATACTGTACCACAAACCTGGTGAAACACATCATAAACTGAATCACAGAACAGCAGGAGGAGTCCAGTGATAATACGGGATAATAATATCCCGTCTAAAAATAATACTGTACTGCCCTGTGTGCTCAGGAAGGGGGAATTCAAGTTTATAATAAGTTTACCTTCATGGCATGAGATTTTAAAATCAACCTCATTAACAATTCGCTGTACTGAACTACAAACACACAAGAGTCAAACGCTTCTCTTCTGAGTTTTAAACTCTTCCTGAATTGAATAAGTGTGGAGTCCTGAGTGAAGCTTTGAAGGCTCCCTCATATCTCTATGAGGCATCAAAAACTGACATCAGGACTCAACATGTGCTTTAAAGTCTTCGTTGTAATGTCACATAGTTTGTAACATTGCCGTGGCATTTAAACGATGCCCAATTGGCACTAATGGGCCTAAAGTGTGCCAAGAAAAGATCCCCCACACCATTACACCACCACCACCAGCCTGCACAGTGGTAACAAGGCATGATGGATCCATGTTCTCATTCTGTTTACGCCAAATTCTGACTCTACCATTTGAACGTCTCAACAGAAATCCAGACTCATCAGACCAGGCAACATTTTTCCAGTCTTCCACTTTCCAATTTTGATGAGCTCGTGCAAATTGTAGCCTCTTTTTCCTATTTGTAGTGGAGATGAGTGGTACCCGGTGGGGTCTTCTGCTGTTGTAGCCCGTCCGCCTCAAGGTTGTGCGTGTTGTGGCTTCTTTGCAGCGTTAATCCTGTAGCGGAAAGTCTGGGTGCCACAGGCGGAGATAATCAGCCCCCGACTCCGGCAGTAGAGCCTCACAGCGGGGCGAGTGGGTGACGACTCGGCGGCATACTCGTTCAGCCAAAGCTAACGCTAAGGCTAGCCCACCGGAGCACACCTCTTCTGCGCTTCACGTGTCCAACAGGTTCGCTCTCCTCAGTGATGCACCCGCTGAGAAACCTGAAAGAGCTCTGGTTATAGGAGACTCTATACTGAGACATGTGAAATTAGCTCGGCCTTTAGGGGGCGCCAGTGGCAGTGGTCAGGTGTATCCCGGGAGCCGGAGTACCGGACATAGCAGGTAATCTTAGGGCTCTAGGACAGCATAGGTTCTCCAAAATAGTGGTACATGCTGGAGCTAATGATATACGCCTTCGTCAGTCAGAGGTTAGTAAGAGTAACTTTACAGAGGTGTTTAAAATAGCGAAGGCGATGTCCGAAGAAGTAGTTTGCTCTGGTCCCATCCCAATGAGACGTGGCGACATAGCTTACAGCAGGTTATGGTCGCTGAACCGCTGGATGTCCAGGTGGTGCTCCGAAAACAACGTGGGCTACATAGACAACTGGAAGACCTTTGAGGGCAAAACTGGCCTGTTAGGGCGGGACGGTGTCCATCCCACTCGGGAAGGTGCTGCTCTCATTTCTTGCAGTATAGCACATAGTCTCAGAAGAGGCCTAGTTAATCGGTGACAATCCAGAGCCCAGGCCAGGGAGCAGACAGACAGGCTAAACCAACCGTCTGCTAGCTGCAGAGAGTCGTCACTCAGGGTCCATCATATTGAGACTGTGTCTGTTCCCCGAGCTAAACATAAACATCAATTTAGAAAGATTCAGAAAGTCTGTTTTAGTAATTTAATTAAAATAGATACCACAAACTCAGATCACACTGAATGCGCAGCCGGCACCTCTGATCTGAAGCTAGGACTGTTAAATATTAGATCTCTCGCATCTAAAGCAGTTATTGTTAATGAAATTATCACAGATCAGGAGTTTGATATATTATGTTTAACAGAAACCTGGATTAAACAGGACGAGTATGTAGCTCTAAATGAAGCTAGTCCTCCTGGATACAGCTACATACACCAGCCTCGGCTAACTGGTAGAGGAGGAGGAGTCGCAGTTATTTATAACGATAATCTGTCTCTCGTACAAAAACACAGTTTTAAATCTAATGCATTTGAAGTTCTCTATAGTAACATAAAGTCAGCTCAGTCGATCCCGCTAATCATCATTTACAGACCCCCAGGGCCGTACTCGGAGTTTCTCTGTGAATTTGCAGATTTCCTCTCAAACCTTGTTGTTTCTGTAGACAAAGCGTTAATTGCTGGAGACTTTAATATTCATTTTGAGAATCCAGAAGACCCTCTGAGAACAGCATTCTTGTCCATACTGGACTCAGTAGGAGTAAATCAGTGTGTAGTAGGACCCACTCATAAAGCAGGTCACACTTTAGATTTAATATTATCCTTCGGATTAAGTATAGGAAATATAACCACAATTCCACAGTCTGAAGTTATCTCAGATCACTACCTTGTCTCGATTAAAGCGTGTTATAGTAATAATGTATGCAGCACAGCACCGCGCTTCCACCTTAAACGTACATTTACATCAAATACCGCACAGAGCTTTATCAATAATCTTCCAGAATTATCAACTTTGATCGGTTCGCCATCTGACTTCACAGAACTCGAACAGGCGAATGATAATCTAGAGTCAGCACTTCGTTATAGCTTAGATAATGTAGCTCCAGTTAAAAGGAAAATGATTAGAGATAAGAAACTCGCTCCTTGGTATAATGACCACACCCGTGCTTTAAAACAAACCGCTCGAAAATTCGAACGTAAATGGCGCCAAACTAAATTGATAGTATTCAAAATAGCTTGGAAGGAGAATAGAAGGAGAGCATCCTGAACTATAAAAAAGCTCTCAGTGATGCTAGATCAACGTATCTCTCCACTCTTCTAGAAAATAACAAAAACAACCCGAGATTTTTATTTAATACCGTAGCTAACTTAACTAAAAACAAGACCACTGCAGAAATCTCCACAACAACATCATGCAGTAGTGAGGATTTCATGAACTTTTTCAATAACAAAATCATAAATATTAGGCAAAAAATTCAGGCATTGAAACCAGACAATTTAAATAATTCAGATGATCTAACCACATCACATCAGAACTTAGAACACTTTACTCCCCTTGAAGCGAGGGAACTAATTTTACTCATCTCTTCTTCAAAATCGTCAACCTGTATATTAGATCCTGTACCGACACATTTTCTCAAACAGATAGTACCAGCAATAATAGAACCCTTGTTGAAAATAATTAACTGTTCACTCAGTAGTGGGTATGTCCCCAAATCCTTTAAATTAGCCGTTATTAAACCGCTAATCAAGAAACCTGACCTTGACCCCTGTCTGCTTTCTAATTACAGGCCGATATCAAACCTTCCCTTTATCTCCAAGATTCTGGAAAAGGTATTATCACAGCAGCTATGTTCATATCTACACAGAAATAGCATAAATTAACTGTATCAGTCAGGATTTAGGCCTCATCACAGCACAGAGACAGCACTTGTTAAAGTAGCAAACGACCTCCTATGGGCCTCTGATCAGGGTTGCGTCACTATACTTGTGTTACTGGACCTCAGTGCAGCTTTTGACACCATTGATCATAGTACAGTGGAACCTTGGATTACGAGCATAATTCACTCCAGAAGTGGGCTCGTATTCCAAAACACTCGTAAACCAAATCATCATTTCCCATAAGAAATAATGAAAACTCAAATTATTCGTTCCACAGCCCCCAAAAATACATTGAAATACATACAAATAATTAATACAATCTATAAAATGAAAATAAAACAAATTAATCTGCACTTTACCTTTAAAAAAAGTACAAATAAATCCTGACAGATAAGTGTTTCCATTGGTGCGCGCACGCGCCATGTGTGTGTGTGTGGAATTAGCCCCTTCCGTCGCCTCGTTTTACACAGTAACATTCCTCCTCCCTCTCCCCACCTCGCTTTTTCACAACAGTTTCACAACAAACACACGCACGCGCACACACACACACACAACGGAAACACCGTTTTAACAGGAAAAAAAGAAATCTCTCTGAGACTGACATGAGCGTACATTAACAGACACACTTTTTAAGTTTTACAACAAGCGCATAAACACAGCGGAAACACCGGTTTAACGGAAAAAAAGCGAGACTGGCACGAGCGCATACTAAAGGAATCACTTAAGTTTCACAACAAACACGCGCGCGCGCACGCACACACAACGGAAACACCGTTTTAACAGGAAAAAAAATGAAATCTCTTTGACCAGGCGTGAGCGCGTACTAAGGGAATCACTGCTGTAAAGTAAAAAAAAATAATAAATGAACCAGCACCTTACCTTTGAAAAGAATCGCGACAGAGCAGAGTTTCTGTGTCTTTGTGAAGCCAGGAGGGGTGAAAATGGGAGAGAGCGTCTGTGCGTGTGTGTGTGTTTCAGTGTCAAATTGCGCACGCACGAGCAGAGTTTCTGTGTTTGCGAAGCCGTGGGGGGAGGGTGGGAGGGGGAAGGGGGAGGGGGGGGGAGGTGAGAGAGTGACGCTCGGTGTCAAAATAAGAGTTGCATGTGTGAAGCATGATACTCGGCGCTCGTAAACTAATACTTGCTCGGTTTCCGAATAAAAAATTATTTAAAATCTTTGCTCGGTTTGCGGAACACTCGTAAACCACGTTACTCGCAATCCGAGGTTCCACTGTATTCTCCTTCACAGATTAGAAAAGGTAGTAGGAATTAAGGGAACTGCCCTCTTGTGGCTCAGATCCTATTTGACTGATCGTTATCAGTTTGTAGATTTAGATGGTGACCATTCCTCATGTTCTCAAGTGGAGTTTGGTGTTCCACAGGGCTCAGTTTTAGGCCCACTGCTTTTTTCCCTTTACATGCTTCCTCTGGGCAACATAATTCGTAAACATGGTATTAGTTTTCATTGTTATGCTGATGACACACAATTATATGTCTCAGCAAAACCAGATGAGAAAAACTAGTTTGCTAAAATCGAGCAGTGTGTGCAGGACATACGAGATTGGATGTTAATTAATTTGATCCGGCTTAGTCCTGATAAGACAGAAGTTCTGGTCATAGGACCACAAGTAGCTAGAAGTAAGCTTTCTGATCACACTGTGACTTTAGATGGCCTTTCTGTTCCATCAAGTGCAACAGTAAAAGACCTCGGTGTGATTATAGATTCCAGCCTTTCGTTTGAAGCTCATGTAGATAATATCACCAGGATAGCTTTCTTTCACCTTAGAAATATTGCCAAGATAAGAAACATATTGTCACTAAATGATGCAGAAAAACTAGTTCATGCTTTTATCACGTCTAGGTTGGACTATTGTAACGCCTTACTGTCTGGTTGTTCAACTAGGTGTATAAACAAGCTTCAGTTAGTACAGAATGCAGCAGCGAGAGTCCTCACTAAAACCAGAAGATACGAGCACATCACCCCTATCTTATCTACACTGCATTGGCTCCCTGTGAAATTTCGCATCGATTTTAAGATACTACTTTTGACATTTAAAGCACTAAATGGTCTCGCGCCACAGTATTTGAGTGAACTGTTAGTGTCTTACGATCCGCCACGCCTACTTCCATCAAAGAATGCAGGCTGCCTGTCAGTACCACGTATTATTAAAACTACAGCAGGGGGCGGAGCTTTTTCTTACAAAGCCCCAAAGTTATGGAATAGTCTTCCTATTAATGTTCGGGACTCAGACACAGTCTCAGTGTTTAAGTCTAGGCTAAAAACCTATTTATTTAGCCAAGCATTTTTGTAAATAGACTAACCTTAGGTAAAGGAGCAGATCTGGGGGACTCATGGACGTAGAGTATTCTGGTGAACTGGTATGTTTAGATGCTGTCCTCCCCACTCTCATTGATCACTCAGGTTTGTTGACAGTGAGGTGATTGGTTGCTTTACATCTCAGTTCCCCCTCATGTCTGTGTTTCCTTCTGGCTCTCCCTTTTAGTTATGCTGTTATAGTTAGTCCTGCCGGAGTCCCTGCTTGCACTTTGCACTAAATATACATTCACCTTATACATGTTGACTGTGACCAGACCTAACTGCCATCTCTCCTTATTTTCTGTTCTCTCCTCTTCTGCTCTCTCCTCTCTCTCTCTCCCTCTCTCCTTTCCCTCTCTCTGTCTCTCTGTTGAGCTATACATGTCACTCCTGAGTTGCCAGTGATCCAGACCCCTCTGCCCTCTGGAGCCGTCTAACCCGTCCTGGAGTCCTGCTTCTGGTTGGAGATCTCGTCGCATGGATGCCCCGTGTGGTCTGCCTGGATTCGTATGGTGGCTGGGGATGGTTTCCATGAAGACTGTCCTGTCATCGAGTGATGCTCTGGGGACCTGTGACTTCAGTTGTTCGATAGCTCAGGATTGGAATCTCCTACAGTCTACCTGAGCCTCCGGGAACAAACTGGACTCCTTTTAATTTTAATTTTAAACACATCTCCTGTTACACTGAACTTCCAGTACACATTATTATGCTGAGCAATCCCTGCTATCCGTTATCACCCAGATGAGGATGGGTTCCCTGTTGAGTCTGGTTCCTCTCAAGGTTTCTTCCTATTACCATCTCAGGGAGTTTTTCCTTGCCACCGTCGCCCTCGGCTTGCTCATCGGGGACAATCTTATCATTTTGATTCATACACATTGCATAAAAACTTACTTCTTTTTATTGTGTAAAGCTGCTTTGCGACAATGTCAATTGTTAAAAGTGCTATATAAATAAAATTGACTTGACTTGACTTGACAAATGCTTTGCTGCAGACCTCGGTTGTAACGAGTGGTTATTTCAGTCAAAGTTGCTCTTCTATCAGCTTGAATCAGTCAGGCCCATTCTCCTCTGACCTCTAGCAGCAACAAGGCATTTTCGCCCACAGGACTGCCGCATACTGGATGTTTTTCCCGTTTCACACCATTTTTTGTAAACCCTAGAAATGGTTGTGTGTGAAAATCCCAGTAACTGAGCAGATTGTGAAACACTCAGACCGGCCCGTCTGGCACCAACAACCATGCCGCGCTCAAAATCGCTTAAATCACCTTTCTTTCCCATTCTGACATTCAGTTTGGAGTTCAGGAGATTGTCTTGACCAGGACCACACCCCTAAATGCATTGAAGCAACTGCCATGTGATTTAGGTTGATTAGATAATTGCATTAATGAGAAATTGAACAGGTGTTCCTTATAATCCTTTAGGTGAGTGTATATGGACATGTGGAAGTCGACATTTTCGGCCAGTAAAGGTCTGAATATATCTGCAAATCAACGGAACTTACTGGAATTTACTGGCCAGTATACAGTTCCTTTCATGCAGTGACAGTATGTTAATAATGATTTGTTTTTACAATTGAAAACTCTTAATTTTGTACTTGATAAATTATTAATGATGAACCCATGACATTTCACTTTTTAACACACACAGTTTTAAAAAACCTTCAAACCTTCATGTTTAAAAACAATGTAATTTATCACAGTTTATTTGAGTATAAACTCTGCCCTGGAATATTTACATACATAAGATATTGTAAGATGTTGTAAGTACTGTAGATGAACCTCAGAACCTGGTAAGAAGATTTTTAAAGTTAAATGCATCGATCTGGTGCACAGAAGAGCAAAATGAATCTAAGAAGCTTGTTGCCTTTGTAGATTTCACTACACTAACCATCCTCACTCGCTTCACTCGCTCTCTTCTTAAAATATTTAAAATGATTCAGAATCTCTTTTGATTAGTGACACTGCAGGTAGATCAATGTTTCATCTTTAGCTCCTGAGATGAAAGCATCATCAGAGGCGCTGACTAACTGTCTAATGTTAGATAAATAACACTATCAGGTAATAACGTTACACAAGGAGCTTTGTCAGATGTCAGCCAACAAAAGTGAGAAAAGTGACAACCAACATCATTACCTAATGCTGACATGACCTGAGCAAGTATTTAATTTAAAAAAGGATGCCATTTATAAAGGTAACATACACACAGTCAGGAATTTATGTAGAGTTTGTCAGTAATTGAAATATTTGTTGTTGTTTATTGTTAATAATTTTGAATTTTTATTCAAAACAACATCATTGTTGCTGTTAACCTGGAGAAATACGACTGAATACAAAACATTACATTGTTACATATCATATAGAATGTTATATAGTTACATATCACAGTTTAAATTGCGATTTGTCAAAATAATTGCAATGTGAATTTTTTTTAAGAAACCAGGCAGCTGTAGTTTTTAACAAAATTATAAAATACCACAACATTTTTAATAAATTGGAAGCTTTTGGGAGGAGACTGATTTCAGAGGTCATCCAAAATGCTATTTTATTAAATAAATAAATAATTTATATATTATATATATATATATATATATATATATATATATATATATATATATATATATATATTATTATTATTATTATTATATCATATTAATAATATCAACACCACGCAGCAATTTTATACAAAGTGTGATACAGCATTTCATTTCTTTCCTTATTTGTTAGTTTTTGCCATTAACTTCCACATGTCCACTTGTTCCTCAGGTCTCAGGTGAAGCTTTTTCTGTTCACTACAGGAGCACAGAGGACAAAAACCCATATAATAAAACATTTACTGGTGGCTCTGAAACAGATTTAAGAAGTAGCCATGACAAGGTTACATTGCTTGTTGTTGTTGTTGTTGTTTTTTGTATATTGTTATTGTATTACAATTTATATAACATATATTATTACAATTGTGACAGTCTTGTTCATAAATGTTGGAACAATGATCATTTTATTTAGTGTCCACACCTCACCATGTAACCGCTTGTCAGCCATTTATTCCATTATTTATGAGCCACTTGGAATAGCTGTGTGGGTATGAATGTGTTTTTTGATTTGACGTTGAAAGTCTGACACAGTTGTCAAACCCCTTGAATTGAAGCTGAAAGTCTTGACTTGACTCGCACCTTGAGTGTTTTGTTTCAAATTCAACGTGTTAGTGTTGTACAGAGACCAAAAACATCCGATATTTATTAACCTGATTGTACAAAATATACAATGCAAATAATTTTATCCATGTTATTTTTTATCTTTTCTTTTTTTAAAGAAAATTGTTTCTCAGTTTATGGCAGTCGAAGTTTACAGCATTTTTTCCCTTCTTATAAAATAAAATAATAAATAAATAAATAAATAAATCTACGCCCTCTGTTACAGAGTTCTCCCTAGAACCTTTAACGCTTCCCTTCAGGGTGCGAGATGGAGCCTTTGTCCATAAACTCCATGTAGAGAATAATATGAACTTGTAAAAGGAGTTTTAAAGTAGGGATGATAGCGAGCTCCAGGTCCGAGTGTGTGATGTGGGTTCCTGAGAGTCGGCGCTACGTGTGTATGAGAACCGAATGAGGAGGGAAGACTGCTCTCAGAAGGTTGAGCTGAAACACTGTTAAAAACACAGGACTGGAGCTCGTGAGGAGGAGGAAACAGGACGTGTGGGAATAGTGAAAGAGCAGACATGGAGGAGGAAGGGAGCGAGGGAGGAGGAGGAGGAGGATAGAGGAGAGGAAGACTGGCTGTTAGAGACGCAGCGCAGTGATAGCTGAGGCAGTACGGGTCTCCACACGGACCAGCGGGGATGATGGACGACACGGGTTTGGTGTTCAGTGCGGGTAAAACCGGCTGAGGGAATCTCACACAGCTTCTTGGAAACGGAGGAAGAGGAAGACCAGGAAACGGCAGAATACCAGATCCGAGACTGGAAGAAGAGGAGAACACCTCGGACGTCTCAGCGTTGCTTTCACATTCGTGTCTTGTTTTCTTCTTCATCTCTGAACTTCCACTGATGACTTTCATATCAGAGGTTTCACACAAACTTTTATTATCGTCTCCATCCTTCTTCTCTTCTTCATTCATCTTAATGTTGGGACAAACAGCAAACGGTCTACAGGTGGCGCTCGGTGTCCTCACAACACCCTGAGCGTCTGTAAAAGCTTCTGAATCTTTCTTCTCAGCTGATTTGGAGAACCAACTGATGGAGCTGATCTCTAGAGACCCGGAGTCTTTAGCGCAGTTTGATGAGTCTGATGAAGAAACCGAGTCTGGTTTTCCGATTTGCGAACATGTTTGTGCCAGAAGAGCGAGCGGACTCTTAGAGGCGTCCAGCTGGAACAAACGAACAAAGACAGACAAACAGAAAAGTGACATGGAGACGAACATTCAGTTTTTTCTTCACGTGAAGAAATTTTACACAGAGCTCAGTTCTGTACTGTTTAAGCAGAAGGATTCATGTCGTAACATCATCGTCTTTTGATGAGTTTAAACGTTTAAAGTCTCTTATTTAACAAGACATCCTTCATCCTGCATCCTTCATTTTCTAAACAATAAGCTTCAACATAAATGACAAAAAGTTCATTTACAAAAATCTTTCACAGAAATTCTGATCAAATCTTTGTGTCTTTTAAGCTTTGTGTAGAGTATTACAGAAAATTATACTTTTTCTAATATATAAGAGCTTTTAATTTTAGTTTATTACTCTTGTTTCAGGCTTGTTAGATCTTTTTTAATACAAACATTCCTCAGCTTTTGAACATTTAATTATTGTGTAATTTAATAAACAAAAACATGTCTTACAAGAGAAATTGAGTAAAACATGTCATACTGAATAAACTAATATTCCTTCATTTTTTGTGTCAGGACTTAAAGTGCAAATAAAGGTGAAACATCGTGCTGTAGATAATCAGGGAAAAGAAGCTTCCATCATTCTGCTCTTTTCAGGGAAACTTGAAAGGTTCTAAGGAGAACTTTACATCAGCGGGTTTCTTTTTTAGATTTGCTTTCAATTACGCTAAAGTCTTTTTTTATTATTATTTTATTATTAATTATTCTGAAAAACTTTACGCATGACATGCGTTTATGACCTGATATACTTTGTTTACAAAACCCAGTTTAGGTTGCTTAGACGAACTCTTTAATGTTTGAGGCTGTACATTGTGTGTGTATATTTAAATCTTATTTAAGTACAATTGTAGATAAAGAACAATTAAATATACAAACACATTCCTATGAAGCGTCTCTGAGAGACTTTACCTCGATGTGGCCGAGAGACGCAGATGAAGTCAGCGGCTGGAGAGAGTCAGGCTGTAGAAGATGTCCGCTGTGTGCTCTGATCATTTTAAGGCTTAAATTAGTTATAAATGAAATAAAAGCTGAGATGAGAATGTCAGCCGAGATCGGCGAAGGAGGTCCTGAAGACGACGATCTCCTGAACTGCTTCTCTTTTAATCCACAGGAAACTCATTTATAACCCAGAGGAGGAAAACACATCATCTCCCCAGAGCCGTGCGTGTTTGCATGTGTGTTGTGTGTGTGTGTGTGTGTGTGTGTGTGTGTGTGTGTGTGTGTGTGTACTGTATGCACGCACCATTAATTTTACACATGTGGTTGAACATGTGCCAAGAATACAAATCCGCTGCTTTACCATTCAAAGGCCAAAAGGGACAAATGGAGTCACGGAGCACAGCAGGAGGTGACAGTTGGGTTTTTTTTTTAGGTTAAAAACAGTGAAATGTGCTCCGCTGCCATGCTGAATCCTCAAAGAACTTTTACTTCAACATTAACTTGCATTGAGTTCTTATTTATACACCTCATTTACTTTAACAAACTGCCTGGCCGACAAGAGTTTCCATTTCAGCAGTCAAATTAGCGTCCCGTACTAAGCAAAGACAACAACTAGGGAGACCGAGGCTGCGTTAAGAGCGGTCCAACACATTCATTATTAAAACCTGGAAGGACAAAGCTGAACAGCACTGAGACTCATCAGAAAAAAAGTCTTCAGTTTGTTAGGGAGAATAAAGACTGGACTTTGGAGCGATGGAGGAAGGTCATGTGTCACTCTGCCTGTTGGTTAGGAGGGAGCATTATTTTTACCCAAACAGAAGGGTTTAAGAGTTAACACTAAACGTCACACACAGGAATGCTTCATGAAGGTAAATGTTCTCTGTTAAAAGAAAATGTGCATGGAAGTGCGATGTACAGTAAGTTCTTGACTCTCTCGTGTGTGTTGAACACGGAAATGGACCTGACATGCAGGAGATGATCCTCTCTGAAACATACAGCGGAGTTTCACGACAGAGTGAAGTTGGGTTTGATGGCTTGCTAATATTCCCTGTAATGGACATCTGTGTCTGTAAATGTGAGCGTTTGACTCAAAGCTGGAAAAACGCTTCAGCTAGAGGGACAGAACGTGTCACTCAGGGAGAAATCTGAGACCGCGGTGTCGGAAACTGTTAGCGCTATTAGCTCTGAACACTCTGATATTTAGCATCGAGTGCCCTTCAAAATTTGCTCTCACGATTGTCTCACGATTTAGTCGTCTTTGTCTTCTTTATGTTTCCAAACAAACTTATTTCTCATTTATTTCTTATTTCCTATGATGACACAGTATAAGTCTAAGTAGATTCATGCTACTCTTGCTAAACTTTTAGCCGTTTAAGGCAGTAAAAGTGTTCTTAAGCTTTTTCCTACTGTTGCTAAACTGATCAGACTGATCAGCTGATGTCAGTCACAGACTTATAGTATTTCAGTGACTTTAGCAATGTTAGCACAGGCTAATCTGGCTAATGCTGTCACAAAATCTTCACCTCTGGCGGATTCCTTAGTCGCTAACATTCATGACAATATTACAGATCATATTTAGCATTTTCAAGAGCTGACATTTAATTTGACAACATGTGTCAGAGGTGTAGCATGCTAGCCGGGTATTTAGCAGTTGAATGATTTAGCATGTACAGGTCCTGACATAAAGACTGTCTTAAAATATTAGCGATAATACTTAGCGCCTGCAACTTTTTTAAATATATGCTATGATTGTAATTTCTCTGGCACCATTAGCCTAATCAGGCTCATGCTAACACGCCTCAGAACTTCTAACATGTTTGACAGTTTGGAAAAGTATCACCTGTACTGTAAATACAGGCGTATAATTTTGCTACCTTAGCATGAATAATTTAGCTTTCTCTTGCCTGCAGGGTTTTTAGTGCAGTGCTTGTAATTTCTTTTGACACAGCTAGAATGATGCTAGCCTTGCTAGTCTCTGGTAAAATACAGGATGAGCAACAAGTCCTCGGGAAAGAGCCGAGAACACTGAACGCTTATCCAGCAGTTTCTTCTTGTTCATGGTGTCTCAGTAATTAGCTAAATCTGTGGCTCGCTGCACCTCGGGATGTTCATCAGGGCTGAGGATTAGGACCCGATTTAACCTTCAGGGCTAAATGTTCTCTTTCCTGACAACTGCAGCATTCCCTGTCTTTAGAAGTTGCTTCTGGAAGCTGATGATACGCTGAGATACCTGTCTCTTCCAGTAACAGTCTTCCAGAGGAACCTGTCACAGGAAACTGCAGGTGATTTTGAGGAAACGTTAAGGCAAAGTAGAGGTCACAAATTATTAGTCTCGCACAGCTGGATTTGTAGCATCTGCTAGTGAGGATGTTAGGCGCTTCCACAGGCACAGCGCTTTCACAAAAAGAGAGAAATTTGATTGACGCCGCTTACCATGGTTTTTGTTTTTCAATTTCTTCACAATTTCTTCTTCAGTTCACTTCAGTTCACTTCACCCAAATTGATACTTTATACTGAAGCTTAAAACAGTGAGTTTAATGATGGTGTTAATAGTTTTTGTCTTTTAACACACACCAAATTGTGCAGTTCCTCAAGTGATCACTAGGATAGGCCGGCTTCAAAATCCAGTCAATCCCCATAAACCCACATGGTAAAAAGCCAAACAGAAAAAAACATTAAAAAAAAAAAAAAAAAAACAGGTTTTGGTCTCCATAGCTAGATTTTCATGCTTATGACAACTGTACAGACAAATCAGTTAAAATTACATTAAGCCATTAAATTATGCATAATTAGGGGTGGGGCTGATTTTAAGTGCAGTGCAGATGTCAAATCACTTGCTGTCTGCTATGCATCACTTTAGCTAACTTAGCTAATTAGCTAAACTTTAGCTAATCATTGTAGTTAAATCACCACAAGAAATATCACAATAGTGTGTCCAGGTCTCGTTTGTTACAAGGTCTTACAGTAGTGGTGGTGGTGATAGTGGTGCTGTCCATGGTGCTGGAACAGTCCTGGCATTGCAGTATTTACTGTACATGTCTGAATCATTAGGCATTTCTCCTTATCTGAAATTAGATTAGATTCAAGATGGCTATAAAACTAACAATAGAAAATGAACCATAACCAGACCAAACAGCACCACTCGATCTAGACTCTCTCTCTCTCTCTCTCTCTCTCTCACACACACACACACACACACACACACACTCTCTCTCTCTCTCTCTCTCTCTCTCTCTCTCTGTGGGCTGATCTGAAGTCTAGTCTATTAGAATCAGCCATAAGGAGGAAATCATCTCAGCATGGAACAACATCAGCTCTGATCCATTAGGAAGTCCATTAGGAAGTTCATCCATTGTTCAGTGTTCCAGAGTCACTTCACTCAAGGCAGAAGAATTCACCTGAGATGTGACTCCAGGCCATTGTTAAGTACCATGGAGACGCATGTATTTACATCTGGGGCAAGTTTTCACAGCTACACTGGCAGCCCACTGGTTTTTGGACAGTGCAAGGAAACTGGAGGCAACATTCAAGGAAACAAGGAGAACGTAAAACTCCATGCAGACACTAACATGACTGTGGAATACAACAGGGACACAAGTAGCTGTCTGGAATTTGTATAATATTTCACCAGTTAAGTTAAATGAATCTGGTATTCTACATTCCACCAATTTTATACACACACTTATGTTTGCAAAGGAGCATCAAATACTCCTTTATTAGCATATTAATAAGCTTACTGTAATTTATTTTTTAATTTAGTAGGTTCAGATCTGTGACCTGAAACACTAAGAGATGTTCATTTCATTACACATACACTCAAACACACACACACACACACACACACACACACACACACACACACACACACCCCTGTCTACGTGTGTGTGCTCCCTGACGGAGTGTGTGAAACAGGATTAGTGTCAGAGGAGTGACTAGTCTCGTCTCAGTGTGTCAGTGTGAATAGTGTAGGGCCTCCCCCCCCCCCCCCCCCCCACCCCCGCCCCTGTAATCTAGCCAAATCTGTCTTTAAAATACTTATTTATATACAATTACAAAGAAAACAAATATAAGATTATATAGATATACAGTAGTTTGCTATTTTTTAGCTATTGAGAGTTATTAATTTAGCTCATTTAAGTATTTATTTGTGGAAAGAAGAAGAATTGTATGCCAATGAAAAGCAAAAAGTGTCTTAAAATAGACAGTTTTATTATTTACACAGATGATATTTTTGTCAGTGAAGAAACTTGATTGATTAAAACAGAAAGCGAAGGGGTTGAAAATATCCAATATGTTAAGTTGGTGTGATCTAATTTAGTTTTTGTTTTTCAGTCTCCGGGTGGATGACCTGCAATCAGCTGTTGATTGATGGCACCTGAAGGGAGCCACTGGATCTCACTCTCTCACTCTCACTCTCTCACTCTCACTCTCTCTCTCTGGCTGTGCCACTAGCACTGCAGCAATGGTTATTCCACTATTGTTGTTTTTTTCTGTTTGGTTTTTTTTTTTTTTTTTTTTGTCATTATAAGTTAATCAATTATTAACTTATTATAAATCAATCTTTGTTTATTGTGGTGGAAAACGAGGACGCCACATCAGATGAGACTGAGGAAAAGAGGCAGGGTGTCACGGTCAACCCTTTCCACCACAATAAACAAACAAGGTTTTGAGTTGATTAAGGTAAAATCTAGCAGTGTGTGTTTCGCATAATTGACTTGAGTTTACCTGATCTACTGAAATTAACACAGAAAATTTAGTCTCAAAGTGTTAAGAAAAAATCAGCAAAGTTAAAAGAGTAAAGAAGAGAAAAGAACTTCAAACTCCTACAAGAAGAACGGTGGCCCCTAGAGAGAAATCGCATTAAAAAATAAAAACCATTACAGAAACGCACTGTAAATCCCAAACCGATACACAAATAAGCGGCTTGAGCAGCAGACTGATGTGAACACATTTCAGGCTTTTCATAAGAGATCTAAGACTAGTCATGTGTATAAGAGGAACATCCTGAGAACCTGCAAACTCTTTAAACTAGAGAGCGTTAGACTCTGGTCACCTGAAGAGCGAAGTCACTGGCTCACCTGGATGATCACGAGCTCCAGTTGGAGTCTGCTTCCTCTCAAGGGTTCTTCTGTATATCATTAGTTATAATGCAGATTATGAATCAGGGATAAACTTGTTTGTGAAGATGGTTTGTGATGATGTCCGTTGTTAAAAGCTTTCCCTCCTCCAGATAAGCGATGTCTCTTATAGGCTTACAGGTCCGTTAATCCAATATTTGAATGCTAACAATTAATAATCAATCCATTGTTAATAATTAATGATAACACGAGGCACATATTTTATGTCCAATATTAGAACAAATAAAATTTACTGTACAAATAAAGATCTTTTATTAAAGGAGACAGAGTCTGCATCAGTATAATAAATCCATTGTTTATTATACTGTTGATATTGTGTGTGTGTGTGTGTGTGTGTGTGTGTGTGTGTGTGTGTGTGTGTGTGTGTGTGTGTGTTTCCTCATGTATAGTCCGTGTTCAGGATGTGTGTGGATATGGAGCTCTGCTATGTTAAATTCCTGTTATACTGTAGCGTCTCTAACACACACACACAGTGTATGAGGTCAAGGCCACGTTCTCTGTTTCTGTGTGCATGAGATCAAAGGAAGATCAAAGACTTTGCTTTCTGATTCGTCTCCTCTGATGTCACCCATGTGGGGAAAATTAACTTTTAATGGACTTTAAAAGCATCGTATTTTTAGTTACTATTTAGTCTGATGTTTAATCTGAGTTTACGTACAGCAAAAATATAAACTTATATTATGTTATGTACCATGTTATGTCAAACTGTCAGATGGTGGCGCTAGACTTCACCCTGCTCCTCACTCGAGCTGATCTAGCACAAGAAACATGCACTGAGGATCAGATCAGAGTCGAGCGTAACAGAGAAACGCCCTGCTCAGGTCTGAGCGCCGGACACTGATGTCCTTATTTCAGTATTAAAGTGTCAGTGTGATTAACTGCAGCTCTAAATTGGGCTCTAAATGAGGGTGAGGGGCGGGTCACTGTGACCTGAACGCATCTGTTCTTCTCATAACTCACGCTATTGTTCACGTCTGCACCTGAGCTGCTCTCACGGCCAAATCAGAGTTTCCCACATGTGCTTCAGCCAAGTAACACGGCAGAGGTCAAACACTGCACTTCCTCTCTGTACAGGAAGTACAAGAAGGGCTTCAGAAATAGATCAGAGAAACTCCAGGGGTGATTAAGAATATCAGACGCAGTGTGTTAGTTTGGCTCAAGTGTATTTAAAAGTGCGTTTCTATCAGAATTAGATCACAATGTATTACACACTTATAACAAAAAGTAAGTCAGTTTATCTGTAATAACATTTATTAATTACAGATAAATAAATGTTACAAAAATATATACAGCTAAACCTTGGATATCGAGCATAATTCGTTCCGGAAGTGTGCTTGTATATCAAAACACTCGTATACCAAAGTGAATTTCCTCCCTAAGAAATAATGAATAAACCCAAAAATATTCTTATAAAAATTAGGGTTAGGGTTATAATAAAAAAATATAACATAAAAAATAAACAAATTAACCTGCACTTTACCTTTGAAAAGCATCGTAGCTGGTGTGGGGGAGACGAGTGTGAGGAGGAGAAGGAGGAGAAGAGGGGTTATTGTGTACATAGGACGACTTTTACACACACACACACTAACAGAATCACTAAGTCTGGTTAGTGGAATCTTTTTCTTTTTGTGTTTCTTTTTTTATCAAGAATAAATGTATTTCAGAAATCAGTCAAACAAACAACATATTAATAAAAAAAACTAATGTTATAATGCGTGAATGAACTTTAATCCCCAATTGTTACAATGCAGGATTTTAATAAAGAAATATTAATATTCTCTGATTTTAATAATCGCTAAATGTTTACTATTAGGATTAATACATCCTGATTGTAAAATAAAAGTCCTGGATTCATTAATTCTGTAATTTAATCTCGTCTGAATTTCATGAACGTTATCTTTAATCTAAAAATCAAAATCTAAAAATCACTGAACTATATTATTTACGAAATCATTTTAAAATTTGATCATCAAATTTATTAAACTTTGTTTAGTGTAAATGCAAACATGATGTTTTTTTTTTTTTTCAAAAGTTTTGCAAAACGTTCAGAATCAGACCTTCTTAAATGCTGAAAATTAAATATTTTTAAAAAAATTGTGTGCATTTAAATTTTGTATGCAGCCATATGTTGTTCCTGAAAATAAAAATTTGTATCATGTTTAGGGCTGGAACGATTCCTCGAGTAAATCGAGTAATTCGATTACAAAAAATGATCGAGGCAAAATCTTCTGTCTCGAAGCTTCGTTTAATTGATTTTAAAAGGTTGCGTTTTATTTTTGCGCAATTATTTGTTGACAGCACGCTTTTGACACAGCGCACTTCCGGACGCAAGCCGCCAGTAAACACCAACGAAGAAGAAGCGCTTACGTCACCCACAAAGCGGAAGGAAACCCAAACAGTATTGATGTGAGGGAGCGTTCTGTTCTGTTGCGGCCTGCAAAATGGAAGGGAGCGATAAAAATATCAGCGAAGCCAAGAGAAGAACAAAACAGAAATTGTCAGTAATGGATTATGTTACGCCTGAGATGTAGATTTGGAAACTTTTAGTTGCACAACTTAGTTTTTTTGTAATTATTCATTTTGTGCCTTAGTTTTTTTTTTTATCCTTAAAGTCATTTGAAAAACTTTTTTTTTCCATCCCAGAAAAGGCTTTAAAATAAGAATGTATGGTGCTGTAATGCACTTAATTCATCTCAGTCAACTTTAATACCCCTATTTCACCTACGCGGTTTCGCGCGGTGACCGGACGTTCGGCTCTTCATGATTCACCGCAAGTTTTGGCGCTGCGATTACGTTTCCATCTTTCTGCACAAAAAATTAAAAATGTTTAAGCCGCCTTAAAAACATGTTTAAACATTTTTTGGCGGACCCTGCAGAACTTCGCGGAACGTCGGCGGGCCCAACACCGCATCTCACTGCGAGTCAAACCGCATAGAATAATGACAATGTTTATTTTTGATAAAATGCATTAAAAAAAAATTAAAGTAGATTTTTCTAAA
This sequence comes from Clarias fuscus, assembly GCA_030347435.1. Taxonomy (NCBI): domain Eukaryota; kingdom Metazoa; phylum Chordata; class Actinopteri; order Siluriformes; family Clariidae; genus Clarias; species Clarias fuscus. The sequence goes on along the minus strand of CM059220.1, from coordinate 914,264 downwards.
AAGAAAACCAATTAACCTTTGCTTCTCTTATATATTTTACATTGCTGTTTAATTAAGCAAAAGTGCATTTTATCCGATTACTCGATTAATCTATTCAATTTTTGGTAGAATACTTGATTACTAAAATATTCAATAGCTGAATAATCATGACTGAATTATGCACATAAACACAGAAAGTGTGCATGAATTACTCACTCACTCACTCATCATCAATACCGCTTAATCCTGTATTCAGGGTCACGGGGGGGCGGAGTCTATCCCAGGAGACTTAGGGCACATGGCAGGGTACATCCTGGACAGGGTGCCAATCCATCGCAGGGCACAGACACACACACACACTCATTCACAATGTGGGAATGCCAATCAGCCTAACCTACATGTCTTTGGACTGTGGGAGGAAACCGGAGTAACCAGAGGAAACCCACCAAGCACGGGGAGAACATGCAAACTCCATGCACACAGAGACGGGAATCGAGCCTGGCCGGGGATCGAACCCGGACCCTGGTGCTGCAAGGCGACAGTGCTGACCACTACACCACCGTGCCGCCGTGCATGAATTAGCTTTTATTAATTAGCATCCTATGTACTGTACACTATGCTGACGTTAACGTATTGTTTAGCTCTTAAATTAGTTTTAAATCAACTGTTGTATGAAGTAAGATTTAAAAGGGTGTCTGTTTGATTATTCACTTGTGTGTGTTAGTTACTCTATAAAGATGTGTTAAGCCTTGACCTTTAGTAACCCCAAATCAGGGACTGTACAGTACACATTCTGTTATGTTGGCTACTTCCAAGCTACTAGCTTCCTGTGTAGCTACTGTAGTTTATTTAAAACACACACACACACACACACACACACACGTTTAGTGAACAATAGCTGTGTTCAATCTATATAATCTCTGGCTCTGGATCACACAGTGTAACTCAGAATGTGCTCCATAAACATACACACACTTTCAAGAACAATACTTAACACACACACTCACACACACATACAGATAAAAACACACACACACACACTTCAGCTGGAACGTTTTTAATCAGCTCTAATTAGCTTAGCAGAGCGCGTACTGAGGCGTGTAGGGATTTGTGCCAGCATGTGAGAGATGAAAGAGTGTGTTTTTAAACCTCAGAGGGTGTATGGAGAGAGTGTGTGTGTGTGTGTGTGTGTGTGTGTGTAGGTTGAGAGTTAACAGGACCCAGGAGAGATCAGCGTGGAGGTCACGACATTAATCTGTTCTTTTCTTCACATCGAGCAGCTGCTGCTTTTCTAATTAAGCCGTTCGCCTCGATGGAACACGCTGGAAACAAAGCGGTCACGTATAACAGCGCTACAGATGCTGTACGTGTCTCTACAGTCGCACTCGTCCGCTCACGTGTTTCTACAGCGTTCTGCACGACCAGCCTATTCTTCTGATATTCATAACTTCAGAATTCTGTCGCTCATCGTGGTTTGTTCATGTTGTTGTCTGAGGCTCTCTTTAGATTCTCACCTTATCTCAAGAACAAGTTAATAAATGTTTGTACACACATATGATATTAACCAGCAGATAAACTGATTACATTTTGGAAATCATCCAAGCAGGGTCAGGGTCATAGCAAGGTCAAAATACCTGAAATGCCTTTTCTTCAACATCTCCCGGTCATGTTAGTCATGCAGAGATTTTACTTACAGGATCTCAAAACCCAGTGAGTGAAGGACTTGTGTGGAGTTATCATTAAGATTTGTTTAACCAGACAGACAGACAGAGAGAGAGAGAGAGAGAGAGAGAGAGAGAGAGAGAGAGAGAGATCTAAAGTCACCAGTTCACAGATTACACACCACCATACAGGCAACAATGTGAAGAAAAAGTTATTGAAGGTCAGAATAAAATCTAATCTGCACCATCGCTGTCTGCACAACCCGTGAGCCTTTTGAGCATAAGTTTAAGGCATCATCACGGCTGGACGTGTCTTTCTGGTGCGCTCGGGCGCGGATGGCGCAGGTGCTTGCAGTGTGGAGTAGAAATAGTAAAGTGGTGTAAGTAGTAAAAGTAACTACATAACTGTGTATTATATTTATAAACCATCAATTACGAACATCTATTAATCATCAATTAATGTCCCTTTAAAACAAAGAACTTCACAAGGAAGAGAATACTTTAATTTCCTCTCCTCGATTTAGTGTCACGTGGATTCATTAAGTTGTTGCGCAGGAACACACACAAGCACACAAACACACTGTTCTTATTATTAACCTTCAAAGAATTCTCACACACAACCACTTATATCTTATTAATCTTTAGAGAGCTCCCTCTCTCTCTCTCTCACACACACACACACACACACACACACACACACACACAATTACTCTTAAACAAACAATTAGCTTAATGAGGAAGTTAGATGTTTATACTGAACACAACAACACATCAGAACAGAATTACAGATATATATATCTGTGTGTGTGTGTGTGTGTGTGTGTGTGTGTGTGTGTGTGTGTGTGTGTGTTTGTTTCACAAGTTTATCTAGCAGTAAAATAAGAATCTATATTTAAAGGTAACCACCAGGAGTTAGAGAAGAGACAACCATTATATACTTCTTGAATAAAAAAGTATAATAAATAATGAATAAATAAATAAATAATGAAGGGAACATTTAGTCCCAGTTTGACTTGAACCATAGTCAAACCAGGACTAAGTTAATATATACAAATTGTACACAAAAGTAAATCCTGATTAAATAATTATTTGTAAAAAAAAAAAAAAAAAAAATCTTAAAGTTAAGACATGGTGGAAAAAAATCAACCTCAGAAACACTATTTAATTTAATTTAGCTTTATAAATCTTACTAAAATTTAGTCTAGGTCGCTCAGTTTGTTAATTCTATGAGTTACTTATCGGAAGGTTGGCGGTTCGAGCCCCAGCTCCACTGCCCTTAACCCAACCTATCAAGCCAAAGAATGTCTGACCCAGTGCTCTGACCCCAGCATAATAACAAGAAACTTGGACATGTGAAGAATAAAGAATGTCACTGTGCAGTAATGTATACTGTATAATATATGTGACAAATAAAGTGAACTTAATTAGCAAATGATGGCATTAATGTTTTATTAATTTTATAATATTTTGCAATTATTTCTTCTGTTTACACTGAAATGCTGTGTATATGTGTGCGTGCATGCATGCGTGTGTGTGTGTGTGTGTGTGTGTGTGTGTGTGTGTGTGTGTGTGTGTCTGGCTCCATCTTATGGCTAATCTGCAATACTGCAAATTATCTGTTTATCAGTAAAACAATATTAATTTTAATATTCATTATAGCTGTATTTTTTTTTATTATTACTTTACACCTGAACTGCAACAATGACATTAACAGTGGATCATTTGGGTGGTGTGGGGTGCAGGATGGTGTCCTCATGGATCTGGGTGTTCAAGTCAAACAGGGACTTGTGCTGAAATTTCTCGTAAATGGAGGCGTAAAAGTGACCTCACTCCAAGCCAATTCCATAAGGAGTTCCTGGGAGGCCCGCGTTTCAGATATAAATCAGGCACTCTGATTGTGGCTACGGCATACTGAGAAAACTTTCTCTCTTGATGGTGTCCAAGCACTAGGGAGACACTGGGATTAGTATATCAGGGGATTATATAGGGAAATAAAGGGTGTTTACTCTCAGGGCTCTGTTCTGTTATTCTGTACAATTAAAAGTTCCACTTTGACCTGAATGCCCTCGCACATACATCTTTAAGTAGAATTTATTGCTAAAATGTGTCATTAAATAATCATTAAATATGTAAAAGCAATTTAGATTTCATTGCGATTTGGATGCTTTATTTCTTTATTAATAGTTTATTTCATGATTTCTTTATTTTCTTTCTTTATTTTTTTTTTTCAGGTCACGGTGCACAGTAGTTCAAAAAAGATGTTAGGTTTCAGCATCAGAGCCCATCTGCTCAATGTAATGTGTAACTTTAACTATCCACCATGAAATAAGTCAATTATCAAACAAATGAGTTCTGATATAAACAGTTGAATAAAACATTTAAATATCATTAATATAATGCATTAACTATTTTGTGTCTATTTTAAATGTTATTTATTTAGATATTTATATAAGATTCTTAATTGATGAATTAATTTGTTTATGGTACTGAGGCAGTGGAGGCCCTGGTGGTTGAGGCTGTGGGCCTGATTTAATAATCCACTTTAAACAGGGAGTGTATTTGTGTGACAACAAAAGAAGTACAACTTATACGGCATAAACCAGGCGTGAGATGCTTAAACGTACATTTGTCTGTATTAATAAGTGAGACAGAGAGTTCTGCTGTACAGAAAGACACACAGACATGTATGTGGACTTCAACCTCTAATAATAATAATAATAATAATAATAATAATAATATCACTCATTACATTAAAGATCAGCAGATTATGATTAGATTTAACATTTTAACTGTTTCTACAAACTCTGCAACTGCCAACAACAAGTACTAATGTTAGTATTAATTTTAAGAAAAATCTTTTTTGTAATTAACCTGGTTCTACTAAACAAAAAGCCTGTAGTCATTGTTGGGTTAATTAACTGACATAATGTATTCCTATGGTGTAATTTATTTTTATTTAATTAATTAGTTTTTATTACTACTACTACTACTCTTTGTCTTTCGGCTGTTCCCTTTCTGGGATCGCTACAGCGAATCATCTGCCTCCATCTAACCCTGTCCTCTGCATCCTCCTATCTCACACCAACTAACTTCAAGTCCTCTCTCTCTACATCCATAGATCTGCTCTTTGGGCTTCCTTCTGACTAAATATCTAACATGGGTTGTCCCTCTGATGGACTATTTCTTGATCCTATCCATCCTTTTCACTCCCAAAGTGAACCTCAAAGTGAACATCTTCATCTCTGCTACCTCCAGCTCCTTATATATAATTTTAACTGTTTTTTTTATAAATTTCTTTCCAAATCCAAATAACTCTAGAGTAGAGAATAAAAATTTGTGTTACGATATCGAACGCTTTGTAAAAATCTAGGAGGCAATATAATTTAAATAACCTATGCAAACTTAGCCTGATATTACAGCTTATACAGTATGTCGTTTAGGCATGAAACCAGTTTGAATTTCATTAATTATGTCAGATGAGCCTGTTTTTAATCCTAGTGATGAAACGTTATAATCTAAATTTTGTGTGATTTAATAAAGTGATTTGCCTCCAGTTGTCAAGAGAGAGAAGGTCTTTGTCTGGTTTTGATATCAATAAGGCCTTGTTTCATGGTAGTACATAATTCCTCATTAATAATACATTCATTGTACATTCTAAGTAATGGTCTTTTAATAGATTCCCAAAAGTATGCACAGAACTTGATAGTCAGTCCATCTGTGCCCGGGGATTTACTCTTCTTTATAGACTGCATTGGACTGGTCAGTTTGTCTAAAGAAAGGTGATTTTCACAAACCACTTTAAACTCATTTGAAATTACTCGAGTGAAGGATTTGTTTTTTGTATAAAGGATCTTGCATAATTTTCATTATAATTTGATCAATATAATTTGTTTTAAAAAATTGTATACATATTTATTAATTTAAGTTTTTGTTTATATTATCATCAGTTGTTAATGCTGCTAATACAATTTCTTTTTTTATATTTCTTTTTTAAAACCTAGTGTTTTTCTCTCCCATTTCCATTTCAATTCAATTTTATTTGTATAGCGCTTTTAACAACTGACATTGTCGCAAAGCAGTTTACACAATCAAAAGAAGTAAGTTTGTATGCAATGTGTATGAATCAAAATGATAAGATCGTCCCTGATGAACAAGCCGAGGGCGACGGTGGCAAGGAAAAACTCCCTGAGATGGTAATAGGAAGAAACCTTGAGAGGAACCAGACTCAACAGGGAACCCATCCTCATCTGGGTGATAACGGAGAGCAGGGATTGATCAGCATAATAATGTGTACTGGAAGTTCAGTGTAACAGGAGATGTGTTAAAATTAAAATTAAAAGGAGTCCAGTTTGTTCTTGGAGGCTCAGGTAGACTGTAGGAGATTCCAATCCTGAACTATCGAATGACTGAAGTCACAGGTCCCCAGAGAACAGCTGTCTGTATCAGTCGAGGACAGGACAGTCTTCGTGGAAAGTGGAACCGTCCTGAGTCACCACGCGCATTCCCAGGCAGACCACACGGGGCATCCATGCGACGAGATCTCCAACCAGAAGCAGGACTCCAGGACGAGTTAGACAAGTCCAGAGGGCAGAGGGGTCTGGATCACTGGCAACTCAGGAGCGACATGTATAGCTCGACAGAGAGACAGAGAGAGGGAAAGGAGAGAGGGAGAGAGAGAGAGGGAGAGAGCAGAAGAGAAGACACAGACATGAGGGGGGACTGAGATATAAAGCAACCAATCACCTCACCGTCTACAAACCTGAGTGATCAATGAGAGTGGGGAGGACAGCATCTAAACATACCAGTTCACCAGAATACTCTACGTCCATGAGTCCCCCAGATCTGATCCTTTACCTAAGGTTAATCTATTTACAAAAATGCTTGGCTAAATAAATAGGTTTTTAGCCGAGACTTAAACACTGAGACTGTGTCTGAGTCCCGAACATTAATAGGAAGACTATTCCATAACTTTGGGGCTTTGTAAGAAAAAGCTCCGCCCCCTGCTGTAGTTTTAATAATACGTGGTACTGACAGGCAGCCTGCATTCTTTGATGGAAGTAGGCGTGGCGGATCGTAAGACACTAGCAGTTCACTCAAATACTGTGGCGCGAGACCATTTAGTGCTTTAAATGTCAAAAGTAGTATCTTAAAATCGATGCGAAATTTCACAGGGAGCCAATGCAGTGTAGATAAGATAGGGGTGATGTGCTCGTATCTTCTGGTTCTAGTGAGGACTCTCGCTGCTGCATTCTGTACTAACTGAAGCTTGTTTATACACCTAGTTGAACAACCAGACAGTAAGGCGTTACAATAGTCCAACCTAGAAATGATAAAAGCATGAACTAGTTTTTCTGCATCATTTAGTGACAATATGTTTCTTATCTTGGCAATATTTCTAAGGTGAAAGAAAGCTATCCTGGTGATAAAAAGCTCCGCCCCCTGCTTTAGTTTTAATAATACGTGGTACTGACAGGCAGCCTGCATTCTTTGATCGAAGTAAGCAGTTATTAAACCGCTAATTAAGAAACCTGACCTTGTCCGCTGTCAGCTTTCCAATTACAGACTGATATCAAACCTCCCCTTTATCTCTAAGATTCTGGAAAAGACAGTATCACAGCAGCTATGTTCAGCGGATCGTAAGACACTAACAGTTCACTCAGATACTGCGGCGCGAGACCATTTAATGCTTAATATGTCAAAAGTAGTATTTTAAAATCAATGCGAAATTTCACAGGGAGCCAATGCAGTGTAGATAAGATAGGGGTTAAAGGGTAAAGTTACAGTGAGATCAGAAAGCTTACTTCTAGCTGCTTGTGGTCCTGTGACTAGAACTTCTGTCTTATCAGGGTTAAGCAGAAGGAAGTTTAGTAACCTCCAATCTCTTATATCCTTTACACACTGCTCAACTTTAGTAAGCTAGTTTTTCTCATCTGGTTTTGCTGAGACGTATAACTGTGTGTCATCAGCATAACAATGAAAATTAATATCATGCTTATGGATTATGTTGCCCAGAGAAAGCATGTAAAGGGAAAAAAGCAGTGGGCCTAAAACTGAACCCTGTGGAACACCAAACTCCACTTGAAAACATGAGGAATTGTCACCATTTAAATCTACATACTGATAACGATCAGTCAAATAGGATCTGAGCCACAAGAGGGCAGTTCCCTTAATTCCTACTACCTTTTCTAATCTGTGAAGGAGAATACTATGATCAATGGTGTCAAAAGCTGCACTGAGGTCCAGTAACACAAGTATAGTGACGCAACCCTGATCAGAGGCCCATAGGAGGTCGTTTACTACTTTAACAAGTGCTGTCTCTGTGCTGTGATGAGGCCTAAATCCTGACTGATACAGTTCATTTATGCTATTTCTGTGTAGATGTGAACATAGCTGCTGTGATACTACCTTTTCCAGAATCTTGGAGATAAAGGGAAGGTTTGATATCGGCCTGTAATTGGAAAGCAGACAGGGGTCAAGGTCAGGTTTCTTGATTAGCGGTTTAATAACGGCTAATTTAAAGGATTTGGGGACATACCCACTACTGAGTGAACAGTTAATTACTTTCAACAGGGGTTCTATTATTGCTGGTACTATCTGTTTGAGAAAATGTGTCGGTATAGGATCTAATATACAGGTTGACGATTTTGAAGAAGAGATGAGTGAAATTAGTTCCCTCGCTTCAAGGGGAGTAAAGTGTAAGGTTTTATAATATTGTAAGACATTGTGATCTAATCAGTTCAGATTCCTGTGCCCTGAGAACAGACCCCTCACTGTGGTAACACCTTCTATATCCTGTACCCGGACGAGTTTACATCCAAATGGCTCTCGTTTGCTAGAACCCTTTAGTTTAATCAGGAGAATGTAAATGTATTTCCTCTCTCCTGTCTGTCTCCGGGTCTCTCCATCACTGACATGTGAATGACTGGTTCTTTTGATGTTCAGGACGTAGCACCGTTTAAATGTGCTCTCCTGGCACATTTAAACGGTGCCAGGAGAGCACATTTAAGTTATACGGATCGATCGACCGACACACACACACACACGCATGCGTGTGTGTGTGTGTGTGTGTGTCGGTCGATCGGGCCCAGACCGGTAAGTGTATCAAGGTGCAGCGGACACAACAAGCTAAAACTCTTCTTCTCTTAGCTTAAAACTTAACTTGGACACACTTCTTCTTTATTTTAAACCCTTACATAAAGTATTCCATGTTCTGATGTGATGTGGTTAGTTTATCATCCGTATAACTTAGATTATAAAATATAGTTATAAAAATAAATTATAAAATTTAGTTTCACATTTTGCAGAAAGAGACTGAATGGCAGCCATAACCTTGTTGAAGTCACATTCAGATGTAGCATTAAACCTTCCTCTTTTGGGCTTATGGGTTATTTTCATTTATCTCCATACGCGCCTCGGACTGATGTCTTGCTTCGCGTTGGCCCATATAACCGAGTTTTCAAAAAGTTAACACGAGTCCCTAATATGTATTTGTTATGAAATGAAAAGAAAAAGTCAGTTAATTACTACTCAAACCGAGAACAGGATGCATGTGTAAAGTTATTACTTTATTTTATAATGTTTCATTAATGAACTTCGCCGAAAATAACACAGCTAACCAACTTTACTATCTTTATAAGGTTATGTACCAAAAAGATGTGATATTTAGCTGACTCATCTCAACAACAACAAAAAAACCCTCCTCCTGCAGCTCCCATTTGTTGGACCTACATTGAGGCGGGGCGGGGCTAGAGCGCCAACCAATACGGCGTCATGACGTCACCAGCCAATTGGAGCAGTGGGTTTGGCTCCACCCAACCTCGTTCAAAACCCAGATCGACGAGCACAGGAGAAGTCTTTTCCTTTTTGAGAAGCTGAATATCAAATCATACACGTATGTATATCTGCATTAATATTGTGTTACGTCATGCAAGTATTAGTTTTAATTTACTTAAGGAGTGTCTTTGCGAGCACACGTACATAGCGAAAAGCGTAGTTAAATGTATTTGTACACGTGTTTGCCGGCCTAGTGCGAAAACCGCGCGCGCCCCCTAATATGACGGACGTTATATGATGGGCATTCAGTTGTATTTTTGGGGTTTAACTCCGGAGGAATCGAGCAGTGAGTCGGCTGTGTGTGTGTGTGTGTGTGAGAGAGAGAGAGAGAGAGGGCGGGGGGGGGGGGGGGCGGCAGGAGAAGGTAGAAGCCCGACGCCGTGCTTTAGCCGTTTAGCAGCTAAGCTTTAGCAGCTGCCACAGGATGCTTCACGTGCACTGGGCCCGCGGTTTAGTTTCCGGTTCACAACCAGTGGGTTGTACAGTAGGTGGCGGTAGGAGGTTAAGTTGGTTGTCTAACGCCAAGACGAAGAAAAAAATAATAAGTAATTATTTAAAAAATTATTTAAATAATAATAAAATATATATATGATATATAGATATCATTATTGAGGAGGACATTAATATGACACAATTTAAATTCAACCTGGAAATCCTTAAATTGAAATATTTGCAAGATATACTATTGAAATATAAAAAAATATATAAAATTTTTTTTTTTTTAATTCCAATAAATATTTGATAAATATAGAGGTGGTGGGAAATTATTCATTTACGTATCGTGATTCTTTTGTGTAGCCATGCATTTATAAAATCATGATGCTTAGATTTGTATTGCAATTCTGTAATCAGCACCTGGGTATATTTCCCATAGGCTGTATGTAGGAGCTCCATACCACACGGAGTGCTCTTTAAGAGGGGTGTGTTAACTCTGTGAGGACGAGAGATTCGCGGACGAGCTCCATGTTCAGATCAGGTTCTCTTGTATCCTCTTTCTCACTGTACAATGAGATTTTATTCTACAGGAACGATTAAACTATGATAAAGTAGCCTGTCAGCTTCCAGATCTGCCTTCACACTGTAATGTACACCTCCTGTAAAATCCATAAATGTGGTAAAATACCAGTTTGTGTGTGTGAACCGAAAGTGGAAATCAGTGTTCTTCCTTGTTTAAATGTTCATAATATGCTAATGTCACTCTGGAGGAGGAGTAAAGACACGAGAATGTTTGTGTAAAACAGGAAAGTTTCACTCTGAGGGTGGAGGAACTCTAGTAATCATCTGGTGTTTTACAGCAAATCTAACACATTGGCCAAGGACCTCTTGCAAAGGAGGGAATTGTTAAATTTTAGCATATGTTTTGTACTTTTTGTATTCTCCAGCCTTTTTTTTTTGTTTATTTTTTTATGTACCGACTTTGAGACATTCTGTATCACTGTACACTGCCTCTGGTTATGAAATGTTTCTGCTCCAAAATCCCTAAAACATAATGAATGTTGAGTTTCTTTTGTCTTTATTTTTCTTTTTTACTAAATAACTGAAATAAATGTGATTATTTTTTTGTGATTTACATTTTTTTCCAACAATAAAAATTTAAATGTAAAGTGTTGTGGTCGTCATTATTAACTAGAAGAATGTATAAAACTTCAAATACTGATGTTTGATATACAATTGCATTAATTATCTATGTAATAATTGTACGTTTAAGTCTCTCCCTCTTATTTCATTTAATTTCATATTGAACAACACTTAAACTGCCCCAAAAAGTCAAAAGTGTAAACCAGATATTAGTTAATCTGATCCTTGCAAACAAATCTGGTGACTGTTTAAGGTTAACAAAGGTTAATCAAGAACTTGTTCATTGTTCAGCACTGGCCCAGTTAGATTCATCAATAAAAGTCTATATTATTTATAATTGTAGCTCTCTTGTAATTAAATGATTAAAACGTATTTGTTAAAAATAAATATGAATTAATAAATTGGCTATACAAATGTATTTTTTAGTTTTGCTAGAATAGCACACATTCTGACAGCTGGTTAAAAAGCTGGCAAACTTGCTGCTTATTTGGCCCATGTTAATATGTGCATTTATATAAATTGCATGTGGTGAAATTCATTCATTTGCCATGTTGGTACTGCTACGGTCACTGCTGTAATAACTTTTATTGTAATGAGATTTGTCAGAATTAAAATTTTATGCTGAACTCAAGTAGTAAAATATGGTAAAATGTATCTCCTCTGAACAGTTGATATTGAGATGTATTTTTCAATGATTTGACCAAATGTTTAAGTGATCTTCAATCACAGTCAATAATTTTTATTCAGACCACATTTCTTCCTTGAAGATGATTGATCACCACCATCCTTCCAGGATATTTCAGGATATATGCACATTTAATAATGTTTTTTACAGTTCTTAACCCAAGAGTAATATTTTTGCCATGCCCGCAGATTATCTCTTCTGACATAGTTGTGTAAAAAAAATTAGAAGCTCCTCACTGCATCAGTATAGGGTTAAATAACTTGTTGCAGCTAAACCGTATTAATCACTGCAGTAACCATTTGCTTAGTTACATCCAGGTGGTGTTTTTGTTTTTTGGTCATCTAAATACCAATGTCCTGTTCACCCATGTTTCTGCTAATTTATAATCAAGCAATATCACACTGGAGGTTGTGCTGTTGTACTAAATAACAACATATCTCACGACAGGTGAAGAGAATAAACCATGGAGGTGGTGGACAGTCCTGAGAAACTCCCCAGATTTACTTTATATTTACACTCATTAGACTTTTTTTTTTAGAATATCAGCTCTGGTAACTTCAGTGTTCTGGGGTCAAATAGTAATAAATAGAAAGCTAGTGCACTATGTAGGGTGTACAATCCCTTGTTCCACACTCCGAGTAGTGCCCTTGATCAGGGGTTAGAGAGGGATTTGGGATTCAGCTTTGTGTTAGAAGCTAGTTAGCTTTGTAGCTAAGCGTTAGCCGTGAACAGAACGACACGGACGGTTCAGAAGCACTCAGAAGTGATTAGTGCAGAGACGTGAGGCGTGTTGTTTAAGACGACGTGACGTTATCAGATGTGTGTTGCTGCTGAAAGTGCTTCTGTGACTGGGTGTGAATGTGGGCGTGGTCAGGCAGCTGCTCTCTCCTCAGTACTGCGGACCATACAGACCTACTCTGGACAACACCTGGGACACGCCCAGTCACACACACACAGTTACACCTCACAGTGCTGTTACTGTCTGTTATCAGCACTCGTGTGGAATAACGCCTCTCGTCCAATCAGATCACTCGCTCTGAACTAACTGTTGCATAAGAGACAAAAAATTAAATATATAATACTCTAGCACACTGAAGAGATGGTTTTACAATATGAAAAGTGACCTCCACTGAATTCTCAGAGAAATGTGATGCAATCATAAGTCCTAGAGCTTTCATTGGACAGGAGGTCAACCTGCCCTGGAGCAGCTACAAACAGAGACACTTACGTAAGGATCCATACATTTTTATGGTAAAATTTGTCTTGTTTTGGTTAAAACAAAAATAATGTGCTCGTATCTCACTCACTCACGATCTATACTGCTTTATCCTCTATTCAGGGTCGTGAGGGGCCTGGAGCCTATCCCAAGAGACTTAGGGCACAAGGAAGGGGGATACCCTAGACATGGCATACACTCACTCATTCATTCCAACACTACAGGTTATTTTGGGGACGTCAGTTAGCCTGACCTGCATGTCTTTGGGAGGAAACCCACCGAGCACAGGGAGAACATGCAAACATCATGCACACAGAGATGGGACTTGAACCCGGACCCTGTAGGTGCATGGTGACAGTGCTAACCACTAAGCCACTAGCCAGTCTCAGTATTTAGCAAATTAAACCTCAGACAAATAACAACTTTTTTTCACCATGCCATTATTTATTTAACAAAAATAAAGCCAGAAAGAAAAGACTGGAGCAATACTAAGTAGCCCCTGATTCAGGAGTTTGTAGATCCACCTTTACCAGCAATAACTTAAAGTAATAGTTTCCTGTATGACTTCATCAGTCTCTCACATGGTTTAAGCCCACTCTTATTTACAATATTTCTCCAGTTGTTTGAGTTTTTGGGGGGTGTTTCCTTATGTGCAGCTCCCTTAAGGTCCCTCCACAGCATTTCAGTTGAGTTGATGTCTGGACTATTCCATTCTAAAACCATTCGGATGTGGATGTAGATGCTGTTTACCAAGCTTTACCTGTTAGACAGATGGACTCACATTTTCCTCTAGAATACTCTGGTATTCAGAGGAGTTCATAAGCAACTCAATGACTACAAGGTGTCCAGGTCCTGTGGCTGCAAAGACAAGTCCAAATCATCACTTGTGTTTCTCACCGGTGTTTTTGCCGAAATTTTATTTATTTTGCATATGCTGTTTGGATTTCACCAAACATGGTGCTGGGCATTAAGGCCAAACAACTCCACTTTGGTCTCATCTGTATCATCATGGGACACTGTTCCCGAAGTCTTCTGCTTTGTTCAGATACAGTTTTGTGAACCTCAGTCGTGCTTCCATGTTCTATTTAGACTGCAGAGCCATTCTCCTGGCAACCCGTCCAAAACGAACTGTACTTGTTCAGTCTTCTTCTAATTGTGCTGTAATGGACTTTAACATTTAACATGTCAGTGAGGCCTGTAGGGTCTGAGATGTAGCTTTTTTATCCCTCTCTCTCTCACTGAGTATTGCACAGTCTGAACCTGAGGTGAATGTCCTTGGATGTTCAGTCCTGAGAACTGGTAACTGTCTTGAATGCGTCTCACTTCTCTCTGTAGAACTCAGAACTCTGTTTGGAAATGGTTTTATAACTCTTTACATATTGATGTGCAGCAACCATTGCTTATGTCTTTCCCCCCACCTGACACACACCCGAAAGCTCCAGACCAGCAAACTGCCAAAACTTCTGCTTTTATAGAGCTCTGGATACCTGCTGATGATCAGTTAATCAAGGGCTGATGATTAGCAGCACCTGGTTTCAACTCGCCCTTTACAAATCCTGTGGTAGCAGTAAGGGGGCACTTAGTATTGCCCAAATATAGCTTTTTTTTTTTTCCTTTTGGCTTCACTTTTGTTAAATAAATAATGTCACAGTGAAAAACTGTAAGTAACAGTTTGCTGCTTGTTCTTCTCCTTCATCTAAACATCCACAAGTCACAGTTATACCATGTCTAATTTCATGTCCTGTGTCCTGAGCTTTACACTCAAATACTTTTTTAATATTTTACTTGGTATTTGCTTTATTACATATTTTGTGAATTTCTTTTGTACTAATTTCTAGTTTCACTGTCTCCTGTTTTTATTCATTATTTATTCATATATATCTATATATTAAAGTATATGTGTTAGTCTGTTATTGGAGTACTACTGCAGCAGTCAAACTGATATTTTTAGAGTATACATCACCGTGTATTCAGCTGCTATTTGTTTCAAATTTATCAAAACAAACGACTCACCAAACACCTACAGGTAACTGGTAATGTAAGTACTGTATTGTCTAAAAGGGGGAAAAAAACCATGAACGCTGCTTTTGTCGCCGCACCAGACAGACTGGATTTGCTTATAGGAGTCATGTGACCTGGCCACACCTTCAACGCAGCTGTGTGAGAGACGTTTTAAAGAGTTGTTTGAGCATTAAGTGGACCATCACTAGGCTTTCTTACAGATTAAACATTATTTATTTTGTTCCAGATTTCCCTGTACTTCACTGAAACATGGCACAGACCGTGAGCTCCTCCCCCTGCCTCTCCTACAGTGAGTATTATTGATTTTATCAGTAGACTTACATAAAGATAATATAATTTTACATTGTACTTGGCCCCGCCTTCGTCTGTCTGTGTGCTGAAGAATCGAGGACCTTGCAGTGTTTTTATTGATTTATTTCTCCCTCTGACTGTAGTTATTAAAACATTTGGACATGTGTACATACCCAGGACCTCAGTGAATCGGTTTCAGTAGCTGATTCAGTTTGTCCCTGATGGATGGTGTGTGTTTTTACAGGATTTCTGCACATGAATATGAGTGACGTTTACAGTCTGTGTGTTTTATGTCAAAATAATATCCTGCATATGAACCCGAGCTGCTTCCTGTTTGTATAATACTGTAGATTAGATTGTGCTGAAAATAAAACTGTAGATTTTGTGCCCAGTGTGTAAAGTTTTCCTGAAGTGTAGAAACATTTAGACACAATGACATAAGCAGCTCCATCAGTCAGCTTCCACTCAGACCTCAGAGGGTTAAACAGTGTGAACTGACTGACATGAACACCGTGTGTCTTGTGAACAGAAACACAATGGACACTAACAGCTCCAAGGCCTCAGGTCAGGATTCACAGGCCCCCAGGACTCTGGTCTCAGTGTATGTGGCCCCCATCATCAATGTGGCCCCGATCACTGTGGCCTCTATTGCTGTAAGTACAAGCCCTTGTTCTTACTGTGTCAAATTTCACATTCTCAAATCATTTGATACCCTTTCTTTTGACAAAATAATTAACATCTGGCGGCACGGTGGTGTAGTGGTTAGCACTGTCGCCTTCCACCTCCAGGGTCCGGGTTCGATTCCCGTCTCTGTGTGAATGGAGTTTGCATGTTCTCCCTGTGCTTGGTGGGTTTCCTCTGGTTTCCTTCCACAGTCCAAAGATCTGCAGATTAGGCTGATTGGTGTTCCCAAATTATCTGTTGTGTGTGTGTGTGTGTGTGTGTGTGTGTGTGTGTGTGTGTGTGTGTGTGTGTGTGTGTGTGCGTATGTGTGTTTGTGTGACCTGCTGTAGATTGGCACCCAATCCAGGGTGTAACCTGCCTCATGCCCCAAGTCTCCTGGTAGGGAACCCCCACCCCCCCCCCCCCCCCCACCCCCACCCTGTATACAGGATAAAGTGGTATAGATGACAAAGGAAGGGAATTAACATCTTTAAATGTAACAACATTGCTCAGGATGTACAGTAGATTATTTTGTATTTAAATATCATAACATTTCATCACTTCATATGCGTTTATCCTGCTCATGTATTGATGACTTTCTTTTAACAGAAAAACCTGAGTGCCCGTCGAGGTATGTTAATATTATAATAAATACAGTACTTGTTATTTTAAAATATTGGTGTGTGTGTGTAAAGTGTGTATGGGTCTGTCCGCCTCCTCCTTCTCCCTCCCCTGTGTCTTTATTTCTCTCTGTCTTTCTCACGACTCCTTCTCATTGTTTAGTCTACATCAGCGGGATAAGAATGAATCAAAGTGTTTACAAGTGTCTCTGTTTTTCTCTATCAGGAATGATTTCCAGATCGCTGCCCTTGGCAATGGTGGCAGCTCCTGCCGTGATCATTGGGTACAAGATTTATGAGCAGGTCTCAATTCGGTATGATCAAAAGAAATCACAATACGTTTTGGAGACAGATGGTGTGTTGGATGTAAACTGACAGATTTCTGTTTCCTTATCTCTGTTTATTACAGAAAATTGAAGGAGGAATGAAAATATTGAAATAGAAAAATACAATACTTGGAAAGACAGGTCATGTGCACAAAGCGCTCAGTGGACGATGCCATCAACGCTACCCTGAATTTGGCAGTCACACATCGGGACACAGAGGACACGTACATTCGCATGATCTTCATAAACGTCAGTTCAGTAAACACCACAGTTGGTCCTCAGCAACTGAAGCTCCCTGGGCTGGACCCTTCCCTGTGGAACCGGATCCTGGAGGGAGACCTCAGTCGTTCTGGATCAGGAACGGCTTCTCCAGCACCATCACACCCCAGTGCTGTGAGCTCAGTTCACTGCGACGCACAGCTCGAACCACATGATCAGGTGCGCTGATGACGCGATCGTGGTGGGTCTCAAACTTTCTAAAACTTTTCTGTCCTGCTCTAACCCCGAGCTCTAACCCTGATACCCTCTATTAAAAGAATTGTTCCCTTAGTTCTCTAGATTTCCCAAGTTTTAAACATGTGAATGTGCACCGACAGTCTTCTGTATTTCTTCTTATCTTATTTTATTCTATCTCTTGCAGTTGTATTCTAAGGAAATGTACACACACACACTGCCTGGCCAAAAAGTCAGGACAGTCATTGGACCGCATTTTTTCTTTGATTACAGCCATATCATGGCTGTGGCAAAGATTCTCAATGGGGTTAATGTCTAGACTCTGTGTTTGTTTTTCTCTTTACCATCTCTTACCAAGTTTGATCAATCCTGGCATCATCATCTTGGATTATGGGAAGTAAACCTCAGGGAAGTAAACCTCCATAGATGTGATGTGCTGGTGATTCAGTACATTCAGGTGGTCAGCTGAGTTCATTTTATTGCCACATAACGTTGCTGAGTCTCGACCTGAGCGACTGAAGCAACTCAAAAAGATGATAACTCACCACTAACCTTCCAAGTTTTAATAATGTGTTTTTTTAGTATTTTAATCCAGTTAAATAGTTGATAGTTTCTATCGCCCTAGTTTTTTTTGTTTGCTAAATTCAGGACCAATAATTTGACCTTCTGAAATTCAGTGAAATTTTTGGCAAGACCACAGGATATGACTTCTGACATAGTTCCATCAGTTTGGGCTAAAAAAACTTGTTGCAGCTGAAACATTTTAATCACTGGAATTAGTAATTATTCAATGGAAGACTCTTTGCTAAACTAAATTCATGCGGTTAAATCCAGGTTTTTTGTTATGGTTGTTTTTTTTTTGTTTTTTTTTTTTTTTTTTGGCCAGGCAGTGTGTTTGTGTATATGTGAAATTTTTTAAATGGGACCTTGGGACAACAGCTTTTACTAAATGTGCTACATGACTTGACTTTCACTGTCTATTACTCTCTATCACTTTTATATTCTGTAATGATGCTTTGTGACAATGAATATTGTTAAAAGCCTTACATGAATAAAGATGAATTTTATTCAATTGAATCAGTATGTACTGTATCTGTTACTATCGATATATCCATACACTATTTGTATTACTTGACTGTATCTTAAAAATGGAATTAATGGTCTTAATCTCTAAAAAGATGCGTGGAAGTTAAAGCCTTAATAGATTAACAGCAGAACCCACAGCACACAGACATCATGTAAGGTACGTTTGACCTGCCATGGTCTAATGGGCTTGGTTGATTTAATGATTTAAAGGAGCTGGGTGGCGACATCTAGTGACAGTGTGAAAGTTTGTGTGCCTATGATACATAATTAAATGATTCCAAAAGGTACATTTATTCCACCTTTAGGGTTTTTAAGATCATGAACTTTGGTCATCTCTTATGTAGGTCATCTTCTACATAAACTCTAATATACCCATCATGCATCACATCACCCACACCCTTCATCAACTCCCAATTAAATACCGTATGGAGTTTAAATTCTTTTCCTTACGCTGCACTCTTCCTCATCAAGGCTCCTCGTTACACCCCCTGCCCACCTGACCACCATGGGCTCTAGAGCCTTTAGCCACACTGCTGCTTGTCCTTGGAATTCTACAAACTCCATTTCAAATACCTAATAGTCTATTTTAGACAATAAACTAGGTTGGACAATCAATATAACAGCTCTACACAAGAAAGGCCAGACCTGGAACTCATTCCTCTGGGACACAGGTGAAAGAAACCCATGTCCATTTCAATAGTGTTCACTCCAGTCAAGGCTCATGTGGGTGTTAATGTATTGTTCTTGTTGTTTGTTCTTCAGAGTGACAAAAGTGTGACTTGGTTACAATGCTTAATGTAACTATCACAATCTGGTTTATTGCCAAGTACATTTTCAGACACAAGGACAATGTCTTGGTCAGAAAATAGACATAAAAGAAAGCTGTGTATATATACATCAGCTCCCACTTCTGGTTGGAGTCGCTCCTGGCTTCATGACCCTCCAGATGGGTAACTACAGCAATCGCTCGTATAGTTTGAAGACTAAGCTGGCCATGAACAGTCTCAGTCACGAAAGTCTCAGTGAACAGCAGGTCTTTATCTTGGGATCATTTCTGATTTAGGAGACAGAAGAGTGCAGTTTCAGAAGTGTGT
Source organism: Clarias fuscus (assembly GCA_030347435.1). Lineage (NCBI taxonomy): Eukaryota > Metazoa > Chordata > Actinopteri > Siluriformes > Clariidae > Clarias > Clarias fuscus. The sequence continues at coordinate 894,757 of CM059220.1, read as the reverse complement.
AACAGGGTTATGAATACATAACACTGATGCTAATATAATAATCATTGTGTAATAATTGTTACCATTCCAGCACACTTAAAATCAAACCTCGTACACCTCGAAAGCCATGGTCTTACTGTACTTTCTGTGTGTACTAAAATCCTAATCTTTACTCATTAGAGTATATGGAAATGTTTTTACCAATAAATGTTATATTGGATGAAGTTGTAAATGTGATCTTAATTGCAGACTCAAGGAAGGAGCTACAGTATATGTTATTCATTATAATATACACACTCAGTTTTGTAATTACACACTGGACAAACAAGCAAACAAATAGATTATATTTCAGAAGAATCAAATTACTTTCCTGTATCAAGCAAATTTCTAATCAAAGCTAAAGCTGGTCAAATAAATGTGTGACTTTTAAACAGGAAGTCAGTTTAAGTGTTTTTTCATGATTAACTTAGTTAAACCGTACCTAAATCTTGCTAGATATTATTTATCAGACATATTCTTTGTGTGCAGCACAACTCCATTAAGAGGTTTATATAATAATTATTATTATTTCAGTTAAAGAATATTAACATAAATTGGCTTTGATTGTCTAAAATTAGAGTATATAAATGTAATGTAAATGTAGTCTGTGTATCATATGCTAAAATACCAATAGTTATGAACTTCTATACTGATGCGTTAAATCCGCGATGTGAGAAAGTTTTATACAATATATCTTACAGTAGGTTACAGCATCACCCGGGAATCGAACTAGCGATCTCCGGATGATAGGGCACTTTACCACTGCGCCACTAAATTAAACAATTTAATGATAATTTATTCAATAATTGATGAAATACTTAAATTAAACCAATGACCAACAATTAAATTAAAGCCGAGCCGTTGCTCCCCCATGTGCCTCGATGTCCCCTGAGGACCCCTGACCCTGTAATCAGTTCAGTGGTTGTACTTGCTTGGAGCATTTTTGGTAAGTCCTGCCCACTGCAGACCAGAAACTTCCATAAGAGTTTCTCTCTGTCTGTGTGTGTGTGTGTGTGTGTGTGTGTGTGTGTGTGTGTGTGTGTGTGTGTGTGTGTGTGTGTGTGTGTGTGGACTTGAGTCACCAAGTTAATGACTTTAGACAACTTTAGACAACGTGACAAAATTATGGAAGAGTTGTACCTTGACTTTAACTTTAACAGGACACACACGGGACATCCATGTGACGAGATCTCCAACCAGAATCGGGGCACCAGGATGAGTCAGGCAGGTCCAGAGGGCAGAGGGTGTCTGGATCAATGGCAGCTCAGGAACGACATGTGTAGCTCGACAGGGAGAGGGAAAGAGTGAGAGAGGGAAGAGAGAGAGGGGGAGAGAGGGGGAGAGAGGGAAGAGGAGAGATAACAGTTAGGTCTGGTTACAGTCACACAATGTATAAGGTGAATGTATATTTAGTGTAGAGTGCAAGCAGGGACTCCGGCAGGACTAACTATGACATCATAACTAAAAGGGAGGAGCCAGAAGGAAACGCAGACATGAGGGGGAACTGAGATGTAAAGCAACCAATCACCTCACCGTCAACAAACCTGAGTGATCAATGAGAGTGGGGAGGACAGCATCTAAACATACCAGTTCACCAGAATACTCTACGTCCATGAGTCCCCCAGATCTGCTCCTTTACCTAAGGTTCATCTATTTACAAACATGCTGCGCTAAATAAATAGGTTTTTAGCCGAGACTTAAACACTGAGACTGTGTCTGAGTCCCGAACATTAATAGGAAGACTATTCCATAACTTTGGGGCTTTGTAAGAAAAAGCTCCGCCCCCTGCTGTAGTTGTAATAATACGTGGTACTGACAGGCAGCCTGCATTCTTTGATGGAAGTAGGCGTGGCGGATCGTAAGACACTAGCAGTTCACTCAGATACTGTGGCGCGAGACCATTTAGTGCTTTAAATGTCAAAAGTAGTATCTTAAAATCGATGCGAAATTTCACAGGGAGCCAATGCAGTGTAGATAAGATAGGGGTGATGTGCTCGTATCTTCTGGTTTTAGTGAGGACTCTCGCTGCTGCATTCTGTACTAACTGAAGCTTGTTTATACACCTAATTGAACAACCAGACAGTAAGGCGTTACAATAGTCCAACCTAGAGGTGATAAAAGCATGAACTAGTTTTTCTGCATCATTTAGTGACAATATGTTTCTTATCTTGGCAATATTTCTAAGGTGAAAGAAAGCTATCCTGGTGATATTATCTACATGTGCTTCAAACGAAAGGCTGGAATCTATAATCACACCGAGGTCTTTCACTGTTGCACTTGATGGAACAGAAAAGCCATCTAAAGTTACAGTGTGATCAGAAAGCTCACTTCTAGCTACTTGTGGTCCTATGACCAGAACTTCTGTCTTATCAGGATTAAGCAGAAGGAAGTTAATTAGCATCCAGTCTCTTATATCCTTTACGCATTGCTCAACTTTAGCAAGCTGGTTTCTCTCATCTGGTTTTGCTGAGATGTATAATTGTGTGTCATCAGCATAACAATGAAAACTAATACCATGTTTACAGATTATGTTGCCCAGAGGAAGCATGTAAAGGGAAAAAAGCAGTGGGCCTAAAACTGAACCCTGTGGAACACCAAACTCCACTAGAGAACATGCAGAATAATCACCATTTAAATCGACATACTGATAACGATCAGTCAAATAGGATCTGAGCCAGGAGAGGGGCCTTCCCTTAATTCCTACTACATTTTCTAATCTGAGAATACTATGATTGACAATTGTGTCAAAAGCTGCCCTGAGGTCGAGTAACACAAGTATAGTCACGCAATCCTGATCAGAGGCCAATTAGAGGTCATTTACTACGTTAACAAGTGCTGTCTCTATGCTGTGATGAGGCCTAAATCCTGACTGATACAGTTCATGTATGTTATTTCTATGTAAATATGAGCATAGCTGCTCCGCTACTATCTTTTCCAGAATCTTAGAGATAAAGGGGAGATTTGATATCAGCCTGTAATTGGACAGCTAACCGGGGTCAAGGTCAGACTTAATTATCTGTTTAATAACTGCTCATTTAAAAGATTTTGGAACATACCCAATGCTGAGTGAAGAATTAATTCTTTTCAACAGGGGTTCTGTTATTTCTGGCACTATCTGTTTGAGAAAATGGTATAGGATATAATACACAGGTTGATGAATTTGCAGAAGAGATGAGTGAAATTAGTTCATTCTCTTCAAGGGGAGTAAAGTGTTCTAAGTTCTGATCTCACATGGTTAGTTTAACATCTCCAACGATTTCATTGTCCGGTTTCAAAGCCTCAATTTTATGCCTAATGTTTACAATTTTATTATTAAGGAAATTCATGAAGTCCCCACTTGAAAAATAATTTTCTTTTACTAAATTCAGATAAGACAGAGATATTATTTATTGGCCCAAAAACCAGTACACACCAGCTCTCACAATTCAGCCTGCGTTTAGAAGGATGTACTGTTACCACCAGCTCGACAGTGAAAGACCTGGGTGTAATATTAGACAGTAACTTATCCTTTGAAAATCATATCTCCAACATCACAAAAACAGCCTTTTTACACCTTAGAAATATTGCCAAGCTTAGGAACATTTTATCTGTATCTGATGCAGAAAAGCTGCTTCATGCATTCATGACCTCCAGACTGGACGACTGTAATGCATTACTGGGTGGCTGTCCTGCATCCTCAATTAACAAGCTACAGTGAGTCCAAAATGCAGCCGCCAGGGTTCTCACTAGATCCAGAAAATATGATCATATAACCCCAATATTATCATCCCTGCACTGGCTACCTGTTCAGTTTAGAATTAATTACAAAATAGCATTACTTACTTACAAGGCTCTAAATGGTCTAGCTCCCACATACCTAACCAGTCTTCTGATACGCTACAATCCACCACGCTCCTTAAGATCAGAAAACTCCGGACTACTGGTAGTTCCCAGAATATCAAAATCTACAAAAGCAGGTAGGGCATTTTCATATTTAGCTCCAAAACTTTGGAATAGCCTTCCTGACAGTGTTCGGGGCTCAGACACAGTTTCCCAATTTAAAAGTAGACTCAAGACGCATCTCTTTAATCTGGCATACACATAATTAATTTCTTTACCTCATACTCCAGTACATCTATCCTGAATGGCAACCACGCTAATTCTTTTCACCTGCTCTTTATTTTTCCACCCATCCCGAGGCATCTGGAGATTGTGCCAGCTTCAGTAGACAGAGGCCGACCCTGCGAGGTTCCTGAGGCATCCAGAGAAGGACCTGCTCCAGCTGGATTCTTCTTCATGTTGGTTTGGATCTACACATGCTGCTCCTGAGCTCCCAGTGATCCAGACCCCCATCTGCCCTCTGCACCTGCTGACTCATCCCTGAGCTGAACTGGACTTTGTGTTCATTTAAATAACTTCTGTTATATCGAACTTTCAGCTGCATAACACACATGATGTTCTACAATTTCTGTCATCACCCAGATGAGGATGGGTTCCCTGTTGAGTCCGGTTCCTCTCAAGGTTTCTTCCTATTGCCATCTCAGGGAGTTTTTCCTTGCCACTGTCTTGGCTTGCTCATCAGGGACAATCTCATTATCTAGACACATTTTTCTTACACATATATACATTTCCATAAATTTTCTTTTCATTTTCTTTTCATTTCTGTGAAGCTGCTTTGAGACAATGACCATTGTTAAAAGCGCTATAGAAATAAAATTGAATTGAATTGAATTGAACTTGTTGTGGAGATTTCTGCAGTGGTCTTATTTCTGGTTAATTTGGCTACGGTATTAAATAAAAATCTAGGATTATTTTTGTTAGACAATGAATTATTCAAGACAATGAATTATGCTACATAAAACTTTCTTTCCTGATTGCGCGTGTGAATCAGTGTTATAGCAGCCGGATGTTTTAGGTTGGTTGGTGATCAGTTCAGTGTGCAGTAACACACTGATAGGATAGGGGGATCCCCGGTGTTATCAGGTTGGGTTTGTGGACTGACAGAGGTTTTGGCCAATTATTTATGTAACCAGGTTGAAAAGCTGACCTGTTAATCACAGGAGTGGTTATTTGTGTCCCTGTCTGATTGTGCTGTGAATATGGTGTATTTTAGTGGGGTTTTCATTTAATGGGAAAATATATATGTATCGCGTTGATTTCGCGTGATTGGATCGGGACACGTGGATGTGGGTGAACTAAATCAACGCCATCGCTTGAAGCGTAAGTGCTTAGACATCCAATCCACTTCATCAGAGTACTGAGCTGGTTTTGTGTGTATATCTATGTGAAACAGCATGATTGAAACGGTTATTTTGTTTATTAAAGAGGGGAGAAAACAGCTCCATAAGCCGTCTGTGTGTTTCCAGTGTGAGAGTGAAGCATCAAAGTGAGTGTTATTTAATTGTACTTTTCCAAATATTTGTTAATTGTGATGCATGTGTGTTTGTTAAAGAGAACAGGAAGATGGAGGATTTTTAATGTTTCATGTGCAGTGTTAATGTGTGACGCACAAGAGTGGTGATGAGCAGTAAGTTATAATCAGTCATTTTGTTTTTATTAAATTGAGAGAGCATGTCTATTGATGTTGTGTCATGAGGAACTTTCATTGATGTTTCATGTAGTTTAAACAGCCTTATTCTGTTTTTCATGAAGACATTATGTATTTGTGTTTATTTGTTTACAGAATGAAAGGCTGCTATAGTTGACTGTTAGCCATTTATTTTTAGATTGATTATCGGTTTGTTTTGAGGTACAAATTTAATTAATTTCAACAACTGTACACAATATTTAAGTCTCTGTCTGATTCCTCGAATTTGCATAATTAACACTGCCCTAATTTAAGTGCAGTCTGGAATAAAAGATCCCAACTAAATTCTTTATCCTGTGTCTGGCGTTATCACTAAAATCACATCCCAGGCCACAGAGATTTATATTTTTTGCAAATGTAATGCATCATAAAACATTAAACAGAAAAAAAAAAAAACTGTTGCCTCCGAGTGGCGCAGTGGTTAAAGTGCTCGCCCTATCATCAGGAGATCGCGAGTTCGATTCCCGGGTGATGCTGGAGGTCTAGAGAGAGCTGATTGGCCGAGCTCTCTCAGAGGGGAGGGATGAGAGGTACTTAGTGCTCCCACATCAATCACGGCTCTACAGCCAGTCAGGGGCGTCTGTGAGCTCGCGCAACGGAGGGAGCGGATAGCGCTGTCCTCCGAGTGTGTTACGTCGCCCCCAACGGTGCGCGAGCGAGCAGTTCGAAAAGATGCGGTCGGCTGGCGTCACGTGGTTCGGAGGAAACACGTGATAGTCTTCGGCCCTCCCGGCTGAGTGGTGGTAGTAGCCTTAACGTGGGAGCCCCCTAGTGACGGGGAGGAATTGGACACGACTAAATTAGGGAGAAAATCGGGGAAAAATCCAAAAAAGAAAAAAACAACTGTTTTCATTTACACACACACACTTTTGGATGATTCCTAATCACATTATAATTTTTAGTTATTGGGATTCACATAGTGTTGCCTTGCACCTCTAGGGTCGAGGGTTCGATTGTGACTCAGTGTCTGTGTGTGTGGAGTTTGCATGTTCTCCCCGTACTTGGTGGGTTTCCTCCAGGTACCTCCGATTTCCTTCCACAGTCCAAAGACCTGCAGCTTAGACTAATTGGCGTTCCCTAATTTCCCATTGTGTGTGTGTGTGTGTGTGTGTGTGTGTCTGTGTTTGCTGCAATGGATTGTCCCATCCTGTATACAGGATGAAGCTGTATTAAAGATAAATGAATGACTTGTTTAGAATTTGAGAAATATTCACCAGTTCTGTTTGTACCGTAATGTGTAATAGAGCTGCGCGCGCACACACACACACCCACACACACACACACAATGTCGGTCCCTCCGAGTGCGCATCACTCACACACAGTACGGTAAATGATCTGCTCAGTAAATAAACAGCCCTGTCAGGTTTTAATTCCACTTCCGCTCGCTCCATGCTCTCTCTCTCAGTGTCCAGAGGAACAGTAATAAGCTCGGCTGCTTTAGGAGTCGTGTTCTGAACCGCTTATTACATCGGTAAGTCCAAAAGTAAAGAAAACTCCACACACCGCGCTACAGCAGAGTATATGTGTGTGTGTGGAGTTAACCCCGGCGCGCGCCTGCTACATCACTCGATTCAACTGTCTCCACACTGTGATATCTGGTTATCTTTAATTATTAGTCAAATTATGCTCAAATTTTGTATAAAGCCTTTCATGTGTTTACTTGAACTACACGGTTATGGGAAACGCCATTTCCCATAATCCCCCGCGTCACATCGTAACGCGCGCGCCTGCTAGCCTAAAGCTAACTCCTTTTATAACGCGCTGAAGGTTTATGACAGTACAACCTTCGATTAGCGTTAAAGTACTAAAATAACTAAAGCTGACGAGCGATGTTTATAGATAGTTGGTTAGTTAGCTAGTAACAGGCTGAAGAGCGCGTCAGTGCCCGGATGTGAAGGCGACATCTGATTGGTCAGGAGAACTTCCGCGTTCATCCTGTGTAGTTCAAACCGATAGAAGAGAAAATGTCTCTTATATAAAGTTTTATACGGTTACAATAAAATTATTATCTCTAGAAATGGAAGAACTCGAACTCAGAACTCGCTCTTTTAGTGATGTCTTTACAGTTCATAGACTGGAGGACCAGAAACCTCAGCTGTCTGTCTGTCTGTCTCTCATCATCACACACACACACACACACACACACACCTGTCTGTCTGGACAGACTTTACTGAATCTCCTGCAGCACTTGGATCTCTGTCTGAAGTTTAATCTGCAGCATCAGTCAAATCTAATGAACAGTCATGTGTCGGAATTAATAATCTACTTATAAACGGAATATTCTTATTTATATTAAATATTATATCTAAAAATATGAAAACAATTCATATTTTCACTTTGGCTGAAATAACAGCGCTGAAGTGGTATAAGTGAATTTTAACACGCCGGAGTCGTTTTAAGACGAAACTTCATCTTTATCTGATCGACTTTTTCCATTTCTCATCTGTGATTCTCTCTCCGATTACCGAACAGCGAGTGTATTTGTCTGAGCACCAAAGAAGTACAACTTAGTGTAAACAAGGCGTCAGATACTCGACCTTACAGAATGTGATTTCTGTGTATTAATAAGTGAGACAGAGAGTTCTGCTGTACAGAGAGACACACAGACATGGACGTGGACTTCAACCTCAAATAATAATAATCATAATAATAATAATAACATCACTCATTACATTAAAGATCAGCAGATTATTATTAGATTTAACATTTTAACTGTTTCTATAAACTCATTAACTGTCAGGGACGAGTACTAACACTAGTTATATTATTATTATTGATTATATTTGTATTTAAATGGACGGTGTTTATAGACTGATATACAGATGAATGTCAGTGTACTGATGGCTGTGTAAGTGTTTTCTCTCTCATGGTGTGTGTGTGTGTGTGTGAAGGTAAACACCGGAGCAGAAGCTTCAGTATGAGTAACTTTAAGAGTCACGTCGGGGGGAAGGACGACCCTGTCATGCAGTACGTCGTCAGCAACTCTCTGAGAGAACACCCGGCTCTGAAGAAGCTCAGACTCGTAATCCAGCTGTTTCCTTTACATCTCTACTCACACACACACTCACACACACTCACACACACACACAGTCTCTCTCTCTCTCTCCCTTTACATCTGTGTAAAATCAGTACCTGGGAAAGTCTGAAGGGAGAGACTGTGGATATTTAATAATTAATCTGGTGTGTGTGTGTGTTTGCTCAGGTAACCATGGAGCACAAGTGGAACGGCATGATGGTGGCGTGTGAGCAGTCTCAGTTCATGGCAAACCTGGCAAGACTCATCAACACCAAGAAGGCCATCGAGATCGGTGTGACATCATCATAATACACACACACACACACACACACACACACACACACACACAGTGCCTGGTTTATCGGGATTCACCTAAAGTGTAAATCTTTGCCAGACTGGACTAAATTTTAATCTGGATTTCACAAACAAAGTTTTTTTTTTTTGGTAATCCTGTGTGTGTGTGTGTGTGTGTGTGTGAGAGAGGGAGAGAGAGAGAGAAAACACAATTTACCAACCGCGCCTGATTACGGTACAAAGTTTTAAAAGTGCGACGCTTGTTCCAAATACAACTCATTTGCATCTTGCCACGCCCACAAAACTCCATAAAAGGTAACGTCCACAGAGAGCAGCAAACGGGTGATCAGGAGACGTATTTCACATGGGGAACAGTTATTTTGTGTTTGTGTGTAGGTGTGTATACAGGCTATAACACCCTGAGCATCGCGCTAACGCTACCTGACGATGGTAAAGTGATCGCGTGTGACGTGAGTGAAGAATACGTCAACATCGGCAAACCCTTCTGGAAGGAGGTGAGAGACCAGACCACAAGTGTGTGTGTGTGTGTGTGTTATCTTTATTTTTCATATAATTAACAGACTCCTGTGTGTGTGTGTGTGTGTGTGTGTCCTAGGCTGGAGTCGAGCACAAGATCGACCTGCGTCTGCAGCCGGCGCTCAAAACTCTGGGTGAGGACTGTTCCTCTGCTTCATGATGCAGCTTCGTGATGATGTCACTTCCTGTTTCATCATCTGCTTTCATTCATGTCTAAATACTAAAACACACCGTTACACACGAGTACACAAGTGAGAGAGGTGTGTAATGTTTAAAACAGCGTGTCTGAAATCGAGCTGAAATGATTGACAGGTGTACAGAGCTCCACCCCCTTTCCCTGGGTAACCTAACACAGTCTAATCTAAGCTTGGCTCGACATCGGCGCTGATTGTGCGTCCTGGCCTTCAGTCACAAACATTCAGAGATCTGAGAGGTGATCAGTGTGTGTGTGTGTTCCAATTTAAATTCTTACCTCTAGTTGGACGAGACATCTGTCACTCAAAATCACTGATTTTCAAAATTTTCTCTGTTATTTTGTTTTCGGGGTTTTTTTTTTTGTGTTTTCTGTTTTCATTTTGTTTTGTTTATTTTCGAATTTTAGTTTTTTTATTTGAATTTTCACATTAAAAAAAAAAAATGTTTTTTGCATTTGTATTTTGTTTTTATTTTTAGTTTGTTGTTTTTAATAATTTTTTTTTTATTTTGTTATTTTGTTCTTGAAATTATTTTTTGATTTTTATTTGTTTTATTTTCAGGTTTTATTTTGTTTTGCTCTTCTCAGCCACCGTAGATCTGTGTGACCTGAACTGATTCCGATGTTTATAAGCAAACAGGTGCACAGGTGTTCATGTTAAAGAGGACTGTGTGTGTGTGTGTGTATATATATATATATATATATATATATAATGTGTGTGTGTTTTTTCTCTCTCAGACGATCTCCTGGCTGCAGGCGAGGCCGAGACGTTCGACTTTGTGTTCATAGATGCTGATAAGGTGAACTACGACAATTACTATGAGAAATCTCTGCAGCTGGTGAGGAAAGGAGGAATCATCGCCATCGACAACGTGAGTACCGCGAGCGTCGTCATGGGAACGCGCGTGTGAGCTCGTATTACAGTACAGCAGGCCTGAGGATTCTGTAACGATTTCCCCTCGTCTCTTTATCTGAGACTGAGTCGGTCATGTTACCTGTAGACCCATTGAAGACTTTTACCCAGCATGCTTTTCTCCTTCAGATGTTTAACGTCACGAACAAACTGGTTTAAACTCCACATCACAGAGAGAGCAACACTCAGGCGCTACTGTTACGGCAGGCGCTTAATAATTATAATAATACTGACCTTTGACCCCAGGTGCTGTGGAGCGGGAGGGTGCTGAGTCCTAAGGACGGGGACGTGGACACGCAGAGCATCGCCGCTCTCAACAAGAAGCTGCACAGAGACGTGCGTGTGAGTCTGAGCATGCTGACGGTCGGGGACGGCCTCTCGCTCGCCTTCAAACTGTAGCACACTGCAGCTCCACCAGGGGGCGCACGCTAACCTGAGGTGTGTCTGTGTGTGTGTGTGTGTGTGTGTGTGTGTGTGTGTGTGTGTGTGTGTGTCCTGCTCAAACACTCTGATACAAGGTCCTCAGTGAAGCGGCACGCTCTTCCTCAGGATGAACCCCGGGGCAGATACGCTACAGATTCAGCTCACTTTACTCCTCACACAGTCAGACGTGCAGTGTGACCAGGGCGTGTCCCAGCACATGATTAAAGGTCCCATATTTTACCATTTCGTTAACAAGCGAACACGCATCTCAGAGCTTCCTGTGAGTGTGTGAGTGAGTGTTAATGCCCCAGCTGAAATAGATACTCCCTCTATTTCATTCCTCGTCCGAACGCACTGTTTCAGTGTCGCTGCTGAGAAGTTCTGAAGGAGGGGCTATTCTTAGTCAAGGTCACATTTAATTAGCTTGTTCACGCCTCGGCCAGTAGGATTTTTTTTCCCCATGTCGCAAAGCAGCTTCACACAATCAATAGTTTTGATTTGTCATTTTATTTGTAAATAGTAAATTTTCCTGTTTAATGATTGCTTAAAAATTGTTAAAAGCGCTATTACAAAAACATTTGATTTGAGTTGAGTTGAATATACTGCCTGTGATTCCCGTATGAGTGAGTGTAGGAGGCGTGGCTTGAGTCACTCGCTGCAGTAGCCCTGAGTGCAGGATGTGCAAAGTGGACCAAAAGGTTTTGTTTTGTTGTTTTTTTGTTTTCAATGTGTGTGGATTCTACATGTTTTTTCTTGTTGTAAAGAACCAAAAACAATCGCACTAGGAGTCCCGCCCTGATGGCCCCGCCCTCTCCTGATGAAGTGTGTTGAGGTTCTTGTTCTCGTGTGTGTTTGAGCAGGTGTGTGTGTGTGTGTGTGTGTGTGTGTGTGTGTGTGTGAGGAAGGTTAGCGTGCAGTGAGCCGAGTGCCACACCGCCGTGCCTCTGACCATCAGCTGGGTTTAATGTTACACGACCAGGACGTAACGAATCACATTTTATAGATAATCACTGAGTAAATAGGACTTAATGATGATTTAAAAACAAGCTAACAGGTTAGCGTTGTGTAAAAGTGTGTAGGTCATTAAATGTCACACACAACCACATTAAAGGCTGTTTACAAGACTGACGACGTGTTCGTGTGTGAATCTGATGATTAAAGGACGCAGATGCGGCACGTAGCAGAGAACCAGCTTTAATAGGGTTGATACAGGAACTCCAGACTCACACCAGAGCTCAGCAGTTACCGTATTCTCCAGACTATAAGTGTGCAGACATTCTGTTTATTTCCTCAGTCAGCTCATCAGCACCCCCTAGTGCTGCCGCACAGTTTAGTGTTTTATGCATCATCTTTATCTTCATTCTGTAAGAATACAATAACGCTAATGTCCTTCATCACAGCTACGCGTTACACCGAGCTAAATCCTAAACACGACGGTCAGGCTAGCGAACTAGCCGTCAACCGCGGGAAACATACTTGTAGTAGCAAGGCTACCGTTAACACACACACACACACACAGTACAGAAACACTAACGCACATATGTGTTACATTTCACAGGGGAAAAAAATTGCATACTCAGGAAAATACGGTAAAGTGAGGAAATAAATAAATACAGGAGGAGAACTAAAGTGCTAATACTTAAAGGAATAATGGAATGTGTGTGTGTCTGCTTTAGCACAGAATACACACATACACACACTGGTGGAGGGTGTTTATGCCTCCAGTTCAAAACCCAGACCGAGTTTATGACCTCCAGCATTGATGCTCTTCCCATCGACCAGCGCCGAGAGGATCAGCTTCACCCCTACACACACACACACACACACAGGGTTAGAGCTCACATACTACTGCTAGGCCAAATCACTCTCTTAATCATGAGATGTAGTAGAATGAAAGGGTGTGTAAAAAAAACACACACACACACACCTGGTCTGAGGGTCTGTGTGTAGCCGAGTCCAACCAGACTGGAGTTGTTCACCTTCACCTGAGGAGAAAATCATCACACACACACAGTTAGCATGGATCAGGATTAGCGCGTGTGCGTTACCATGGAGACAAGTCACATGATGATGATGTCAGCAAGGTGAGGAAGACTTTGATAGATGATCCAATGTAAACCAGGTTACCAGAGGAGAGTGTGTCACAGTGAGGTGTGTGTGTGTGTGACTTACACTAACGGAGGCATTGGAGTCGAGTGTGTATTTGGCGGCGATGCCGAAGAGTGTGTTGGTGTTCCCCGCCGTCCAGGACAGATTCACTGCCGTCTCCAGATTATCACTCAGCTTCTGATACACGGAGCCTCCAAACTCACAGCCGTCATTCCTGCATGTGTACACACACACACACACACACCAGAACATGTAGGTGAAGTGGTAAAGTCAGGAGTTTTGTGTGTGTGTGAATGTATAAACACACTCACACGTGCGTGAGCAGCTGGAAGTCCCGCCCACGGTACCCGACCGCCAGGTTGTTGTGGGAGGTTTTGGATTTGGCGGGGTCGAAGGTCGTCTGGACGCCGGCGAGCCAGGAGTCGACGCCCAGGACGCCGGCGGCGTGAACCAGCGGCCCGGAGAAATCGAAGTCCACGTCACAGCCCAGGTTCAGGTACTCGCACTTATACCCCGCCTGCACCTTCCCGCTCTTCTTCCTGCACAGACAGGGCAAAGGGGCGGGGCTTAGCTCATGCATATGCAAATATATTCTAATAAACGTAATGACCTGGAATCAGACATTTCACACTTTTATATACAACAACTGAGAGATAAAGAAACTATAATAGTGTGTGTGTGTGTGTGTGTTAAAGATGAGAAGTTGTAGAGATGTTGAGGAGGAGTGTGTGCAGCTCCTCACCCTGTGTTCGGGGAGAACGACGTGTCGAACGTCACCTTCAGTCCTTTAGCAATCTGTAAACACACACACACACACAGATCAGAACACTTAGTCACTACGTTAGTATGGCGTCATTGTGTGTGTGTGTGTGTGTGTGTGTGTACCTGGTCCTCCACACTGATCTCAGTACCCAGTGTGTTGTCCGTGCTCCACTTCTCAGTGAAGGTCACTCCGTACTCGTCCCACTTGTACTTGGTCTCCAGGTTTGCGTTGACTTTTCCCGTGTCAGTGTTGGACGAGCCGCACGTCTTAAACTCCTGAACAAACACACACACACACACGGACATGACGACACGCTCGGGTACGGACAGAACGGATATGACTGATACACTCACGTGATTAACTCAGTTATTATTATTATTATTATTATTATTGTTATCAGCTCACACTGTGATATTGCAGTCTGGTCCATAAGTATTCAGTCAGTGAATTGTTTTTGCCTCTGAAGCAGATGTGATGTGACTGAAACGTAAACTTTCAGCATTAATGTGTTTTTTTTTTAAACAAATAATTTAAATAAACTGGACTTTTAACTTTGGCGCGACTTTAACACTCAGGATTGTCCCAATACTTATGGACCTGGCTGTGTATACATTTTTCCTTCTCCACATCTGATTAGATCTAAATTCAGAGGTACGTACCACTCCATTAGCTGACTTGGTCTTCAGATCGAGCTTCACCAACCCGAACCCTGATACACACACACACACACACAGGACTGAACATGGTACTCTGTTTCTACAAAGAAATTAATTAATTAACACTGAGAAAGTCTCATTGTGTGTGTGTGTGTGTGTGTGTGTGTGTGTGTGTGAGACTGACCATATCCCTTATTAAAAACGTCCTTGGCTGCTTTGCCGAGGTCAGCGTACGATGGAGGGGCGGCCATGATTCTGCAAGAGAGAGCGGACCATAACCTGATAAGTTTATAAACTATACTTACACACACACACACACACACACACACACACACACACACACATACACAAAACTGAAACTCACAATTCATCATTAGTGCTGTGTGGCAACTAAAAATAATCATAATTATATCCTTAAAAAAAAAAAAAACACAAAAATCAAAAGAATAACACATTACATCATCCTTCCAAGTGTGTGTGTGTGTGCTCTGTGATGAATTGGCACCCTGTCCAGGGCGTACCTCCTGGCATAGGCTCCGCCCCCTGCGACCCTGAATACAGGATCAGCGCTATGGAGAGTGTGTGTGTGTTTGTGCAATGAATAATCCAAATACACAACTTAACTCAACTTAAATAATCTATGTTCCCGAGTGTGTGTGTGTGTGTGTGTGTGTGTGCAGGTATTATTAGCTGATTAGAGCGGGACACTTGGAGCCTAGTATATTGACCTTTTTCACAATATTCTAATTTTCTGAGATTGTGGATTTGGGGTTTTCATGAGCTGTAAGTCATAATCATCTCAATTATGACAAATCACAGCTTGAACTATCTTGCTATCTTGCTTTGCATGTAATGAGTCTCTCATATGTTAGCTTCACCTTTTAAGTTACATTACTGAAATAAATCAACTTTTGCACGATATTCTAATTTTTCGAGTTTCACCAGTACGTGTTACTGCTTACTGGAGAGAGTCCCAGGGTGAGATTGTTTGTATATATATTAATGTATATATATTACACGCAGATTATTTTTAATGGAGCCACCGAGATAGAAAAGGATGCCCCCTACTGGGGAATATGTTGCAGTAATTTCTCCCAGTGAGGTAGTTAGTTAGTCTAATAAATTGCTTTCAATCAGAGACTTTTTTTTAGGGGGAATTTGTTCTTGACTTCATTTTCAAGTATTCAGAGATTACATCTGTGCATGAAGAATGATGTAATACCCGTTACAGCTACACGTCCATATTAATTGTGTTGTTTGCAATGTTAAAGCGTATCTGCTAAACAAATTTTGTCCACTAGATGTCAGTATAACGAGCTCTTAAATAAAGCTCCATGTAATAAATGAAGCTTCATCTCACCATCACTGCTGATTACATCGGACTAAGTCTGAGAGAATCTATAGGACTCTTAACGAATCACAGATGAGACCGGGTTCTTTTACCCAATCACAACGCAGAGGGCGGGGTCTCCTAACGTCACATGAGCAGTTACTAACGGATCAGCAATTGTTCTTTTTTAATTATCTTTTACATTTAATTTACAAACCAATAAATAAAAACAGCCGAGTAGATGTCTAGTTGTCATTTGTTACACAGAGCCGGATATAATCACCCATCTCGTTAAAAAAACAAACAAACAAAAAAAAACAAGGACATATAAATAAACACTTTATTTTTCCAATGGATTTTCCCTTCCTCCAGTGTCCCTTTTGTATTTCTGTCCTCCGTCAGGCCGTAAAGGCCTTGAGGTCAAATCACAAAGATAAAAAATACAATTTTCAGTAGTATCTGTGTTCATGTGGGCGGAGCCTCAGGGACAAAACCGTGCAAAAATAATAAGTATCACTATAATAATAATAATTAATATTGATCATTAAATTATGTCCCTGTTGATCCTGCATACTCCAGATACTGTACAATGACAGCTAGAGGAAATAACGCGTTATAACAGCAATCTGTAGACTGTACATTAATACATCTGTATAATAAAGTAATATTATAAGAGATAATATGAATATTATAATATTTATAGAATGTAATGACATCAGCAAACAAATCCATCATCCTGAGCATCTGTTAAACAGCCAGGTTTAATGCAGTGTGTCTCATAAAGCCTGAGAGTCACTCAGATAAACAAATAAACACATAAATACATGTAAAATAACATTTCTATAATAAATTAAACCTTTTAAAAGCCTTTATTAAGACACAGTTTGAGTTATTAAGCAGGTGGAGGAAGCGAACAGCATTACGGACTTCATGCATGAAATGTTCACGAGGTTTATTATATTTATAATGTTAATAGTAGAGATAAAGTATTTAAATCATTAATCTGATCAAATTTGCTCCGTTTTTGTGTGAACAGGTTTGTGCTAAGTGGCTAACACGCTCGTGCTAACACCACAAGCCTCAGCGACACCCGCGAGATTTAATCACATCTGTGTATCTGATGCTGTGATTAAAACAGGAGCGGATTAAACTCCATATTAATTTATTCCTGTTTTTTATAATAATAATAATAATAATAATAATAATGTCTCACCGGAATGTCTGGAGCTGCGGCGTTCAGCTGAACTGCACGAGAGCACTGCAGAGACACGGAGCGGTGTGGAAGGCCACCGGGCTCAGAAACACTGTCGCGCCGCACGGCCTCTCATATGGACCTCGAAAAGGGTCATGAAGCAGAAGTAGCCACTGCTACCCTGCGTTCACAGTTCGCTCTCGCCGCTGTTGGCCGCTCTGACGTAGACCGAACGCCTTTCTTGTATTTAAAGGGGCCGCAAAGCAATCAAGCTTGTTGATCTTATGGAGACCAAAATGTGGAAGATAACAAGAAATTGATTCATAGAAAGAACTGTATTGTAGAAATAAACAAATTATTCGTATGGTGTGTCTTCTGTTCATTGTGAATTGCTAGTCTAATTTAATATATAGATATTATATTTCTTATTATTATAACATTAGAATCACTTACTAGACATTGTCTTTAATTAAAATAACATTAATAATTAATAAATAACCACTACCGCAATAAATCAACCTCTCCTCCATTTTGCTTAGGAACTAATGTAGCCGGAACAAAAGTTACAGGACTGAGTTCCTTCGGAATCCTATCAAGCGGAGGACCTCCCTTTTAATTGGTTGCCGCTCAACCGCGTCATAGCTCATTACCCTAAAGTTGAGGTGATTTCACCTCCCTTCGCCGCTCTCGCCGCGCCGCTCTTCGCCGCCGGCTCACATTGAAAATGAATGACTTCCGGCCGCTTTGACGCTCTCGCCGCGATCGGTGTGAACGCAGGGTGAACGTCTTTATGTACAAACGTGTGTGGTTTATTGTCCGTCTGTCTGTACTACTCTGCATGCCTTAACTTACCCCCTGAGGATAAATAAAGTTTTATTTTAAATTGAATATGAATATATGAACTATGACATGGTGCTATGCCTTCACTAAATCTTGCACAAAACGCAAAACAATCCCCAAAAAACTATGTAAACTCACTTTCCAAGTGAAGTTTTGAACGTCTCCCGGCCATACGCACAACTTGTTTTGGTACCACCAGGGGGCCCTACACAATACTAGGCAGGTGATTTTATTGTTATGACTGATCGACGTAGTATAAAGAAAGAAGAAGAAAAAAAAACAGTAAAGAACCAGCAGTTATTTACAACAGCAGCTTATTTATTTTTAGCTAAACAATTATTTGACCATTACGTACATATTTACAAGAGATGTCAGATAAACAGGATGAACCATTCAGAGACCGAGGCCAAATTACAATTAATAAGAACATACAACTTTACATCAAGTTTAGAGTCAAACCCACAGTCTACGACTTCTCCACAAACGAACATGCGGAAATGAAGATAAGGTGCTGAAGCGACGACACACGGAGGCGCGAGTAGTGCTGTAGAACTCAAACAGCTGTTCAATATAATAACTGTGCAGCGGACAATGGCACAACATGACCACAAGATAACAAAACAATTGCTAAAAAAAACTACTTATAAAGCGAGTTAAACATTTAGTCAAATTGTAAACATTAGTAAACTTTACAAAGTGTCAGGATCATAAATACAACTCATTATTTACAAAACATCTTAAAAATAACACAAACGCTACACCGTGAGAACCAGTGAACCTATTTTGTACAAAAATTTACCTGTTTTCATTTGACATTTTTGGCAAATGTTCATTGCTCAAAATTTGATGAGAGCAAAACTAGAAAATATAAATTAAACAAAAAGAAAACACAATTGTAATTTTAAATAAGTTTGGTCACACTTTTGCAAAATGGCAAAATTAATAATATATTAGTGCTGCAGAAAAAAAAAAAAATTATACCAACATGGCCCTGTGAAATTATTTAACTGGAAAAAGCCTGCAGTTTACTTCAGATAACTGACATGCAGAGTCGCAGAGTTGTGTCAGTCATTTAAGTATTGGTTTTGACTAATGATAAATGCACAAGAGCATTTCTGGTCCGTGAAAGCGGCAATCACATTTCACAGTTTCACATTTTTAAAGGATAAGATTTTAATTAAACCTTTATATGCAAAAGAGATTATATGGTTTTATTTTTGTTCGAATACAGCGTTTTTGTTTGTTCCGTCATTTCAGAATTTCTTCCGGACGTACTTTAGCATTTTTCCCGTTTGAATGCATGCAAATACAAATGACTTTTTACTTGTTTTGTTTTTTTGATCTAATGAAAAATGTATTCATTAACTATTTTATTTGGCAAACCAAAAACAAAACAAAGGAAAAAACCTCAACTGTTTGGCTTTTTGTTGTGAAACGAAAACAACAAATTAACATAACTAACATTAATGAGTTTTTCTATAATTTTTTTATTAATAATAATAATAATGAACGTCAGCTGAGTTTGTGAAAGTGTAAACTAGTCGAGGAAGCGTTGTTTCGTATTGCTATAGAAAGTCAGTTCTTGCCGTATGTACAGCGCTTTACATTAGAGAGCCGAAGCTGAACATATTCACCCGTAAACCCGGGCGCAGCTGCAAAGCGAGAACCTGAAATTCTGGTTTTGTTTTATATCTCGCACTAATACGACTGTAGTCATTTTATTTACAGTAGAAGTTTTAATATGGTTCTCATCAACTATACACGTTTCTTTTCCAATTCTGTAAGGAAAGAATAACAGACCAGTCGCCGTGCTGTGACCCAGACTGTGTAGCGTGACGGACTCAGACACACGGCGTTACTGTTCACTCTACATATCATAAACTGATTTATTCCTCTTCTACAACAGCACGTTTTAACAAACATTACCCATTTTTACTTTTTAAAAAGACGCTCCTGCTCTGTAAATGTTTTTAGCCTAAAAAAACAAAAAAACAAAGTGCTGACACTGGAGACTCATTCCGTGACTGTATAAATACAGGTGAATGTAGCATTAAAGCTCCAGAATTTACAGCTGACTGAAACTCTGGTTAAATATTTTTCTTTGATGTATTTATACTATATTATTTCTGCTGTTTATTTAAATGTTGTTGAGTTTTGGCCACTGAGGGGCTGAGCGCCGCTTTAATGTTTCTCCGAGCGTGATAAGTGGAAAATGTATTCTTATTGCACCTTTAATCCTGAGGCAGGACGCAAAATAAAAAGAAGCAAAATGTCATGCGGCATAAATGTAAAACATGTACACGCTGTATAATACATGACACACACACACACGCTGAGAATATGGGGTGTGGTTAGAGACGCCCCACAGGGGAGGGGAGTGCGTGATAGTGGGGGTTGTGTAAGTATGGGGCGTGGTGCGGGACATAACAGGGATGTAAACACACTTTTAGTGTCTTGTATGTATATAATTACTTTGTACTTTGTTATCGGATGAGTCTCCTGAGCAGGGCGGGTCTGGAGAAGGGCCAGCAGTACTCGTTGGGGACGGGGCCGTTGACGTTGCACTCGAAGAAGGAGAACATGGGGAACCAGATGCGCGCGCGGCGGCTCTGCTGGTAGGCGCGCGTGTTAGCGAGGGTGTGGTAGTACAGGAAGAGACGCGTGGTGATGTAGAAAGCTATGAAGACGTCGATGGAGTAATGCTCGTGAGCCGCCAGGATGAAGAAGATCCCGAAGAGATTCAGCACCCAGGACAGAGTGTGGATGAAGTTCCAGCTCCGGGGGGTGTCTACACAAAAAAAAAAAAACACACACACACACACCACTTAAGCAATCTTCCACATTATTAACAATCAGACATTTGTAATATTGAGATGTTTTGCTAGACACACCATGGAGCTGATGCATGCTGTCTGACCTACAGGGGGAGCTAGAGAGAACACTGACCCGCTCTGCTCATAAACTGAGGACGTGATTAAAGCAGAATGTTCATATTCTGGAATCCTGGAACCTTGAGCAGGTTGAACAGGTGTTTACTGTTGGTGACGTAGCTTCCTGTTTTTCGTATTGTTCCCGCGAAAGTTCCTCGTCTGTTTGGAACAGCGTTTTAGATTATATTTTGTTTAGTTTTTTATAATTATATATTTTTCCCGTTTTTACGCTTTAATACTACTGGACTTTATCCGATTTTTGCGCTTTTTGGGAGAATGTGCGTATCATCTGACCAACAACAAGCGAATCCATCACCAAATAATCACAACTCCGGCACAAAGAGTACGTTATCATGTCTACCATTCAGCTCGCTCAGTGTGTGGAGTGCAGGATGTTTAGACATTCTTCCTCCGTCATTAGTGATCATTTTATTTGTGATAGGTGTGTGTTAGTTAGCACCCTGACGGAGAAGATAGTAGCATTAGAGAGCATCCTTTAGAGAGGGTTAGAGAGCGCGAGAGCAGCGTTAATCTTGTAGCGGAAAGTCTGGGTGCCGCAGGCGGAGATAATCAGCCCCCGACTCCGGCAGTAGAGCCTCACAGCGGGGCGAGTGGGTGACGACTCGGCGGCATACTCGTTCAGCCAAAGCTAACGCTAAGGCTAGCCCACCGGAGCACACCTCTTCTGCGCTTCACGTGTCCAACAGGTTCGCTCTCCTCAGTGATGCACCCGCTGAGAAACCTGAAAGAGCTCTGGTTATAGGAGACTCTATACTGAGACATGTGAAATTAGCTAGGCCTTTAGGGGCGCTAGCGGCAGTGGTCAGGTGTATCCCGGGAGCCGGAGCACCGGACATAGCAGGTAATCTTAGGGCTCTAGGACAGCATAGGTTCTCTAAGATAGTGGTACATGCTGGAGCTAACGATATACGCCTTCGTCAGTCAGAGGTTAGTAAGAGTAACTTTACAGAGGTGTTTAAAATAGCGAAGGCGATGTCCGAAGAAGTAGTTTGCTCTGGTCCCATCCCAATGAGACGTGGCGACATAGCTTACAGCAGGTTATGGTCGCTGAACCGCTGGATGTCCAGGTGGTGCTCCGAAAACAACGTAGGCTTCATAGACAATTGGAAAACCTTTGAGGGCAAAACTGGCCTGTTAGGGCGGGACGGTGTCCATCCCACTCGGGAAGGTGCTGGTCTCATTTCTTGCAGTATAGCACATAGTCTCAGAAGAGGCCTAGTTAATCGGTGACAATCCAGAGCCCAGGCCAGGGAGCAGACAGACAGGCTAAACCAACCGTCTGCTAGCTGCAGAGAGTCGTCACTCAGGGTTCATCATATTGAGACTGTGTCTGTTCCCCGAGCTAAGCACAAATTTAGAAAGACTCAGAAAGTCTGTTTTAGTAATTTAATTAACATAGATACCACAAACTCAGATCACACTGAATGCGCAGCCGGCACCTCTGATCTGAAGCTAGGACTGTTAAATATTAGATCTCTCGCATCTAAAGCAGTTATTGTTAATGAAATTATCACAGATCAGGAGTTTGATATCTTATGTTTAACAGAAACCTGGATTAAACAGGACGAGTATGTAGCTCTAAATGCAGCTAGTCCTCCTGGATACAGCTACATACACCAGCCTCGGCTAACTAGTAGAGGAGGAGGAGTCGCAGTTATTTATAACGATAATCTGTCTATCGTACAAAAACACAGTTTTAAATCTAATGCATTTGAAGTTCTCTATAGTAACAAAGTCAGCTCAGTCGATCCCGCTAATCATCATTTACAGACCCCCAGGGCCGTACTCGGAGTTTCTCTGTGAATTTGCAGATTTCCTCTCAAACCTTGTTGTTTCTGTAGACAAAGCGTTAATTGCTGGAGACTTTAATATTCATTTTGAGAATCCAGAAGACCCTCTGAGAACAGCATTCTTGTCCATACTGGACTCAGTAGGAGTAAATCAGTGTGTAGTAGGACCCACTCATAAAGCAGGTCACACTTTAGATTTAATATTATCCTTCGGATTAAGTATAGGAAATATAACCACAATTCCACAGTCTGAAGTTATCTCAGATCACTACCTTGTCTCGATTAAAGCGTGTTATAGTAATAATGTATGCAGCACAGCACCGCGCTTCCACCTTAAACGTACATTTACATCAAATACCGCACAGAGCTTTATCAATAATCTTCCAGAATTATCAACTTTGATTGGATCGCCATCTGACTTCACAGAACTCGAACAAGCGAATGAATATCTAGAGTCAGCACTTCGTTATAGCTTAGATAATGTAGCTCCAGTTAAAAGGAAAATGATTAGAGATAAGAAACTCGCTCCTTGGTATAATGACCACACACGTGCTTTAAAACAAACCGCTCGAAAATTCGAACATAAATGGCGCCAAACTAAATTGATAGTATTCAAAATAGCTTGGAAGGAGAGCATCCTGAACTATAAAAAAGCTCTCAGTGATGCTAGATCAACGTATCTCTCCACTCTTATAGAAAATAACAAAAACAACGAGATTTTTATTTAATACCGTAGCTAACTTAACTAAAAACAAGACCACTGCAGAAATCTCCACAACAACATCATGCAGTAGTGAGGATTTCATGAACTTTTTCAATAACAAAATCATAAATATTAGGCAAAAAATTCAGGCATTGAAACCAGACAATTTAAATAATTCAGATGATCTAACCACATCACATCAGAACTTAGAATACTTTACTCCCCTTGAAGCGAGGGAACTAATTTCACTCATCTCTTCTTCAAAATCGTCAACCTGTATATTAGATCCTATACCGACACATTTTCTCAAACAGATAGTACCAGCAATAATAGAACCCTTGTTGAAAATAATTAACTGTTCACTCAGTAGTGGGTATGTCCCCAAATCCTTTAAATTAGCCGTTATTAAACCGCTAATCAAGAAACCTGACCTTGACCCCTGTCTGCTTTCTAATTACAGGCCGATATCAAACCTTCCCTTTATCTCCAAGATTCTGGAAAAGGTAGTATCACAGCAGCTATGTTCACATCTACACAGAAATAGCATAAATGAACTGTATCAGTCAGGATTTAGGCCTCATCACAGCACAGAGACAGCACTTGTTAAAGTAGCAAACGACCTCCTATGGGCCTCTGATCAGGGTTGCGTCACTATACTTGTGTTACTGGACCTCAGTGCAGCTTTTGACACCATTGATCATAGTATTCTCCTTCACAGATTAGAAAAGGTAGTAGGAATTAAGGGAACAGTCCTCTCCTGGCTCAGATCCTATTTGACTGATCGTTATCAGTATGTAGATTTAGATGGTGACCATTCCTCATGTTCTCAAGTGGAGTTTGGTGTTCCACAGGGCTCAGTTTTAGGCCCACTGCTTTTTTCCCTTTACATGCTTCCTCTGGGCAACATAATTCGTAAACATGGTATTAGTTTTCATTGTTATGCTGATGACACACAATTATATGTCTCAGCAAAACCAGATGAGAAAAAACAGTTTGCTAAAATCGAGCAGTGTGTGCAGGATATACGAGATTAGATGTTAATTAATTTTCTTCTGCTTAATCCTGATAAGACAGAAGTTCTGGTCATAGGACCACAAGTAGCTAGAAGTAAGCTTTCTGATCACACTGTAACTTTAGATGGCCTTTCTGTTCCATCAAGTGCAACAGTAAAAGACCTCGGTGTGATTATAGATTCCAGCCTTTCGTTTGAAGCACATGTAGATAATATCACCAGGATCGCTTTCTTTCACCTTAGAAATATTGCCAAGATAAGAAACATATTGTCACTAAATGATGCAGAAAAACTAGTTCATGCTTTTATCACGTCTAGGTTGGACTATTGTAACGCCTTACTGTCTGGTTGTTCAATTAGGTGTATAAACAAGCTTCAGTTAGTACAGAATGCAGCAGCGAGAGTCCTCACTAAAACCAGAAGATACGAGCACATCACCCCTATCTTATCTACACTGCATTGGCTCCCTGTGAAATTTCGCATCGATTTTAAGATACTACTTTTGACATTTAAAGCACTAAATGGTCTCGCGCCACAGTATTTGAGTGAACTGTTAGTGTCTTACGATCCGCCACGCCTACTTCCATCAAAGAATGCAGGCTGCCTGTCAGTACCACGTATTATTAAAACTACAGCAGGGGGCGGAGCTTTTTCTTACAAAGCCCCGAAGTTATGGAATAGTCTTCCTATTAATGTTCGGGACTCAGACACAGTCTCAGTGTTTAAGTCTAGGCTAAAAACCTATTTATTTAGCCAAGCATTTTTGTAAATAGATTAGCCTTAGGTAAAGGAGCAGATCTGGGGGACTCATGGACGTAGAGTATTCTGGTGAACTGGTATGTTTAGATGCTGTCCTCCCCACTCTCATTGATCACTCAGGTTTGTTGACGGTGAGGTGATTGGTTGCTTTACATCTCAGGGAGCCCTCATGTTTGTGTTTCCTTCTGGCTCTCCCTTTTAGTTATGCTGTTATAGTTAGTCCTGCCGGAGTCCCTGCTTGCACTTTGCACTAAATATACATTCACCTATACATGTTGACTGTGACCAGACCTAACTGCCATCTCTCCTTATTTTCTGTTCTCTCCTTTTCTGCTCTCTCTCTCTCTCTCTCTCCCCCTCTCTTCTTTCCCTTTCTCTGTCTCTCTGTCGAGCTATACATGTCACTCCTGAGTTGCCAGTGATCCAGACCCCTCTGCCCTCTGGACCCCTCTAACCCGTCCTGGAGTCCTGCTTCTGGTTGAAGATCTCGTCGCATGGATGCCCCGTGTGGTCTGCCTGGATTCGTGTGGTGGCTGGGGATGGTTTCCATGAAGACTCTCCTGTCATCGAGTGATGCTCTGGGGACCTGTGATTTCAGTTGTTCGATAACTCAGGACCGGAATCTCCTACAGTCTACCTGAGCCTCCGGGAACAAACTGGACTCATTTTAATTTTAAAACATCTCCTGTTATACTGAACTTCCAGTCTTACACATTATTATGCTGAGCAATTCCTGCTATCCGTTATCACCCAGATGAGGATGGGTTCCCTGTTGAGTCTGGTTCCTCTCAAGGTTTCTTCCTATTACCATCTCAGGGAGTTTTTCCTTGCCACCGTCGCCCTCGGCTTGCTCATCGGGGACAATCTTGTCATTTTGATTCATATACATTGCATAAAAACTTACTTCTTTTTATTGTGTAAAGCTGCTTTGCGACAATGTCAATTGTTAAAAGCGCTATATAAATAAAATTGACTTGACTTGATATTTGAATAACACACCGATATTCTCCTGGATTCTAGATTTTTTTCTTTTTTTTTAAAGAAAAGGGGTGTGTGTCATTTAGCTGAACAACCGCTCGACTAGACAGACAGCAGGCAGACAGGAATACAGACATACATAAAGCGATTGTGTGTGTGTGTGTGTGTGTGTGTGTACACTTACACTCCGTGACGAAGAAGTTGAGCATGGTGAGGACGACGGTGTGTCCGCTGAACATATAATCTCCACAGGTGTGAACTCCAGTCAGGGTCATCCCAAACCCACTCCATATCGCCACCGCCCTTTGCAGCTTCGCCCACATGTCGCCGTACATCTGTACACACACACACACACACACACACACACACACACACACACACAGACATTATACACACACACTCGTTTCAGTCAGACACCAGGAAGGAGTGTTATAGTCCACAATCCCACCTAACATAAACTAAGCCCGTGTCCCGGGTGATCAGGAGAACAGGAGCGGTGTGTGTGAACAGAATCAGGCACCACACTCAGACGTGCTACGAGAGGACATACAGCACCGTGTGGACATAAAGGAGTCCCGAGGCGTCTCAGACAGAAACAAACTCGGACTTATCGACTGTCACTTCCCTCACCAGGTTAATAAACACGATGCTGTAATGGAAGAGACAAAAACACGCTGCTTTCAGCTTCACTCACTGTCTAATCTCGGACTCACACAGACAGAGTGGGGGAGGTGGGAGAGAGACACGGCCAGAGAGACTGGTGTTATCTGGCCCTAAACACACACACAGTACAGACACTACAGACCATCTGAGCACGGTGACTGACCCAAAGCAAAGAGACACCCTGATGACGTACAGACTGAGCGAGCAGCGAGACCTGAGACTGTGCCAGCGGCGCACGATCAATAACACAGACACAGCGCTGCACGTCCTCACTAACGCCCGAAATATCACCACATTCACACTGAATCAAGAATATCATCCACACCCTCAACTGGAGCCCACCACAGAGCAGACAGACAGGCGGGTGTGGGAGGAGACAGACAGGCGGGTGTGTGTATAGACCTTGCCGGTACACTGCAGGTGTTGTCCAGGGACGGAGAGCGAGGTGACGAACATGGTGACGCAGCGCAGCATGAAGACAGTTCCCATCAAACTACACATCCTCCTCACCAGGATGGACCTACACACACACACACACACACACACTCTTTAAGTATTTCCCAGAGTGTAATTTATACTGGAATAATTAATAAACATTAATAATAATTAATAAAATAAAAAAACATTGATAATAACAATTAGAATACATTAATAATTTATTCATATTTAAGCATACACTGTGTGTGTGTGTGTGTGTGTGTAAGTTCACTGTTACTAACACATTATTTAATGATTTTACTAATGAATTTTCAATTAACAGCATCGTTAGAGACAGAATCTCCCAGAGACTGAATTATTAAAACACAGTGTGTGGGACATGGGAAAAACTGGCGACTGGGAGAACTGGAGAAAGACTGTCTGTGCTCAGGAGAGCCTCGGGTGCCTGTTCTTGGCTAAGAGGAGATCAGATGGTGGTCAAACACTTAAGCATCTGATACCATCAACCACACCACACTGTGTAACTTGTGTTATTAATAGTTTAAATATCATGTCTCATTCAAAACCTTAATAATCTTCGTATCTAATATAATAAAAATATCTAATAATAATCTGGCAATCATACGCTCCATACTTCAGCCCAGCTGGTGGCGGGATTACATCCACCACTCATGAACTCAAACAAAATGCAGCTGGAATCTTGTAGAATAAGATTATTTTCCAACTCATTTGAAGAACCTGCTACTCTGCCAAAGCTGTGGTATATTTTCAAAGAAATCTCGGATTGCAAGTAACCCGGTTTGCAAGTGTTTAAAGCAAACGGAAACAAATGAAAACACTTATCTGTTGAGATTTTTTTTTTAAAGGTAAAGTGCAGGTTAATTTGTTTTATTTTTACTTTACATATTGTATCAATTATTTTTATGTATTTATTTTTTGTGGAACAAATAATTTGAGTTTTCATTATTTCTTATGGGAAAATTAGATTTGGTTTACGAGTGTTTTTAAATACGAGCCCACTTCCGGGACAAATTATGCTCATAATCCAAGGTTCCCCTGTATATGATTAAATTGGCATAAACTGCTTAAGAGATTAAACCACACAACACTACCACATCATTAAAGTGATTAGATAACTTTGATGTCCTATTAAAGTGGACACGTGTGTGTGTGTGTGTGTGTGTGTGTGTGTGTGAGAGAGAGAGAGACCTGTGTTTGTGTAGCAGCAGAACGAGTAGCCAGACGCTACACAGGATGACTCCACATGCCTCGGCCATGGCGAAGGCCCAGGGGATTCTGGGTACGCTGCAGAAACAGAGCAGTAATGGTACATTAAATAAAGCAGTTTATAAGGAACACTACACTCACACTGGGTAGAGCCCTGACTCCACATGATGATAGAACCCTTCCTTTCTGGTCCATGACTTCAAGCTCCTCATCCTCATTTGTGTGCGCACCACATTTCAAACATGTTCCATTACTTGAGTTTCCATCACCCAAGAAGGCCACTGAAGAACCTCCACCAGCCTGGACTGTCGACACTTAAAACGTTCTTGGCGTTAATGTGATCCTGAACTCACTAGAACCTCAGACTCATGTTCTTGGCTGACAGGAAAGAAACCCATCATGACCTTCTGCTCTTGTATGTTGTATGTCCTGCTCATTGTGTGTTTTGAGATGCTTTTCCATCAAAATTTCCATCACTAATATATAAAGAGGAGGCACGACGGTGTAGTGGTTAGCACTGTCACCTCACCTTGTGTGTGTGCCCGGCAATATATTGGCACCCCATCCAGGGAATACCCTGCCTCATGCCCTAAATCTCCAGGGATAGGCTCTGCCCCATATGACGCTTAATACAGGATGTACAGCGGTATAGGCGAGTGAGTGATATAAAAAGCAACTGATATGACAAGATGGAGCAGTACAATGCCTGTATAGAACACTAGGGGTCAGCACAGGATACTAGCGTTTAGTAGAGGGCGGTAGACAACACTGGAGGGCGGTAGTGGTCACACAAACATACACACACCTGTCCAGGAAGATGTCTGGGAGTGGAGGGTAGGTGCGCATGTCAGGTACGCGCTCGTGAACGATCACCATGACGAAGGAGGTGAAGCCGAAGACAAGCGTGACGTAGACGGAGCTCAGCACTGTTTTCCAGTACTCCGGGTCCAGGCGCCGGTTCTGCTGCTTCTGTTTCCCGTTAGTGTAGGAGAACTGTTCACCTCCGAGAACGCCGCTCACGCTGTCCCGGTCCCGCACAGAGTCCCCGTTACACAGCCACTCCACTCCTAATCACAGAACAGATACGTTTCCATGGTAGCAGCATCACATGTCACACCTACACCATTTAAGCGCCACTTAAACGACATCACGCAGAACATGAATGATGACAGCTCGCAATCTGGCGCGAATTTGCTAAACTTTCTTATACTGCAAATGTGCTCGGTGTTTGAGTGTTATTACCAGCGCCTCCTTGTGGCGAGTGTGTGTCTTGAGCGAAGCCGAGCTCCTCTAGCACGTCAGCGTTTTGTTTCTGCAGCTTACGCATGCACAGCATGAGCCGCTTGATGTCTCCGAGCACTTTGAGCTCGAGCGGCGGCGAACGCAGGTCAAACTCGGTCAGTGTGAGGAGGCTGGTGCCGTCCAGGCGGTGTTTATTACACAGCAGCTCCACATAGTCGCTGAAACCCTCGTCACGTAGCCAGCGGCCCACCTGCTTCACCGTCCAGGAGCGCACGTTCGCCGCCATCACGCTGCGCTTACATACACACACACACACACACACACACACAGCAACGTAAGCACACACATGGCATGAGATACATTCATCAGCAGAAGTCGCAAGTGTGTGTGTGTGAGTGAGAGGAGGAAGGAGGCGGGGCTTACTGTGGAGAAAAACAGGCTTTAACGCAACGATAAATACTGTACAGGAACAGCAATAATCAATATTTTACTAGGACTATTAAAATAATTACTTATTCTAATTAAGCAGTATTAATTTAAATCAATAAAATAAAAATATATATTTAAATATTTTTTATTGGAAATTGACTGACATATTTCCTATACATGCTAATTATATTTTTCTAAATAAATTCATTTCATTCAATGTATTAGTTCATCATTAATAATTAATATAATTTACAGAATTAATTAATTACATTTTACTGTAAATTTTTATTAGCAAGCCATAAATAAATTACCTCATAAACATAGTTACCTCATAAAAGGTATTCATTTCACTAGCACTATAACACTAATACTATGAAACTACAAAACAACTTTAAATAATTCATCATTAAAATCAGATGGTTAAATATCTATATTTATATATTAAAGTATAAAATTTCCCCTCATAAACAGGAAGTGTAACTGACTAGCTGCTAAACTAGCCAACAGCTTAGCACAAATGTCACCGGAAGCTCTAAAATAATGATAATTATAATTCTAACATTAATATTAAAAATGATTAATATTCATTATTAATCAGTTGTTAGTTATCTTTATCCTAAGAAAAATGTATTATCATTATTTAAATTTAAGCTGGAGAGCTAACAGTCAGTTAAAGCTAATAATCAGACAGTACAGTTTAGCCTAGCATTAGCATGTTAGCTAAAACTGTTAATGTTAGTCAGAGTCAGTGTGTAAAGGACAGGACTAGCTGTTGCTACAGCGGAATGTCCAGTGAAGGACAGTGAGGTTTCCGTTTGAACTCGGAAATAAAACAGAATTTAAACATTAATTTATTAGAAATGCCAGGAAATCACAGCTAACAGGCTAACGCTAGCTCCCAGTAGGGGGGAGAGAGAGAGAGAGAGGAGTGTAAACTCACCGGGTACAGACTGGGTTCAAAATGCACAAGGTTTATAAAGGTTGAGTGTTAGAAATCATTGCAATCTGACTGACCTGAACACACACTTACACACACACCCATACCCATGCACACACACTGATAAAGAGTTACACACCCACTCACATTGCCTAATCTGTGTGTGTGTGCAGGTTGCCAGATTGCAGTATTCACTTCTTACTGGTTGCCAGATTAACCCACTAGAGCTTGGACTGGCCAATATATTAGACACCACCAGCCTGAAGTGACCCAAATCTTAAATCTTACCCCAGTGTGACACAGTTTTTTTTTTTTTTTTTTCCGTCTACACAAATCTGATGTTTTTCAGTTCAGATCTAAATCACTTTTGTATGTGGTCCTAGATCAGATGCATATCCGATATGCTGTCGTGTGACTTATATCTAAACCATGTGACTTTTTGCCTCTGGGCTGACGTCTTCCACTGCTAAAACAGCTGAAGCGAGAAGTCTGGATTTCTAAGATTAAATTAGATTAGACTGGATTAGATTAAACTTTAATGCAAAACCTTGTGCAAAGTACAAATGTACAAAGCCAATGAAATGCAGTTAGCATCCATTCAGAAGTGCCTAAGTGGCCTATTTATAATAAATAACAATGTGGAGGCAGATGATTCGATGTGGGGACCCCTAAAAGGGAACAGCTGAAAAACAAATAAGAAGAAGAAGAGGAAGAAGACAATGAGGGTATTATTTTATATGTATAGGAGTGAGGCTGATCAATGTACAGAGGATGCTGTAGGTATTAAAGATATGGTGCATGTATACAGAAGTACAGTGGAACCTCGGATTGCGAGTAATGCAGTTTGCGTGTGTTCCGCAAGACGAGCAAAGATTTTTAATAAATGTTGACTTGGAAACCGAGCGAAAGTCTTGGTTCACG
This sequence comes from Clarias fuscus, assembly GCA_030347435.1. Taxonomy (NCBI): domain Eukaryota; kingdom Metazoa; phylum Chordata; class Actinopteri; order Siluriformes; family Clariidae; genus Clarias; species Clarias fuscus. Next base: position 862,857 of record CM059220.1, on the reverse strand, counting down.
AGTGCCGAGTATCATGTATCACGCATGCGGCTCTTATTTTGACACAGAGTGTCACATGATCACAACTGAACAATTGTGGGTAATCATCTCCCCTGCTGGGTCAGTGAGAGAGTGCACATCTCTCACTGGCATAATCAACACCTCCCTCTCTGTTTCAGCGTCATTAGTCCTGTGTGCGCGCGTGGAATTTGACACTCTCTCTCTCTCGAATTATGCTCATAATCCAAGGTTCCACTGTAATTTATATGTGGAAGATAGCGTTAGATGGAGACACTAATGGAAGGTTGTGCCTTTCTGATCAGGAGAGAAGAGTACATTGACCATGTGAGATCCATTTTCTACTAAGGTGGTTTCGGAGCTAGTTTGAACACTTTGCTGGGCCAGAACAAAGAGCCGCTTTTGTCAAGAGATGGGGGCGGGTTTATCACTACCAACTAAAAGATTGTGACCAACATCTTTAGAAAATTTATTAAATATGCAATGGGCAGCTTTCTAGTAATTAAAAGCCTGGAGAACTGCTCATAAAGCCATGTTGAAGTTCACCATGCTATTAGTAGTCCAGTGGTGGCTCAAGTACTGGGGATCTGGGTTACTGATCAGAAGATCAGGGGTTCAAGCCCCAGCACCACCAAGCTGCCCCTGTTGATCCCTTGACCTGCACCCTACTATGCTCTATACTCCAACCCCAGCTTTCTAACTGGGATAAGTGTCGGGTTGTCCCGGTGAGTTAGAGTAGAATGGAGCACTGTGGAAACGGCATCCTCTGGGTGATAGGCAAACTGGTATGGGTCCAGAGTGGGTGGCAGACAGGTTTTGAGTGATGGTTGAGCACTTTGAGTCAACAGTGGTAAATGCAGCGGTATGAAAGCCACTGTGTGCTGTTGCAGAGGAATGCTTTGGTACTGGCACAATGGTTGCAACTGAAAGTAGGTGGGGCACAATGGTAGCAACTGAAAGCAGGTGGGGACAGTTGCCTGAGCCAAGACCTGTGAAGACCTCAGCCATCTGGTCCATGCAAGCTCTGAGTACTCCAGAATTGAAGGTTGTGTTGCATGCTTTGAGCGGAAGGTGGACTTCAAGGGCTTTTGATTGGAGAACGCTATGATCTTTATTTGTACAGTCACCTGACCCACACGTGACTTGAATGAGAACAGTCAGATCGGAATATGTGTGACAAACCTGCAATCATATTTTTCCTAAAATCGCATCCATTCTTGAAAATGAATGAGCTCTCGCAAAAGCTTGTCATGTTTAACCCACCAGATGATGTGAGCAAGGACGTATTAATGTATCAAGAGGCAATCTTGTTGCATGGTTTGAAAAGGCAATCACGTATCGTCTCTCAGAGATAACGTACAGCATGACGTGTGTTCAGTAAAGGAGGGTTAGTTCTCTCTGTATGTCAGTTGCAGTGAAAGAGGTGTGGCCTCTGTATAAGTCATAGTAAAGGAGGTGTGGCTTTTGTGTGTGTACTGTATCTGTCACAAACCATAATGAACCATGAATCATATACCAGGATATAAAAACCCAATCTGGCAACACTGTGTTTTTATTTGACAGAAATGTGGGTTTATAATCACCATGCCAACAACAACATATTTTATATTAGTGGTGTAATTTTAGAACAGAGTTCAGCACCTGCCACTGTCACTGCACACACCATGATCGACCTGTGTGTGTATGTGTGTCTGTGTGTGTGTGTGTGTGTGTGTGTGTGTTTGTGAGATGGACACACGGTGTGAAACCCCCTCATTGAAGGAGCTGGAAAGGATTCTGTATGGAGGGAAACGGAGCGGAAATCATGTGGACGAGGTCTGGCCCAACCTGTTCCTGGGAGACATGTGAGTTCTGTGAGTCCAGCGTGTAAAGGGGAAGATATTTAACGCAGCAGTACGGCCAAAAACAAACTCTAAACTTTAACGGCTGATCTTTTCTATCGTAAATCTGAAGCTGTGAAGCATTGAAAGCGTTTATCAACAGGAGCTTGAACCCATGTTCAGTTATCAGTCAACATTAAGTCTAATTACAGTGTCAGATTAATCATAACGAGCATTTCTAATTCATTCACCAACACACTCTTGAGAAATGTTGACAGTTTGGTATAATTTCCACAGTGACTGTACACTGTACCCTGCTACATACCAGTTAGCCAGCTAGCGCCCACGTTGCTGAGAAACCCCTGGCTACGTGCTAGCGTGCTCAGACTTCCTGTCCTGTCTGTAGGTCGATAGCTAACGATCGCTACAGCGTGTGGAAGCTGGGGATCTCACACGTCCTGAATGCTGCTCATGGGAAAGCGCACTGCCACGGCAGCCATGCGTTTTACGGCTCATCCGTGGAGTACTACGGCGTTCCTGCAGACGACTCGCCGTCCTTTAATCTCTCTCCTTACTTCCAGCCGTGTGCCGACTACATCCATCATGTCCTGGAGTCTCCTGGAGGTAAAGTTACACCACCACACCAGACCCACAGAACCACCTTTACTACACACAACATGTGTCTTATATTGATATTGGTCAGCTAGTGCAGTTGTTGCGTGTTGCCGTTTTGCCAATGTGCATCCATTAATTTAGGGGGTGGAGCTTCTGAAGGAACGGGTGTGTGTATATGTATCTGCATCTCCATATTGTGTGTGTGTGTGTAGAACGGTTGCTGGTGCACTGTGCAGTAGGTGTGAGCCGCTCTGCTTCCTTAGTCCTCGCCTATCTAATGATCCACCACCGGCTCCCCCTGCTGGACGCCGTCAACACGGTCAAACAGCGCAGATGGATTTTCCCGAACCGTGGATTTCTCCGGCAGCTCCGAGCTCTCGACATGAGACTACGCAACACACAGAGTCTAACAACCGCATGAAGAGGAGTTCATTAATGAAAAGTCTTGTTTTTATTTATCTTTTTATTTATTACCTTCAAAAGAGAGAAAAAAATAGGCTGCTGAGAAAACCAGTTTGTGTATCTGCTATAACGTCACTCAGGCGTTCTACAACATTAAATATATAACTATAAACGGAGAAAAAGTATGACGTGTTATACTTCTAAAAAATGCAATTACGTGTGTGTGAGTATGTGTGTGTGTGTGTGTGTGTGTAACGCAATCCTGAAGACCTAAATGTAGGCACAGAGATCTCCACCTGCTCTTTCTAATCACTGGCACAGGACACACATACGCACACAAACACACACACACGCACACACGCACGCAGCTCAAGAGCCAAGTGCTTTATGACCACAACCACACACACACACACACACACACACACACACACACACACACACACACACACAAAATGGCAGCTGGAAGACACATGAGGAAGGAGTACCTGTCAGTAAAGGACCTGGAGAAAGTTTTAGACTCCTGCACTCTGGATCTGCACCAAATAGATGAAGTCTGGCCAAATCTCTACATCAGTAATGTGTATGTATACACACACACACACACACACACTCCATACACACTGCACTTCCACTTCCACCATAAACAGCAGACTGTAATATTCACCAGCTCATTCTTCATTAATAATCACTATAATAAAGTCATACTGGACATTAACAAATAATACAATCTTATATATAGTTATAGTTAATATAATTATAATTAATATAGTTAATATACTAAATATAGATAAGGTTTACTGACTTGTCTAATCATTAGCTTTTACATTCAAACCTTTTTGTTTATCCTTTCGTAATTTACTTCTGTCATTTTACCTAAATGTGATGCAGTAACAATTTTATTAATTCATTTGTATTTAAAATTTTAATTATTTGACTCCTTTTTTATAAAAAAAAAAGTCTCAGCGTTAATAATGAAGTGAATAACATTTGCGTGGTTATTAAACATGGAAAGATTACATTAAGACTAATATAAGGAAAGAAAAAACTAATTTGATTGTAATGTTTAAATTAACGTTAAAAGTATTATTATTATTATTGATTTGAAGGTCATTTGACCTTTGACCCAGAAGGTATTTGATGGAAGGGAACATACCTAAAGCTTCAGTAAGTTACAGTATACAGTATGTATGTATGTGTGTGTGTGTGTGTGTGTGTGTGTGTGTGTGTGTGTGTGTGTGCGTAATCATGACTGTGAGCCCGGTGTCACCCAGGGGAGTCGCTCAGAACCGGACGACGCTGCAGCGGCTCGGCATCACGCACATCCTGAACGCCGCACACACCAAACGCGGCAGCATCGGGGACCAAAAGTTCTACGGCACCAGTTTCGTCTACTGCGGGATCCCGGCAGACGACTCGACTCACTTCGACCTGGACGTGTATTTCAAACCTGCTGCAGAGTTCATACACAGCGGCCTGAAATCTGTGGATGGTGAGAGTCATTACAGCAGAAAGGGCGGGGCTTTCAGGATAATTAGCGTTCCTAATTTGCATATTAATAACCAGGATGTCTTTTTTAGTACACTCAACACTCCAAGTTTAATACACACTGATTGTTTTCATCTTTATTATAAGCACTTGCTGTAGGGGGCGTGGTCATACGAGTATTAGTAGGTAAACCAGATGAAACTCCTTAAATAACTGCATTACACACGTGTACATGAGAAACTAATCCTGCCTGAATAGGGCGCATGGAATCCACAAACTATTACCTAAACCAGTCCAGTTTGTTGCATGTGAATGATCAGTGTTTGTTTTCATTTACAGGGAAAGTGCTGGTGCATTGCATCATGGGAATGAGCCGCTCATCCTCGCTGGTGCTGGCGTACCTGATGCTGTATCAGCACATGTCTCTGCGCTCGGCCATCCAGCGCCTCGTCCAGAAACGAGCCATCTACCCCAACAGGAACTTCCTGGCTCTCCTCCTGGACCTCGACCTCCAGCTGAAGGGCAAACGCAAAGCCTGCATCCTGCTCTGAACAAACAAACAAACAAACAAACATCACATGGTCTCCATGGTAACGGAACACTAATGCGGAACCAGAGCGTGCGAGATTGTGGAGCAGTCAAATGCGAAGGCTGGGACGATCAAAATAAACGCATCAAATAACCGAGGCAGTGTTCCAGACTGTTTTTAACACACCTTTGTCCAGCATCTTAAGTGACGTTTGTTAAACAGCCACCTGACTGCGCTGGCTTGTGCTCATATCGAGCGAGCTAGCGACACGGAGATCAGTGCAGAGTGTGCTCCTGTTTCAGAATCAACACACACTTTATTTTTATTCACACACATAGTGAACTTGTGCGGGTCGAAAACAATGTTAAAGGGCAAAGGCAAGCTGAGAGAGTCGCTTAGAAGTGCTACCACGAAACCAGTTTGTGCTACCTGACCTAATGGGATCATAGCATGAGATAATAAATAAATATGATAATAATAATAAAGACATCCCATAATATACACACCACAGGTCCGTACAACCAGCTCAAGAGTAGAACAGGAAACATAAGCACAGGAAACACTGACCATATAAGGAAAGCGGTGAGGAACAGTGCGGACATACGGCGCATTGGGTACGGCGGGTAAACCGGGACAGAATCAGGACGTACATAACTCTGATACTGAGTCAAAGAAGAGGAGGCCACAAGGGGGAGAAGCAGGACAGATAAATCACAGACGACAAAATGACATCAGGATCAGTCTCAGACAGAGAGATATATGTGACGACTTTCAGTATGATGTGAAGAACCACAGGAAGTGACCATATAAGGAAAGCGGTGATGTGCAGAGACTGTGATGGGACGAAACATTCATGAAGGACGTGTTTGTGTTGTAACTGCTTACAGTAAAACTCTCTCTCTCTTAAATATCAAGACTTCTTTAATTCATCAAGAGGACCAACGAATAAACACTGATAAAATAAACAATAAATACTGTTTCTTTTCTCTTTACTAAATTAAAAATGTAAATATGTGACACTCTGACTCTGACTGTAGCTCTATTCCACCTGCTTTATTTTCTTACACAGAGGTGTGTAATGTAATCATTCCCAGAGGAAAAGTATGTGCACCCCTGACCATCACACCCACCTGTGCTTCTCCGAAACACACAAGAGTGTCAGTAGAACTCAGAGCCCTGACTGAACTCAACCGCACAGAACCATCAGCTCTGGGATGAACTGGAGCCAATCAGTAAGCATGCGGTACGGGTGTGGTGGTCCGGGTATGGGTGTGGTGGTCAGGTGTCCACATACTTGTGGCTGTATGTCTGAGAGTAGCTCTGGGATTGTGGTTCAGTTTTAGGTCAGATTGCATGTTTTCCAGTATGTAAAGATCAGAGGGTTTTTTAATGAAGTCCATGAAGTACTGCAGACATGCTATGGTCATGTGACCCCCTAACAGTGACGGGCAAAGTATACAAATCCTGTACACTTCAGTAGCAGTAGAGATTATCTGGGGCAAATGTTACTCAAGTAAAAGTAGAAGTCCTCACTTTATTTGTGTACTTGAGGACAAGTACAAAAGTCCTCACCTTCAAATTTTAAAAGTTTAGGGGTTATATTAGCTCATAGCAGCGCTTTCCATAGTATAAAAAGTCTCTCTCTCTCTCTCTCTCTCCTTTCCCAATTGTGAATGTTCTGTTTTTGTCGCTGTCTATAATCCACCACCGCTTCTGCTTTCAAACAGCTGTTGTGTTTTCAGACGTGTCTCAAAGGAAAGGCATGTCAAGCAATTACACATAATAGTCAGCAGGTGGCAGAATTCCTGCTCCAAACGCTACACGCCGCTGTGATTATGTAACACAAGTCCATGCAGAAATGCAGTGAAGTACAAGTACAAGTATTAGCTGTAGTATGTAGTGGAGTAAAAGTAAAAAAGTATCCTCTAATAAAACTAATCAACCTCTAACAAAGTACAGATACATGAAATATGTAGTTAAGTACAGTAACGAAGCACATGGCCTCAGTTTCCTCCCGCCTCTGATCTCTCACGTCTCTGATGTGTAAGTGTGTATTTAATACACAACACCTGCTGTTAAAACACTGCTGGTTGTTTATCTGGAGGTAATTGTGGTGATGTGATATCTTCAGTATGTAAGGAGAGAGCACAGGTTTATAAATAACCCTGCACACACACACACACACACACACACACACACACGATCAGCTTTGACCTGTGAGGCTGGGAATGGAGTTTGAGAAGAAAAGCAGGTAAATCATACACACACACACACACACACACACACACATAGACACACACACTGCTATTGACTGTTCATCACTTGCATGTATGGTGTGTGACGTGATAAACGTGTGTGACGGTACCGGATTGTTCCGTGATCCTCAGAGTAAACGTATAACAGGAGGAGTGTGTAGGAGTGTGTAGAGCTGTTCATATCTTAACCTTCAGTACAGACCTCAGGAGCACTGTGTGTGTGTGTGTGTGTGTGTTTGAGTGTGTGTGTTGCACCAACAGGTGAAACAGGTGAAGAAATGCATCACAGAAGAATCTCTCACACTGACCAGGTGGGAGAAAAGGGCAGGTATGAGACTCCGCCCACCTCCGATCTCTACAGGTTACTGTGGATCAACCCAGGCAGCAGCAGCCACATGGATGAGGTCAGACCGGGCATCTACATCGGAGACCTGTAAGAGCCAATCAGATCACAGCATCAAACAGGAGAGCCAATCAGATCAGAGCGTTATAGACCAAAGCCAATAGAAACGCAGTGATAAATTGTATTACATACTGGAACAGTTCAGCAGTAAGAACTTACATTGTGTGTGTGTGTGTATGTGTGTGTTATGGTGGCTGAGAAGTGCAAAACAAAATAAAACCGAAAACAAAATAATAAATTCAAAAACAAAATAACAAAATGAAAAAAAAAAAAAACTAAATTGAAAACAAAATAACGAATCAGAAAAAACAATTCAGTCAAACCGGAAAAGGTATGTGTAGTTTGTGAATGAAATTCTTATCACTGATTGGAAGAGACATCAGTCACTCAAAACATACAGGAAGTACAGGACTGTCAAGGAACGTCAAATTTATTTTTAAGGCTCATTGAACACAACTTAGTTGACCAAAGTGCTAAAATACTGAAATGAATCCTTTAATGAAAACACATTTAAATGTCTGTGAGACTGCAGCACTTCCTGTATATTTTGAGTGGCAGATGTGTCGTCCAATCAGCACTGAGAGTCAATATGACTGATCTGATTGGACGACACATCAGTTTGTTATTTTGTTTTCAGTTTTGCTTTTTTGTTTTGCACCTCTCAGCCACCGTGTGTGTGTGTGTGTGTGTGTGTGTGTGTGTGTGTGTGTTTTTCAGGTACGCAGCTAAAGACAAACCCATGTTACAGGCCCTGAATATCAGTCACGTGTTAAACGCAGCTCACGGTAAATACACTGGGACGTACAACACAGGAGCGAGTTACTACAGAGGCACCAACATCGAGTACCTCGGCGTGGAGGCCTTCGACTCGGCCAACTTCGACATCAGCCCCTTCTTCCACTGCGCCGCCAAGTTCATTAAAACCGCAGTGAGCACCCCTGGAGGTGAGGAGGGGAAGTGCGCTGAGAGCACTGTATTCACACAAACCCCGCAACCGCACTAACAAGTGACTGCGCACTGCCGATGCCTGTAGTGTCTCTCTTGTGCACAAGGAGCAAATATTCTGCGCTCAAAGAACCAGAAGCTCATGGGGGCGGGGCTTGCTCTGCTCTAGCTCCTCCTCCTATAATTATTCCACACACAATGCTCCACAACGCGAAACAACACACTAATCAGCAGACTTATGCAGCCTCACACTAACCTCAGATGTGTATGGTGTGTATCGTGTGTGTATCGTGTGTGTAGCGTGTGTGTAGCGTGTGTATCATGTGTGTATCGCGTGTGTGGAGTGTGTGTAGCGTGTGTATATCATGTGTGTATCGTGTGTGTAGAGTGTGTGTGGTGTGTAGTGTGTGTGTAGCGTATGTGTAGTGTGTGATGCGTGTTGTGTGTTTGTAGGTAAGGTGTTAGTGCACTGTGCGATGGGTCTGAGCCGCTCGTCCACGCTGGTCCTCGCCTACCTGATGATGGAGGAGAAGATGACGCTGGTGGAGGCCATCACTGCAGTAGCACCACACAGGAACATCTGCCCCAACACGGGCTTCCTGGAGCAGCTGCGCACACTCGACACACAGCTGCAGAACGCCATCTAGTGTTGTCTTCATAAATTATCATCATGATAACCAGAAAATGAAAGATTTCTGGAGAGTCTGCTGTACGAGGTCCTGTGAATGAACTGTTACTATAGTAACGATACTCTGTTATAATGAGTGCATTAATATAAACCTGCACTGATGTTATACACAATCCACAATCACACACACACACAGACACATACCCCTCTCTCACCCTACAGTTCATCCAACCCATAATCGTTGCACATTCTATTTCAATTCAATTCAATTAAATTTTTATTTGTATATTCGCATTGTCGCAAAGCAGCTTTACACATTCAAAAGAATTATTTAAGTTTGTATGGAATGTGACTATTTCAGACTCCTCCCCCTCTATGATTAGCTCCTCCTACACCCTCACTTCACTGTTTAGCTCTTCCCACACTATCACATCACCCTGTTTAGCTCCTCCCACATTTTTACTTTTTCACTGTGTTTAGCTCCGCTTCTGCTTTCAAACACAGACGTGTCTCAAAAGAAATGCAAGTCACGCAATCACACATAATAGTCAGCAGGTGGCAGAATTCCTGCTCCAAACGCTACACACCGCTGTGATTATGTAACACAAGTCCATGCAGAAATGCAGTGATGTACAAGTACAAGTATTAGCTGTAGTATGTAGTGGAGTAAAAGTAAAAAGTATCCTCTAATAAAACTCAAAACTGAAGTACAAATATGTGACATGTGTTCCTCAGTACAGTAATGAAGCACATGGCTTCAATGACCTCCCGTCTCTGCCCACTAATAATGAAGTGAGGCCACGCCCACTATATATCAGGCACTGGCAGACGAGCCGAACACCTTTTATGCTCGCTTCGAGGCTGCAGCTAAAGACGTTAGCGTTGCTAATGCTAGCGCTGCTAATGGCTGCAGACAGGAAGTCATTGCCAGCACCGGAAACGCGTTTATCATCTCCGAGCATGACGTGAGGAGAGCCTTCAGGAGAGTGAACACAAGGAAAGCAGCAGGACCAGACGGCATCTCAGGTAGAGTCCTCAGAGCCTGCGCAGACCAGCTAGCACCAGTGTTCACAGAGATATTCAACCTCTCCTTATCTCAGTCGGTGATCCCCACATGCTTCAAAGAGTCCATCATTGTTCCTGTTCCAAAGAAACCACATCCTGCTTCCCTCAATGACTATAGACCTGTAGCCCTCACATCAGTGGTGATGAAGTGCTTTGAACGGCTGGTCAGAGACTTCATCATCTCTTCATTACCAGACACACTAGATCCACTTCAGTTTGCCTACCGTTCAAACCGCTCTACAGATGACGCCATCGCTCATCTACTCCATACATCTCTCACTCATCTGGACACTAGAAGGGGGAATTATGTGAAAATGCTTTTCATCGACTACAGCTCAGCATTTAACACCATAATTCCCTCTACACTCACCACCAAGCTGGAGCATCTGGGACTCAGCTCATCCTTGTGTCAGTGGATCTCCAATTTCCTAACGGGGAGACCACAGGCAGTAAGGATGGGTGGACATGTCTCAGCCTCCATCACCCTCAGCACTGGAGCCCCACAGGGTTGTGTTCTGAGCCCTCTACTGTACTCTTTGTACACTCACGACTGCGTAGCCACTACCAACTCCACCACCATCATCAAGTTTGCTGACGACACCGTCGTGGTCGGCCTGATCTCTGACAACGATGAGACGGCCTACCTGAAGGAGATTGGAAATCTGGAGAACTGGTGTCAGACGAACAACCTCCTTCTCAACGTCAGCAAGACAAAGGAGTTGATAGTGGACTTCGGCACAAAGCAGAAGAGGAACTACCAGACCCCCGTCATCAACAAGAGCCCAGTGGAGAGAGTGGACAGCTTCCGTTACCTCGGTGTACACATCACGCAGGACCTGTCTTGGTCCTGTCACATCAACACCGTGGTGAAGAAGGCCCGACAGCGTCTCTACCACCTCAGACGCCTGAGAGACTTCAGACTGCCCTCCAAGGTGCTTAGGAACTTCTACTCCTGCACCATAGAGAGCATCCTGACGGGAAACATCACGACCTGGTTCGGGAACAGCACCATGCAGGACAGACGAACTCTTCAGAGGGTGGTGCGATCAGCTGAGCGCATCATCCACACCGAGCTCCCTGACCTGCACTCGATCTACAGCAAGCGGTGCTGGACCAAGGCCAGGAAGATCATGAAGGACCTCAGTCACCCCAGCAATGGACTGTTCTCTCTGTTGAGGTCAGGAAAGCGATTCCGCTCCCTGAAGGCCAACACAGAGAGACTGAGGAGCAGCTTCTTCCCGCAGGCGATACGGTCTCTTAATCAGTACAACACACAGTACTGATCCATTTTGCACACCCACACATGCTTCTGCACTCACTCTGGACACTCTGGACATTCAGGACATTTGCTCACTTGTCCTCACTGCACACCTGCTCACTCATGGGTAGTATGCACACGTCACTTAAATATGCACACAAGCCACTTTAACATTTAACATGTCACTTTACTGCATATTTGCATATTCAATATTTTTATTTCCACTTGTACAATTACAATTTTTTACTTACTTACATTTTATATTTTATATTCTTACATTTTACATTTTATATTCTATATTTTATATTTTATTTAATTTTATTCTCTTAGGTCAGGGCAGTTGCCTAAGCATTTCACTGCATATCGTACTGTGTAGGATTGTGTATGTGACAAATAAAAATTTGAATTTGAATTTATAATAAAGATTGTGTGTGTGGACCAGATGGTCCGCTGTGGCGACTCCTTGCCAGAAGCAGCCGAAAGAGCAACAACAACAACATACAAATCAGGTGTGTGTAGTACACATGTAGTGTACATGGTAAAGACACGCCCTTATCACTGTGAGTTATACACAATATCACTGTCAATTCATCAAAATTATTACACAACCTTCCCCTGTTACTAACATCACCAAACACACACACACACACACACACACACACACACACACACACACACACACACACCTGTCTTTAAAAAACAATCTCATCTGTATAGTCCTTGCGTCTCTGATGTGTAAGTGTGTATTTAATACACAACACCTGCTCTGAAAACACTGCTGGTTGTTTATCTGGAGGTAATTGTGGTGATGTGATATCTTCAGTATGTAAGGAGAGAGCACAGGTTTATAAATAACCCTGCACACACACACACACACACACGGTCAGCTTTGACCCGTGAGGCTGGAAATGGAGTTTGATAAGAAAAGCAGGTAAATCACACACACACACACACACACACACACACACACACACACACACACACAGTGTTATTGACTGTTCCACTGAGTGAGAAATGATATCATGTAATTTTTGCCTCCATGCTGTTTCCTAACAGACTTTCACCTCATTATTTAAATCCGTATCGAGGGTTAGAGGATGTGTTGTTCTGATGATGTCACTGTGTAAGGTGCATGTACGGTGTGTGACGTGATAAACGTGTGTGACGGTACCGGATTGTTCCGTGATCCTAAGAGTAAACGTATAACAGGAGGAGTGTGTAGGAGTGTGTAGAACTGTTCATATCTTAACCTTCAGTACAGACCTCAGGAGCACTGTGGCACTTTGTGTGTGTGTTTGAGTGTGTGTGTTGCACCAACAGGTGAAACAAGTGAAGAAATGCATCACAGAAGAATCTCTCACACTGACCAGGTGGGAGAAAAGGGCAGGTATGAGACTCCGCCCACCTCCGATCTCTACAGGTTACTGTGGATCAACCCAGGCAGCAGCAGCCACATGGATGAGGTCAGACCGGGCATCTACATCGGAGACCTGTAAGATACCTGAAGTATAACAGCCTATAGTAGCATCAAAGCAGAGAACCACAACCAAACAGAATGCACCATTAAACAGTACAGCCAATCAAATTACACTATTAAAAAGCAGATCAATCACAACCCAAGATCAGATAGGAGTGCCAATCAGATCAGAGCATTTAACATTTAGAACCAGTCAGATCTTAACATCAGAAAGAAGAGCCAATCAGATTAGTGCATAAACAACAGAAATAATCAGCATCAGATAAGAGAGCCAATCAAATCACAGTGTCAAACAGGCGAGCCAATTAGATCACACCATCAGATAGGAGAGGCAATCAGATCTCAGCATTTTAAAGGAGAGCCAATTCAATTCAATTCCATTTTATTTGTATAGCGCTTTTAAGAATGGACATTAATAATAAGAGATGGTAAGAGAATGGTAAAAGGAAGAAACCTTGAGAGGAACCAGACTCAACAGGGAACACATCCTCATCTGGGTAAAACAGATAGCAGGGATTGATCTGCACTCATGCTGTGTGAGATTGGAAGTTCAGTATAACAGGAGATGTGTTTAAGTTAAAAATTTAGTCCAGTTCGTTATGGGAAGCTCAGGTAGACTGTAGGAAACTCCAGTCCTGAACTATCGAGCGACTGAAGTCACAGGTTCCCAGAGAACAGCTGTCCGCATCAGTCGAGGACAGGACCGTCTTCATGGTGAAGTGGAACCGTCCCCAGTCACCACACGCATCCCAGACAGACCACACGGAGCATCCATGTGACGAGATTTCCAACCAGAAGCAGGACACCAGGACGAGTCAGACAAGTCCAGAGGACAGAGGAGGTCTGGATCACTGACAGTTCAGGAGCGACATGTATAGCTCGACAGAGAGACGGGGAGAGGGGAAAAGAGAGAGGAGAAGAGAGAGAAGAGGAGAGAGCTAAAGAGAAGGAGAGACGGCAGTTGGTCACAGTCACATAATGTATAAGGTGAATGTATATTTAGTGCAAAGTGCAAGCAGAGACTCCGGCAGGACTAACTATAACATCATAACTAAAAGGGAGAGCCAGAAGGAAACACAAACATGAGGGCTCCCTGAGATGTAAAGCGACCAATCACCTCACCGTCAACAAACCTGAGTGAACAATGAGAGTGGGGAGGACAGCATCAAAACATACCAGTTCACCAGAATACTCTACGTCCATGAGTTCCCCAGATCTGTTCCTTCATCTAAGGCAAATTTATTTACAAAAATGCTTGGCTAAATAAATTGGTTTTAATATTTCTGAGGTGAAAGAAAGCTATCCTGGTAATATTATCTACATGTGGTTCAAATGAAAGGCTGAGATCTATAATCACACCGAAGTCTTTTACTGTAGCACTCGATGGAACAGCAAGGCCACTTAAAGTTACAGTGTGATCAAAAAGCTTGCGTCTAGCTGCTTGTGGTCCTATGACTAGAACTTCTGTCTTATCAGGATTAAGCAGAAGGAAGTTAATTAACATCCAATCTCTTATGGATTTAGAATCTCAGGATTTAGGCCTCATCACAGCACTGAGACAGCAATCGTTAAAGTAGTAAATGACCTCCTATTGCCCTCTGATCAGGGTTGCGTAACTATGCTTGTGTTACTCGACCTAAGTGCAGCTTTTGACACAATTGATCATAGTATTCTCCTTCACAGATTAGAAAATGTGATAGGAATTAAGGGAACAGCCCTCTCCTGGCTCAGATCCTATTTGACTGATCGTTATCAGTATGTAGATTTAAAAGGTGATTATTCTGCATGTTCACTAGTGGAGTTTGGTGTCCCACAGGGTTCGGTTTTAGGCCCACTGCTTTTTTCCCTTTACATGCTTCTTTTGGGCAACATAATCCGTAAGCATGATATTAATTTTCACTGTTATGTTGACGATACAAAGTTATACGTCTCAGCAAAACCAGATGAGAGAAACCAGCTTGCTAAAGTTGAGCAATGTGTAAAGGATATAAGAGACTGGATGCTAACTAACTTCCTTCTGATTAATCCTAATAAGACAGAAGTTCTAGTCATAGGACCGCATGCACGCTGTAATTTTAGATGGCCTTTCTGTTCTATCAAGTGCAACAGTAAAAGACCTTGGTGTGATTATAGATTCCAGTCTTTCATTTGAAGCACATGTAGATAATATCACCAAGATAGCTTTCTTTCACCTTAGAAATATTGCCAAGTTAAGGAATATATTGTCACTAAACGATGCAGAAAAACTAGTTCATGCTTTTATCACCTCTAGGTTGGACTATTGTAATGCCTTACTGTCTGGTTGTTCAACTAGGTGCATAAACAAGCTTCAATTAGTTCAGAATGCAGCAGCCAGAGTCCTCACTAAAACCAGAAGATACGAGCACATCACCCCTATCTTATCTTCACCTCATTGGCTCCCTGTGAAATTTCGCATTGATTTTAAAATACTACTTTTGACATTTAAAGCACTAAATGGTCTCACGCCGCGGTATCTGAGTGAACTGCTAGTGTCTTACGATCCGCCACACCTACTTCCATCAAAGAATGCAGGCTGCCTGTCAGTACCACGTATTATTAAAACTACAGCAGGGGGCAGATCTTTTTCTTACAAAGCCCCAAAGTTATGGAATAGTCTTCCTATTAATGTTCGGGACTCAAACACAGTCTCAGTGTTTAAATCTAGGCTAAAAACCTATTTATTTAACCAAGCATTTTGTAAGTAGATTTGCTTTAGGTAAAGAAGCAGATCTGGGGGACTCATGGACATAGAGTATTCTGGTGAACTGGTATGTTTAGATATTGTCTTCCCCACTCTCATTCATCATTCAGGTTTGACGGTGAGGTTGCTTTACATCTCAGTTCCCCCTCATGTCTGTGTTTCCTTCTGGCTCTCCCTTTTAGTTATGCTGTTATAGTTAGTCCTGCCGGAGTCCTTGTTTGCACTCTACACTAAATATACATTCACCTTATACTTTATGTGACTATGACCATACCTAACTGTTATCTCTCCTCTTCTACTCTCCCCCTCTCTCTCTTTCCCTCTCTCTGTTGAGCTACACATGCCGTTCCTGACCTGCCATTGATCCAGACTCCCTCTGCCCTCTGGACCTGCCTGACTCATCCTGGTGCCCCGCTTCTGGTTGGAGATCTCGTCACATGGGTGTCCCATGTGTCTCTTTCGAATGCGTCCAATGTCTGGGGACAGTTTCACTCTACTAGGAAGACATTTCTGGCCTCGCATGATGTTGACGGCCGTTTCCCTTGGCTACAGTCGCTCAATAACTATCTGGACTCCATATTAACATCAATTAACATCTATTGACAACTATTATACTGAACTGCCTGCCACCTAACACACAGTATGAATGCAGATCAATTCCTGCTTTCTGTTTCACCCAAATGAGGATGGGTTCCCTGTTGAGTCCGGTTCCTCTCAAGGTTTCTTCCTACTGCCATCTCAGGGAGTTTTTCCCTCAGCACCATCACCCTCGGCTCGTTCATCAGGGACCATCTGACCATTGATTGTGTAAAGCTGCTTTGCGACGATGAAAATTGTTAAAAGCGCTATACAAATAAAATTGAATTGAATTGAATTGAATTATGTCCTGCACACATTGCTTAACTTTAGTAGGCTGATTTTTCTCATCTGGTTTTGCTGAGACGTATAATTGTGTGTCATCAACATAACAATGAACATTAATACCATAATTACGGATTATGTTGCCCAGGGGAAGCATGTAAAGAGAAAAAAGCAGTGGGCCTAAAACTGAACCCTGTGGAACACCAAACTCCACTTTAGAACATGCAGAGTGGTCTCCATTTAAATCTACATACTGATAACGATCAGTCAAATAGGATCTGAGCCAGGAGAGGACTGTTCCCTTAATTCATACTACATTTTCTAATCTGTGAAGGAGAATACTATGATCAATAGTGTCAAAAGCTGCACTGAGGTCGAGTAACACAAATATAGTGATGCAACCCTGATCAGAGGCCAATAGGAGGTCATTTACTACTTTAACAAGTTTTGTCTCTGTGCTGTGATGAGTCCTAAATCCTGACTGATACAGTTTGTTTATGCCATTCCTATGTAGATATGAACATAGTTGCTGTGCTACTATCTTTTCCAGAATCTTAGAGATAAAGGGGAGGTTTGACAGCTGACAAGGGTCAATGAGATCAAGAGCCAATCATATTAATACATAAAACAGAAGGCCAAACACGACAACCTATCAGATGACAGCATCAAACAGGAGAGCCAATCAGAACAGAGCTCTATAGACCAAAAGCAATAAGAACTAAATGTTAATTTGTATTACAGTTCAGCACTAAGCACTTTCTGTGTGTGTGTGTGTGTGTGTGTGTGTGTGTGTGTGTGTGTTCTTCAGGTACGCAGCTAAAGACAAACCCATGTTACAGGCCCTGAACATCAGTCACGTGTTAAACGCAGCTCACGGTAAATACAACGTGAACACAGGAGCGAGTTACTACAGAGGCACCAACATCGAGTACCTCGGCGTGGAGGCCTTCGACATGTCCAACTTCGACATCAGCCCCTTCTTCCACAGCGCCGCCAAATTCATTAAAACCGCAGTGAGCACCCCTGGAGGTGAGGAGGGGAAGTGCACTGAAAGCACCCTATTTACACAAACCCTGCGCAAGTAATAAGATTCAATATTCAAATAACTTTATTAATCCCAAAGGGAAATTGCTTTGTCTTGGTTACAGCTGCTTTGATTAATTTACCGGAAAGAAAGGGAAAAAAGTGATTAGACAAAGAAAAAATAAAAATAAAAGAATTTTTTTTTTAATGTTAAAATAAAAATAAATAAATAGAAAATAGAATTAAATATAGCACACAGTAAGTTACATTATGTTACATATTGCACTAAAATAATTAATATACAGATACTGCACTTGGAATGTAAATGAAAAGAAATAAATTGCACAAATGGTACTAGTAAGTGACATGAGAAGCACGAGGAGCAAATATTCTGCACTCAAAGAACCAGAATGTCATGGGGGTGGGGCTTACTCTGCTCTAGCTCCTCCTCCTCCTATAATTATTCCACTCACAAGACGAATGTAGTGTGTGTATCGTATGTGTATCGTGTGTGTAGTGTGTGATGCGTGTTGTGTGTTTGTAGGTAAGGTGTTAGTGCACTGTGCGATGGGTCTGAGCCGCTCGTCCACGCTGGTCCTCGCCTACCTGATGATGGAGGAGAAGATGACGCTGGTGGAGGCCATCACTGCAGTAGCACCACACAGGAACATCTGCCCCAACACGGGCTTCCTGGAGCAGCTGCGCACGCTCGACACACAGCTGCAGAACAGGCACAGCGCCATCTAGTGTTGTCTTCATAAATTATCATCATGATTTCTAGGGCGTCCAGATTGTACACGTCCCTGTGAATCAGCAGTTACTATAGCGACGATAACCTGTTAGTGCATTAATATAAACCTGTCACAACAATCACCACATACACACACACTCTCTCTTTCTTGTGTTTTGCTCCTACCACATTTTCATGTTAGTGTATTTAGCCCCTCCCACACTCCCAATTGGTTGTGTTTAGCTCCTCCCACACTCTCATGTCACAGTGTTTAGCTCCTTCCACACTCTCACATCACTCTGTTTAGCTCCTCCCACTCTCTTGAGGTATAAATGTATTTTACTGACAGAAACAAGCTCAAAAATAGTGTCATCAAGGAGAATCTGGATATGAGACTCCGCCCACCTACATCCTATTGGACCTCCTGCTGAAAAGCTGCCGCCCTTCAGGCCCGTTTAGTGAAGTCTGGCCCAACATCATCAACATCTCAGATACGTAGGTAAAAACAAGTAGTTAATCGGCTACTAGTCTAGCATGGTTCACTATATCTGCACGTGTAAAGAAACAAGTATTTTGTGTTCGTATCAGATGCACAGCAACGGATCTAGTGCTGATCAGGACACTGAGTCACTCATGTTGTGAATGCTGCACATGGCCCCGCCCATGCACACAAAGGCCCCGCCTTTTACTCTAACATGCACATCCAGTATCAAGTCAAGTCAAGTCAAGTCAATTTTATTTATATAGCGACTTTTAACAATTGACATTACACAATAAAAAGAAGTAAGTTTTTATGCAATGTATATGAATCAAAATGATAAGATTGTCCCTGATGAACGAGCCGAGGGCGACGGTGGCAAGGAAAAACTCCCTGGGATGGTAATAGGAAGAAACCTTGAGAGGAACCAGACTCAACAGGGAACCCATCCTCATCTGGGTGATAACGGATAGCAGGGATTGATCAGCATAATAATGTGTAAGACTGGAAGTTCAGTATAACAGGAGATGTGTTAAAATTAAAATTAAAAGGAGTCCAGTTTGTTCCTGGAGGCTCAGGTAGACTGTAGGAGATTCCGGTCCTGAGCTATCGAACAACTGAAGTCACGGGTCCCCAGAGCATCAATCGATGACGGGACAGTCTTCATGGAAACCATCCCCAGCCACCACACGAATCCAGGCAGACCACACAGGGCATCCATGCGACGAGATCTCCAACCAGAAGCAGGACTCCAGGACGGGTTAGACGGCTCCAGAGGGCAGAGGGGTCTGGATCACTGGCAACTCAGGATTGACATGTATAGCTCGACAGAGAGACAGAGAGAGGGAAAGAAGAGGGGGAGAGAGAGAGAGCAGAAAAGGAGAGAACAGAAAATAAGGAGAGATGGCAGTTAGGTCTGGTCACAGTCAACATGTATAAGGTGAATGTATATTTAGTACAAAGTGCAAGCAGGGACTCCGGCAGGACTAACTATAACAGCATAACTTAAAGGGAGAGCCAGAAGGAAACACAGACATGAGGGGGAACAGAGATGTAAAGCAACCAATCACCTCACCGTCAACAAACCTGAGTATCATGCTGTTGGAGATCCAGACAGCAGAGACTTCGACCTGTCAGCTTTCTTCACAAACACGGCTCTGACTGGGGACTGTAAGAACATCACACTCAGTGTGTGTGTGTGTGTGTGTGTGTGTGTCAGGAAATCAGTGATACCACACATCTCAACATTTGTGTCTTGATTATTTACTGAAGCTGCTTTTTGGAAAAATAAACTCATGTTTATTTATATGTATGTTGCGTGTGTGTGTGTGTGTGTGTGTGTGTGATATTTAGCAGGTAAAGTTAACTGCTCTGCTACGCTAGTGTTAGCATGATCTACGAGCGACTCATGGCTGGCGAGGCGATCAAGGCTGTGTGAGGTTACTGGGATATTCTGCCCAATGTCAGATTTCTGGAACAACTGCAAGACCTGGATGTTAGACTTCATCTACAGAGGACATACATAAGAACCAGCCATGAGACAGACATAAGTTTATGAGACATAATAGTCTCATTAAAAAGGTAATAAAAGCTTATGATTCAGACAGAACAAGCTCATAAGTCAGACATACCTCTCATAAGATGGACATAAATTTAAGAGACAGACGTAAGCTCATAAGCCAGGAATGATAAAAGCTCATGAGATTCATACTGATTGTTGGGTTTAGTGATTTCTGTAACAGGCGTGCACCGTTTTGAATTCTAACAGAAAGTCTTTGTTCTTTGTGAAACCTGTTCACTTCTCCAACTATCAGTTTTGTTAAATAAACATGAACGTTAGAGGACAGCAGCAGGAGACCTGAAACACCATCTCTACTCACTGCTCAGATATTGAGATGGACGATGAATCTGCTGAACTCCAAACAGGACATGAAAGCTTCTCTCATCGCCGGCGTGACAGATTCTGATGAAACTTGTGCGCAGATGAGACGATCGCCTTCTCCTATGGGACTCCAAGAAGCGAAACTAATCCAACTCCTCATAACCTATAAACTGCTTCACCTGCAACCACGATTGTCCTTTTATTGATTCAAATTGTTTCATCTCAGAAACAAAAATGATTCTAACCCACACCTTCATTTTATGCAATGATGAACCCAAACCTTTACATCATCGTTACACACTTTAAACAGACTCCACAAATTCAGATCATTTCACAAAACAAATGTGCGCTGATCAGTTCTCAAATCTGATTGGTCAGTGAGGTGTTCTATATCCCCAGCTGACAGGTTTATATTAATGAATAAATGATTGATTTTGTGTTCATTTAATAAGCATGTTGAAGGAATCTCCAGTGTCAGTGCGTCTTCAGGACTCCAAAACACTTTAACATGCTGTTAGAGAAAAATTATCAGCTTTAATATTCTAGCCTCCGTCCTCTTTACATCTCATCTACGGTGCACCACATCACAAAAACCTCAGACTTTTTTATTATGACGTATTTCCCCCAAACTCTGTAGATTGCAGAATGATGTCGTCCTAACACTGTACCATAGGCTTAGTTAAAATCTCCTCTCTGCGGTGCTTTAATTGACAATTTATTAGAAATATGCTCCAGAATAAACGTCCTGTTCAATAACCTGTAATTATAATCCTTCTGTCTCTTAATCTTATGAAAGGTGCTGAGACTTTGTGATCTGCCAAACAGAAAGTCATGTTCAATTTTAAAAACTGTATTTTTGCTGCTTCTCTCCCACATTGTGTCTGAGGATCATAAAGTATCAATAAACAGATGATTAAAAAATGTCTCTTGCTGAGCACAGAGGCCACACCCACTTTACTGCCACTGACACACAGAGGCCACGCCCCTTTCACTGAGAGTGACACACAGAGGCCATGCCTCCGTCATTAAGGCGCCCCATCATTCTTTTATCTATTATTATAATTCAGATCAATGCATTTGATCAAAAACTATGAATAAAACATCCGCAGCACCACAAACAGATTTTCCCGCTGAGTTTAATCCTAAAGGCAGGTCTAAACAAGATCTAACCATACAGTGTTTGTGTGTGTCAGGGTGAGAAGTGTGTAAAAGCTCTATAAATAAACTGAACCGGACTCCATTCCCAGACTACCCTGGTTATCCCCTGCATCTCACACACACACACACACACACACACACACACACACACACACACACACACACACACACACACACACAGTCAGGTTACTCTCTACAGCATTAAGAGCTGCGTAGAGAACGTTCAGTGGTAAGTTCTGGCCTCTTCTGCTTTCTACATCTATTAACGTGAAGAACGTATGAACTTCAGCATCAGAATTATTCCTGAATTCATTCTAGCTTTAACTTGACGTCTGTTTTGTTTGCTGAAGTTGTTAAATGTTCAGCGAAACTTGAGGGCAAAACTCTTTGTAGCAGCTGCACTCTTTCAGTGTGGAACCATTCATGATAAACACTCTGATCTTCAGGAGCTCTGTGTGGAGCTTCTTCAGCAGCAGTGAGGGGTGTTAGGTGATGAGAACTGCAACCAGGAGTAGGACATCAGGGTGGACCAGGCAGGTTCTACCGATTATGGAGAATGTAATCATGCAGAGACTCCTGCCATAATATTTTGAGGCTCTATGCGAGGCCACGCCTCCTTTGCTGCACAAGACAGTCAGAGACCATACTCCTTTTGATGAACAAGACAAAGAGGCCACGCCTCCTTTGCTCAACCAGATATACAGAGGCCACACCTCCCTTGCTGACACAGTCAGAGGACACACCTCCTTTACTGAACCAGATAGATAGAGGCCACACCTTCTTTGGTGAACCAGATAGATAGAGGCCACACCTCTTTTGCTGGACCAATCAAAGGCCACACCTCCTTTGCTGGACCAATCACAGGCCCCATCTCCTTTGCTGAGACAGAGGCCACGCCTCCTTAGTTGAACCAGTCAGGCAGAAGCAACACACATTTTATGCAGAATAATCAGCCACACAGAACACAAGACTGACAGGCACAATGTAGGTGTAAAGGCCACACACCCTTCACGTAACTGTTGTAACTGTTGTAACTGTTGTTTATCAGATGTAACCCAAAGTGGAAATGGCGTCTCATGGACTGAAGTCTGGTCTAAATGCAGATTTTCCTGAGAACAAACAGGACTACGTGACGCCCAGTAACTACGAGCTGGGGAAGCTGCTATCACGCAGCACCGTAGCGTACACGCACGTCAATGAAGTCTGGACAAACATCTTTATTGGAGACGAGTGAGTACACGAGACATCTTCCAGAGTGGATCTGTCCTAACCACCGGGACTCAACTTCATACTGACTCTGTGTGTGTGATGATATTTGGTTAATGTTAATATTGAGGTTAATGTTGCTAACGGTAGCTTGTATTGCACGCTGAAACAGGATGAATCTTCAGGCTAGAAATTATGAGGAACAGTCAGAAAGTACCAGACAATGGGTACGAAACACTTAAACCAATTTAATTAGAGTGTTGGATCAGGATAGTGCTGACTACTTTAACAATCGCTGGTGGCTAACAAACTTTAACTTGTATATCACTGAAGAGCGAGTTTCTTACAGACACACACAATAGATTATTTGCTGATGAAAAATCTTTTCCCCCTTGTCTTGTTTGTTAGAACCTCAGTTGGGGAAAGCCTGAAAAAGAGTGAAATTAACAAAGTTTCAAACATGCGCGAGTCAAAACAAATGGGAGGATTTTGTTTCCCATTCATTTCTAGCCCTGCTTGCTAACCAGCCGGAAAATGCACTTCTGCAAAGGGGCGTTTAGACAGAGTTTATTTAAAGCTGCAGACACTGAAACAGAGTTTAAAAGAGAAAAGAAACAGGAGGAATACCGAGCTGGAAGGCAGGAGCTGAGCATCTCTCAGTCAGGGTCAGTGGAAGGCAGTTTCTAGCACCTTAAAGATTTATTATTAAATAAGATATTGTTAACATTTACTTTGTTTTCCTTGATGATCTGAAATCAGATGCGGCAGCTTTT